>OY720347.1:3700492-4291134 GCA_963082975.1 Labia minor | reverse complement strand
AAATGTTAAAATAGAACAGATCCTCGTTAAAATTAATGTTAATAAATATTATGATTAAAAAAAATGTAATAAATGTAAAATAGTTGGCTAATATAAATAATATTATTTAATATAATGATAATAAATTTTAAAAAAATATATAAATAAACTTTAAATAGTATTTCACACACAAATATTAAATTCAATTCAATTTTATATGCTTCTTTTATTTGTTCTACCTTACAAATTGGAATAATTTGAATGAATTTTTGTTTTGTTTTAAACAAATTAAAAGTACTTTACCATAAATAAAAAAAAATCCATTACATTCCCTTACAGATATATATATATATATATTTCAAAAAAATATAATAATTTAATATTCTCAACAGAACATGCAATGATTCATGTTTTATGTATTCCATGATTTTTCATCAAGCAACAAGTAAGTGAAATGCAAATATTTAATATTATTTATTATTTTGATATTATTTATGGTAGTATTATAGAGGATATTAAAATAAGGATATGTAAATCTAAGGATTGAAAAAAATAATGAAAAAACAAAACAAAAAAAAAAAAAAAAAAAAAAAAAATAAAAATAACTAAAAAATTGCATGAAAGAAAAAGATAGACAATATATTAACTTATTGTCTACTGACAAACTGTTATGTTATCTAAAATATGACAATAGTGGAGAAAAAACTACCTAAAATGGAGCGAGTTCATAGAGTTCTTTGTTACATGAAAGTAAAACCAAAAGATTAGCGACTCGCTGACCTTTTATTATGTGGCGACTGGGAGGGAGTGTAAGAAATCGTTGAAACCTCGATAAAGATAAAGATTTTCATTAGCTAGAAGGTTCCATTTACTAATAATTTTCTGGTCTTGTCCAATGAATCCCCATCATTACAACCGATATACCACATTTTAAATATATATACTTATTATCTATCTGAAGGCGCCATTGGGTGTGTGGGTAGCGAACCTGCCCCACATTCACATGGTCCCGGGTTCAAGTCCCGGGCCTGGCAAGGGAATTTTCTTAACTCCCTAGGTCTATGGGACGGAGTCAACCCAAAGTCCAGGAACAACATTGGGGAAAAGCTACTTGATAGCGCCTCCGATCAAGAAAATCAAGGTAAAGGTTGAGAGGACCCGTTCTACTGATCATAGGACACCTCATTGATAGGCGTTGTCCTTGCGTAGGACGTACAAAAGTCAGAGGTTTTTTTTTTATTATCTATCTATCTCTGTGGCTCTACGGTACTCGAAAGTTCTTGGCCGCAACAACTACACCCCTCCAAGTATTCCTATTCTGAGCCACAACCTATTATTTATTAAATTAGTATATTACTATTATTATTATTATTATTATTATATATAAATAGAAAAAAATGTATAATGACTTTTTAAAATTCTCTATGATTCACGTATAATGAGTTCGCTAATGACTACTACTACGATTACTACTAATCCTAGTATAAAAAGTGGCTAATATGTAGGTATATTTTCCCAAAAAAGATTTTAATTAAAATACTTACATAAAATAAGAACTTTTTTTTAAATTGTTGATGATAATTATCAAGTAGTGTTCTTGCCAAAGGAACTTATTTTGGAAAAATTATAGGTGGTTTTTCGTCTTAGATTCCAAATTTATATGACTTTCCTGAAGCGGACACTACCTACTAAGTTTATGTTTATAATAAATAAATATAAAATGAAATTTAATTTCTATAAATTTAAAATATAATCTTAAAATTAATTAATAACCTCAATTTTATTTATTCTTCTTTCAGCATTCAAAAAATGTGTAATTTGTGAAATTATTATATATTTCATATTTTAAATTTTAAATTATCACAATTCTTTTATATATTTACTGAGTTAAAGAGTCCGTTAGATTGCGCTGTTGTTTGACACGAATTTAAATTTTTCTATTTTATATTTGTATGAAAGTTGGTATTTGTATTTGTTGAAATTGGATTAAAAGAATTTCCTAATTTATAATTTCCTAATGGTGCTGAACTTAACGCACTTCGCCGGTTTCAGTACAGATGACCTGATCGTTAGCGAAAATCTTCTAAACGTTCTAATAACTATTATTGAATATTAACATATGATTTATAGATCACATACCATCCTTAACAGACTCGGACACTCACTGAAAGATTGTTTAGTGCCCCAAGAAGAACTAAAGAAAAAAAGCGGACTTGGCAGGTTTTTTAAATTTATTTAAATTTAGAAGGAATATATTGGCAATTAAAAAATTATTTATTTAGATATAAAACTGGCATTTTAGCTATGCTTCTATTATGCTTTTCTATTTCTATTTAATATTATTAGATCATATTTATTTAACAATTTATTTTGAATAAGATATTCTTTAATTATCATTTTAAATGAATATTAATTAAAGAAAGAAATTGTTTTTAAATTATATCATAAATAATATGTTTTCAAGATAGAAACACAAAAAGATAATTTATACTTTCAATAGTTCCAAGATAAATAAGATAAATTTTAGATTTTTTTTTTGTCAGAATAATATAAATATTTTTAATTTTATTTCGAAATTAAATAAATAATTTTAAAATATTTTAAATATAAAAAATTTTAATACAATATCAATTAAAAAAGAATGACAAGAGGAAAATTTCAATATAAATGACGTAATATGTGAGGTCATATAAATTTACTATTTTAAAATAAGAAAATACTAATATAGTTGATTTTTTCTGAAGGTCGATCGATCTGTATAGGTTTCACACCTATACAGATCGATTTTTCTTTAATATTATCTATGGTGTGAATTTAAAAAAAATTCGTCAAGCGGTTTAATATCTCAAAAATATACAAATATATATATGCAATTTTTGCTAGTATAATGAGATAAGATAATATAAAAAGTACATAGATTTATAATTCAAATATAATCAATATTAGAAGAGGAAGATTTTTTAATTATTTTAATTTAATTTAAGAGAGAAAAGAGAGAAGAGAAAAATCTTCTCTATCAAGTGGTTGGTCATCGATGTGATTAAAATACATTATTACATTTCAATCAAGTAAGTGAAAGGGATGATGATGATTGGTGATGGTGGTAGTAGTAGTAGTAGTAGTAGTAATGTGTGTTGAAGAATAAGAGGATAATGGTTAGAATATAAGTAGAATGTTGAAGGATGGTAAGAGAATATAAGAAGAAGATGAGATAAAAGAGTAGAATGATTGGGGAAAAAAAAACTGATAAATGAAAGAAGAGAATGAAAAAGCTTCTGCTTTGTTTGATTTGTTCTGTTATATATACTCTCTCTCTCTCTCTCTCTCTGTGTGTGTATGTGTAAGAGAGAGAAAGAGAGTGAGGATGAAAATAAACTTGATCGGATGGTGATTTACTATTTGATATCCCACCACGACCACCACCTCCACCACCATCATACTCTTATTTATTTTCCTCTTTCTCTGTCTCTCTCTCTCTCTCATCTCTTCTTCATATTATATACTCTTGTGGTTGGTTAGTCAACTCATTCTACGTTTATTTGATTCCCTTTATATATATATATATATATAAACATCGGAAATAGGAATGAAATCAAAATAACATCCGGTTAAATTAATGAAAAATATCATCCGTATTTGGAATAAATAAGAAAAATCACACATATACATTCACTCCAATATATATATTACTATCAGATTTCTCTGAGATATAATCACGTATTTTTGTGAAATTGTTTTCTCGGCGTTTCGGCACCCATTTTGGCACCATTTTCAAGAGATTATTTAAGTGGGGATATTTTTGGGATTCTGGGTCTTAGTCTGTGTGACCAAGGATTAATATCGGGATTTTGGGTTGATAGGTTGGATGGTTTTGTACTCACTGCGTTGCTGTGGAGCTCCGAAGAATCCTGGGCAATCCTGAGAATGGCACACGTCCGTACCGGACAATAACCAGAGGCCAACACAGACTAAGATCCAGAATCCCAAAAATATTCCCACCTAAATAATCTCTTGAAAATGGCGCCAAATTGGGTGCCGAAATGTCGAGAAAACAATCTCACAAAAATACGTGATTATATCCCTGAGAAATCTGATAGTAATAATAGCAATAACATTCACGGAAACCTAAACCAACATATATATATATATATATATAAATGTTTATTTGTATATTTTTGAGATATTTAACCGCTTGTGACGAATTTTTTTGAAAATCACACCATAGATAATATTTATAAAGAAAAATCGATTTGTATAGGTTTCAGGAAAAATCAACTATATTAGTATTCTCTTAATTTAAAATAGTAAATTTATAGGACGTCACAAATTACGCCATCTATATTGAAATTTTCCTCTTGCCATTCCTTTGTAATTGACATTGTATTAATTTTTTTTTATATTTAAAATATTTTAAAATTATTTATTTAATTTCGAAATAAAATTAAAAATATTTATTTATGAATCAACAATTCAAGATAATATTATATGAAATACAATGTTTATATATATATCTATATATATAAACACATCGGAAATAGGAATGAAATCAAAATAATATCCTGTTAAATTAATGAAAAATATCATCCGTTTTTGGAATAAGAATAAATAAGAAAAATCACACATATACATTCACTCCAATATATATATATACTATTTATATATATATATCCAAATTATAAAAATCCATTTCATTTTCAAATAAAAAATTGTATTTCATATAATATTACCTTGAATTGTTGATTCAAAGTTTAATTATGATAAATTCGTTTTCCAATATATATCAAATTCGAAGTATATCCCCAAAATATACGTATTAACTTAGTAAGTATATAATACATATATAAAAAATATATACTTACCTACCTAAACTATGTATTTATTTGTTTAACTAGAAACTTTTAAACAAGAGTTAAATAAAATGGAAATACCTTTCAAGTAAACTTTCATGAGTGGGTTTATTTTTATTTATTTTTTTATTTTATTTTTTTTTTCTAACTTTTTTTTGTGCATTCTAAAGAGAGCGATAGAGGAGGGAGGTGAGGTGGGATGGAGGAAAAAAAGAAGAGTGAATATATGAATGAAGTAGAGAAGAGATAAAAAAAGTCTCGTAGGTTGCCTGCCATTCATTTGTCCCAAAAGAGAATTCATACATTTTTAGAAATAAATAAATATTCTCGTATAAAAACATGAATAAGTGACTATAAGAAAGAAGTTTTTAGGGAAGATGAAGTAAATTATATATATATATATATATATGGTGGAAGTGGAAAAAACAAAAAAACAAACAAAAATACCTGAATATTTTATAAACGAGAAATGTATCTAATTTATGTGATGATAAGAGAAAAATAAATTTTTTTGATATAAAAACTTGTCAGAAAATATTATAAGTACAACATATCTAATAACAGATGTAATTGTAGATAGGTTTAAGTTATTTTTTGTTATTTTACAAAGTCATTAATTTTTTCATTGGATCATTGGAACAGTTCAAATGATTGCAGAAACCAGAATGACATTGTAGCAATGACACTTCTTTGATTGCTCAAGTTGAGCAATTTTCATTATCACTTATTATAAAATAGTATATCAATTATTTAAGTACAGGGTTATTATAAAAGAATGGTGCGGTTTCGAACATTGTTTAAAGAAACACAGAATTACTTACAGTTAATGTTGTTGATTAATCAAATTTATCGTCTCATACAGTTTTTTTACATAATTAATAAATTTCAATATGGGCGCCCTTCGTCGCTCGACAAATGTCCAAACGATAATCAACTTCTCTCCAAACATTCGCTAACATTTCTTCGGTTATGGTTGGCATTACTTCATTAATCCTGTTTTAATCCAATTTTTTGTGAATAATCAATGTTTTTGATGCAACTCCACAACGGTTTTTACATCATTGGGTTTCAATTCCTGCAGTATCTTAATTTTATAAGCGTGTAATGTGAGTTTTTTATGTAAAACTTTGTGAACTGTTGTTTTTGGAACACCTAATTCAACGCTTCGACGAGGTATGGACTTCCCAGGACTTCTAATTGCCGATTGTCTAATTAATTCAACCGTTTCGTCTGGTACACTTGATCTGCCGGTTGATTTCCGTTTCTGAACGGATCCAGTTTCTTCAAATTGTTTAAACCAGCGTGTTATGTTATTTTTGTGTGGTGGATCTCTTCCAAATTCACGTCGGAACGCACGTTGAACTAAAATTACTGATTTTAATTCAGCCATCAATAAAACACACTTTGCTTTATCTTTAACAGAGAACATAGTAACTCACTAAATCACCGCAACAACAGCACAAGAACTGATGTTGAGGTTAGAACAGCTTATAAACAAACTTTTGGATTATAGGCTTTCAGAGATACCAATATAACATTTAGAAATATCCCTACAATCTTCCTACGAATTACTGAAACCGCACCATTCTTTTATGATAACCCTGTATAATAATAACAATAAAGGGTTTTCTGTAAAAATTTGAATATATAAATATAAATACAGTAATACCCCGTTTAACGCGGGGGATACGTTCCATCAAAAGAGAGCGTAATGCGAAACAGCGCTAAACGAGGCTATTTTAACATGTAAATAATGGGGTTAGGGGAAGATGGATAGAAAATTGGTTAGGTGTTAAATTTAATAATTCTGTTTTTTTTAATAAAAATAAAACCAAACATTTATTTCTTACAAAAATAAAAACAATATAAACGAAAATATAAATAAAATTATAAGTCAGACAAATCATTCAGTCTATTCTGTGTTTCTAATTTTCTGCCTTTTTATCAAGAAGGCATCTAATGTAGTTTGCGTTTTCCTTGTGCGTTCTGATAAAAGTTGTTGATAAGTGGATAAAGCATCTATAACACCTCATCTTGCTTTTGAACTCGTGTCAAAATTTGGATCAATTTCAACAAATTGGTCCATAATTTCAGTTATAGTGGTCAAACTGCTTTTTACAAACGCCATCGAAAGTTCTTTTTGCTCTTCTTCGGAATCATTACTATTAATATTTTTGTTTTCTTCTTGCTCAGTTAATTCCTTGAGCTCATCATTAGAAAGACTATCTGCTGTTTCTTGAACTATTTCTTCGACGTCTTCCACATTTACCTCATCTAAACCGGTTTGTTTCGCTAATTCCACTATTTCTTCCAAAATTTTATTCATATCGACGGAGTGTCCAATGTCTTCACTCTTACTTAAATCTGGCCAAATGTTGCAGTTGCCGATGAGAGTATCTTTTCTTTATTCTTAAGAATTCTTCTTATTGTTGAAGTTGCCAAATTCAATGTAGCACTAATTTGAGATTGATGTTCACCAGAATCTAATCTTCTAATCACTTGCATTTTAGTTTCCAGTGAAATGGTTATTCTGGTTGCTTTCTTTTCTTGTTTTCGTTATCACCCATGTTAAAAATGTCATAATATTTGTCACTGTATTAATCGTTATACATATTATATAAATTTATACTTACAATAATGTCACAAATAATAAAATTGCGTTCGCACAGCACCGTAACAAACAAAAAACACAACTACACTGTTTGGAAAACCTAGCGCTACGAACGATTTCGGGGAGTCCCCGGGTTCAAATAAAAGAGCGCTAAACCGAAACAGCGCTAACCGAGACAGCGTTAAGCGGGGTCTTACTGTATACCTAACATAATTAGATTGAATAAAAATATTTTAGAAAAATATAATAAAAATAATATATTATAATTAAATAAGAATTAGAGATGCAACGAATATTCGGCCGAAGCCGAATATTCGGCCTATTCGGCCTGTCTGCCGAATATTCGGATTCGGCCGAATATCAAATCAACTATTCGGCCTTAGGCCGAATAGTACCATTACAAACGTATTTATAGTTACAGGTACGTAGAAATGTATTTATTGTTAGTTAACTTGTTTTTCTTTTATGCCCTAAATGGGTTTTATCAACCATTTTCTATAAAAGAACTTATTCCTATAGATAAAAGTTGTAAATTATGAATCCTATTACAGCATTTATCTATATGAATAAGTGCTAAAATATCTGTAATAAGCTAGCCTAATACTTAAAATTAATCCAATTCAAAACTGGTCTTCGAGCAAATTCTAATTTTTCTAAGCAAAATAGGAAGGTTAATACTTATGCCTTGTTATAATAAAAAAGAAAGCTTACAATGATTTTTTAATTATATTTAATTCAATAGAATAAATAACTAAGATGTCAGTTTTCACATAAATATTAGGTTGGTGCATATGAAATGTCGTATTCTTAAGTGATTGTATAAAACTGTATATCTTTCTTCAAAAGCTGTTTATTCAATCAAAGTATGCTCCATTCGCTTCAATACACTTCTCCCAACGAGATTTTAAAGCGTAGATGCCTGTCTTAAAAAAATTTTGGTCTTTAGAATTAATAAACTCTGATATCGAGTTTTTTAGACTGTCTTCATTTTCATGGTGTTTGCCTCTTAAAAACAGCACTAAATGCTTGAAAAAATGAAAATCGGTCGGCGAGAGATCCGATCCGATCAAAAAATGGCTCTCGGCGAAATCGGGTTAGCAATGATGAGCATACGTTTAACCGATCCAGCTTATTTCGCTCTGTCAGTGCGTGCGGCACCCACTTGTCCATCTTCTTAACCTTGCCAATCTCAGAAAGGTGTCTCAATATCGTTGTATGGTCAACTTTCATCCTGATAGCAAGTTCCCTCGTGGATACGGCTGGATCCGCTTCCACTAGAGCCTTCAGGTCATCATTCTTCACAGACGTTTTGGGTCTTCCGCGCAGCTCATTTTGCAGTGAAAAATCGCCAGTCCGAAATTTTTCGAACCAACGCTGCACTTTCCGATTGTTAACCGTATTCTCCCCAAACGCTTGGTTTATGTTGCGTGCAGCTTTTGCAGCACTATTACCAAGTTTGTACTCATATAAGAAAATGACGCGAATGTCGGCAGAATTCATATCGGTAATAAACTCAAAAGAAATAAAAAAGGGAAGACCTTCGAGAAAACCTATTTTGTTGAAATGAGTCTCTGGCAATGGACAATACGAGTATGAATGAGGTTATGCCAAATACAAAAGTATAACGAACACAGGGAGGCAAACGTCCGCATGTAAAGAGAATACGACATTTCATATGCACCAACCTGATATATAACTCTCAAATATTTCAACCAAGTATTTCATTTCAAATAAATATTACAACCAATTATTATAGAAATTAAAAACAATTAAATGAAGGATACTGTTTATTACAAATTAATTATTAATTAATTATTATATATATGTATATGTAATATATCAAAATTAAGCACCTAAGATTTACTCAAAATTATCCCTTTTCCCCATTCAATTTTCTTTAATTTCCCAGTCATAAAATATAAGAAGTTTTAAGTGTATGCAGATTTTTATTTCATTTACATGTGTATATCATAAAATGTATCAGCTTAAACATTATACTGAGTACATCTTTAAGATAGCATCTTAAAGATTCTACTGAAATGAAGCAATTCCACAATTAATTTATTAGGTTTGATTTATTTTGAATTATTTCTATCTTAATTTACTTCAGAAGTTCCATGAAATAATTATTCTAATGAAACAGAACACTGTTTAAAAAGTTTATTTACAAAACTTTGATCATGAGGATATATTGCTATGAAAAATACTTCTTTTTTGGTCAATTTTTAGGCCGAATATAGCCGAATACTTTTTTGGAGTAAAATAATGCTTTTCAAAAATAAAAATTTGCATATTTTTTTAGAAAATGATACTTTTAATTGTGAAATGTACTATAATTGTACATATAGTATATACAGTATTTTGTTTCTAGGCAAAAATGAGTTCACTATTCGGCGGCCGAATAGCCGAATATTCGGCCTTCATTTTGGCCGAATATTCGGTATTCGGTATTCGGCCAAATGACTATTCGTTGCATCTCTAATAAGAATGCCATTATAAATATCTGAATTTTTAAAATAAAAATAAATGTAAATGGTAGATTTTGATGAAGAAGGGTATGTGGATGAGAGAGAGAGAAAGAGAGAGAATAATAAATAAACATAAAGGTCAGATGGTGGTTAGTATGGTTTGATCCAATGAAATCAACTTCCAACATACAGATCTACAGACATACAGACATGAAGAGAGAGAGAGAGAGAGAGAATGACATTTACTACTACTACTACAACAACAACAACAACAACAAGACGACAACTTCTATAAATATGGATCTTGGAAACCCTTTGGGAGGGTGAATACGTAAAATAAATGATACAATTCATCCATCAGAGACCTTAAGAGAGATAAAGAGGAATTGGAGTAGTGTAGGTGCAAATGTGTGTGTGGGTGGGTGGGTGGGGTGAGGTGGGGGAGTAGTGAAATATTGAAAAGAGAATGGAAAGGAAAAAAGATACAATATTTTTGTTATTGTTATTATTACTGTTATTTAATCTGCTACTTTGGTATGATTATAAGTAAGAAAATATTAAATATAATCAAGAAAAAGAGAATTTCTTTAAGGTTTATCCGAGTTAATTAATTTGATTTTATATGTATAACAAATAATAAATTAATCAACAACAATTTGAAATGAAAATAATTAGTGTAAAACCGTTTTGATAAAAGGGGGGCTCTGCCCCCTGTACCCCCGAAGTCATACATAATATTTGATTGAAAGTTTGTAGATAATAAGTTTTCCTTTATTTTATTTCAATCAGAATATTAAAACATTCATTTATTTGACTGTTCTTATTTATATTTTCATTTAATCAGTAAATTATAACTTTAATTAATTATAATTTTATTGTATATGTTATAATGAAGTTTAATATTTCTTAATCATTTCATTTTGATATTTTTTTTTCATTGATTTATTGAATATTTTTAATTGTAATGAAATTTTAGAAAATCTAAAGTTTGAGAATTGAGATATTTTATATAACTAAAATTACCTTCTTAACGTTATATAAAATTACAGATAAAGTTAAACAGTTATTTAACATTGATTAATAGAAATTAACTTTAAATTCATTATTTTTTTTTTAAGTCGCCACATTCTTATGATCTCGGGTTCAAGTTCCGGACCTGACAAGGAAATTTCTCTACCTGGGGTATATGAGAATTTAATATAATTATAATGGGTATCGTTAGGCATTAGGAAATGGTAATTAATTATAAAATAAAGTTATATATTTGATATTATAAATGAAATCAGATTTAGTATTTAATTAGCAATTGCATAAGGGTCGACCACTTAGCTGTTATTGATAATATCGATAGTTCGGTTCACATAGAGATTCACGTGTGGATTCTTCGAGATTATTTCTTCAAGGTATCTAATAATCCATCTTCTATGGGCATGCAACTCCTTCGTTGGCCTGGGGGATTATCCTGATAAAATTTCACTTAGGCTTATGTCACTCCGTCCGAGCCAGGGCCCCCCAACTCCTTAGAAATCGGTGGAACCATTTTTTTTTAAATGATGTCTCTATGTGGCACCGCTAAGAGGCGCTGCAGGCGCATAACCGATAACTGCATGCAAAAACCAGGAAAAAACACACACACACAAAAAGCCCGATTTTTTTTTCATTTAGTTACTGCCTGCACTCGCATGGTGGCGCCAAAAACTTTGTTTCAGCAAAGACAATAGAGTTTACTAATCTTATAGATGGTCTGTGGTCCGAGAGACCGAAGAATGACTTCTTCTCTTGTGTCCATCTTGGGGAAAACTCTTCCTCCCCTCCTAAGTAGCTATTGGTTGCCTCTCCAATAATTCACCTCTATCTTGCAATATGCCAATATAAAGATACATGTCATGTAATTTATTGTTATTTAAAAGTTTAATTCATGACAATAGGTTCTCTTCTTCACTCGAGATCTTTTCTTTATATTGTTTACAGGACTTTGTTCCAAAACGTGAGGATGTCACTATTTGTATAAATGTTTATTTATAGCATTTTAATGTTATTTCCCTATTGAAGGGCATATCTCTTACAATACATATATTATAAAGTTGTATAATTGAACTCATATCAAGTTAATTTTCAAATTTTTCTATTGTTTTGAATATAATTATATTTACTTGTATTAAAATTTAAACAAATTCAATAAATATTCTAATTTTTATATTTAGTATTATATTTTATATTAACATCACATCACAAAAGAGAATTGATGAATTGATATATTATGTTTATATAAATAAAAAAAAAGAAACCTATTAATAAATTAGAATAGAATATAATTATTATTTAGATTGAAAACAAATTTAAAATATTTATAAATTTTAAATTAATTTTAACTAAAAAAATATTAAAATAACTCTTTTATAATATATCATTTGTCTAAAAATTCATATTTTAATTTTTATACAATCAATCTTAAATCATGTTTTCACTTAAAATATAGTAGAAACTAATAATTGAGTAATTAAACTAAATTTTATTAACTTTTTAAAAGTATTTTTAACATCATAAAACACTAATAAAGAAAATTGTTTTTTTTCAAAAAGAATAATTAAAAAAAAAAATTATTATTTAAGAAAAATATGAATATTTTATATATATATTAACTGCTCCGAGCGCCTTCGGCGCACTTCACACCTAGACGGGGGCTCCGCCCCCTGTACCCCCCGAGTGGTACATAGTATTTGGTTAAGAGTAGTAAAAGGTTTTCATCCATTTTGTTTCAATCAGTATATTACATAAAACATTCATTTCTTTTTGTGTTCTTATTTAAAATATATTTTAATTTAATCACTAAATTAATTGTATATATTATTATTGTATATGTTATATCTATCTATCTCTGTGACTCTAAGGAACTAGAAAGTTCTTGGCCGCAGCAACCACATTTCTCCAAGTGTCCCTATTCTGAGTCCTTGTCCCATCTCTCTTACGTCCCTTCCTACACGTCCTTGGTCTTCCAAGCGGACGTTTTCCAATCCAATATCTTTTTCCTCTCCCATTCTAGCCACGTCCCCTGCCTATCGCAGCTTTTTCGCTTTTATAACCCTAACTATTTCTGAAGATGCATAGAGGTCATGCAATTCCTCGATATGCAGTCTCCGCCATTCCCCGGTGACCTCATCTTTCTTTGGCCAATAAATGCTGGAAAGAATACTCTGAATCTACTCTCATCTCCCAGGGTCATAGACCTTGCGTCCCACACATATAATACAACAGGCAAAATAATTGGTTTATATATTTTAATTTTGATTCCTTTTGATAATAAGTTTGATGAGATAAGCCTCTTTACTGCATGATAACAGGCGTTTCCCGATTACAACCTCGATTTAAATTCTTCTCAAATATTATTACCCTTCGTGATTACATTCAATTTTTCTACATATTCAAATTCTACATTTTGTATATAGATTTTGTTACTAAATATTTTTTCTTATCACTATTAATTTCAATCTGAATTAGAAGAAAATTATAAATTACCTCCTCTTCCAGCCCATTTACCTATCCAGGCATCTTAATTTCTTAACACTCCGTTTTTTTTAAATTTAAAATAGAAAAAGAGAAATAGTTTTAAATTATATTCTAATGGTCTATTTAATAGAATATAATAGACTCTATTATATTCTATATATCAGTATTTTTTTCTGAATTTAATACCAAGTTGATTTTCAAAATTTTCCATTCGTTATGCATATGATTGATTACATGTGTTAAAATTTAAAAAAATTCAAATATTCTAATTTTTAAATTTATATATAATTTAATATTATTTTTTATTAATATCATATCAAAAAAGAGAATTTATTAAAAATTAAAAATAAAAAAAGAAGCCTATTAATAAAAAAATATAATCGAATACAATAATTTTGATTTAAAACAAATTTTAATTTTAAAAAAATACTCAATATAAAAAAGACATAAATTTAAAACATCTCGTTTATTTCATTTGTCTAAAAAACATATTTTAATTAACCAAGAAATCATTTTTGCACTTAAAATATATTTGTAATAATAATTGATACAAAATCAAAAATAATATAATTTAGTTATTTTAATTTACGTTTTGAAAATATTTTTGTATTCATAAAACATTAAAAATAATATATTCTGTTTTTTTAAGCTTTCACTTTCAAAGAAAAGAAGAAATATATCACAATATATAGAAAGAATAAATAAAAATTAAGTTATATATAATCTAAATATTTTATTTAATAAATTAAAATGAGAACTTTTAGAATAAATTATTTAATTGAATTGATAACGGAATTTTATAAATTAAACCACATTTTGATATTTGTTATTGTAAATTTATTCAAAAAATACAAAAATATACACAACGTTTCGATTGCAGAAGTAGCAAATATCAATATGTGGTTTAATTTACAAAATTTCGTTATAAATAAAAACAACCACCAAAGCTTTAATAATTTAATATAATTGAATTGATATTTGAATATTAGAATTTAAAATAAAAAGTGAAATATTACAATAATTTTTAAATTCTGAGCAAATGTCAAATTATCGCCACCAGCGCCTCTATGATCTAGCATTGTAACTAAACTAATTTTATTTAAATTCCACCCCCTGGACACACCTTACCAATTAGCGGTTTTATGAATGAAGTCTGACATGCCCTGAGACCTACTGAATATACATAAAAAATTTCATAAGAATCGGTCCAGCCGTTTCGGAGGAGTACTTTTTCAAAGTTTTGTGACACGAGAATTTTATATATAAGATTTACAAATTATTTCTTTTTTTTCTAAATAGATATATAAATAAATCAATAATAATTGAAGAATTTAAGTTAAATAGATACATCAATTTATTCGTTTATCTTTAATATCTACATAGAAAAGAGGGGAGAGTGTTAAATTAATATTTAATTAATACTTGATAAAGCATATAATTTATATAATTTTGTAAAAACAATGTAATAAAAATGGTTTTAGAGGAATCTGTTTGCTGCAGCTAATAATTTTCGAATCGTTGATAACTCATAAATTTCTTATGTGGGTGGGAGCGGGACAACGATGGTCGAGATACTAAAATTAGCTCGAGTGCCTCCACTCGACTATCTCGCAATTTGAATTGGATTAAATAACATATATTATTAAATTAAATTTAATTAATTATAAATTATAAATTAAAATTAACAGATAATATTTATTAAACCAGCGCATGTTTGGCCAACTCTTTGTTGATGGCACCACGTCACGTGTTGACGCGTGAGATTTGCTGTGTTAAAAAATTAATTCTGGTACTTTCAGCGATTCAATCAAGCTGAAATTCTATATATAGCAGTTTTATACAATTTGTCATTCATGTGAAAAACTATCAAACATATCTTTATTTTTACAATCAGTTAAGAATGAAAACGTGGTAGGTAATGACCCTCTTCCGGTTGAGCTACATTTCTCAAAAGTTGATAGAAAACTACGAATTTTGAATAATGCCCATGTACCAAAATTCATGATTCTAGCTCAAACCGTTTTTGCGTAATCTTGTCTACACACACACACACACACACACACACACACACACACACACATATATATATATATATATATATATATATATACAGATATTTTTCTCAACATTAGTGAAAATGATTCAGGAACCTTCAATACGTATAAAAATATCAAAATCTCAACATCGAAAATTTTTGTGATCGGAATACTATCTCTGGCGAGATAGTAAAAATTGAAGGTAATTAAATTCATAATGAGCGTTTTTTTTTCCCGAAATCCACAGATTAATTTTCAAATAATGGTTACAAATATATTAATCAATGTATTGTCCATCGCTATTGTCCACTAATTTTTCCGATCTTTCTGGCAATTTGCGGATACAAGTTCGATAAAATGACTAATCTTTTGAGGCAATCCTTTCATCGACCCATTTTTTGCATTGTCCATTTGAAGTGAACATCTTCTGGAACATACCATGTGTCATCGACAACAAGTAATAGTCCAAAGGAGCAATGTCTGGAGAATACAACGGGTGGGGTGGGGCAGGACTTGGATGATTTGGAGGATTTTGAATAAAGCCCGTATACCAAATTTCATGATTCTAGCTCAAACCATTTTTCCGTAAACTTGTCTACATACACACACACACAGACAGACAGACATTTTTCTCAACCGCAGTGAAAATGATTCAGGAACCTTCAAAACGTATAAAAACATCAAAATCTCGATATCGAAAATTTTCGTGATCGCAATACTATCTCTAGCGAGATGGTAAAAATTAAAAAAAACAAACATTGCATGTGTGTGTGCATATTTATTTATAAGAGAATTATATATGTATTTGCTTTTTAATTTTTTATTTTCTTTTCACTTTTATTAGATAATATATAAATATTATTCTATACTTATATATAGATAATGTATGGTTTTAATCAGAGTTAAATATAGAATGTAGTGATGATGATGGGGTAATATAAATGAAAATAAGGAGAGGTGAGTAGGACAAGATTGAATATTATTATTATTATTTAAATATATATATATATATATAGTTTTTTTAAATTTCTATTCTAAATAATAATCTATTTTAATTAATATTTTTGATATAGAATGGAATCTTCTAAAGATATTTTAAAATATCAAAATATTCAAATTTTAATTTCATTTTGCACAATTGTTTTAATATTAATTTATTTTACTCTTATTATTATATTTATTATTATTATTATTATTAAAAAATTGACACAATTAAATTATATTATTTCTAATTTACTTAGTTATTTCCTTTATTATAAAATAACAATGAAATAAATAATTAATTAAATTTATTAATAGTTAAATAGAAAACTTTAACACTTGGGGAAACAATAATATAAAATGATATTCAATTCAATTTCAAAAATTTTCATTCAATCCCTTTATCTCTCTCCCCCTTCCCCCACACACAAACTTTTATACTCTCCTAATTTTCTATTTACATAAATGCAAATAAATAAATAAAAAAAAACCTTTATAAATCTTATTTGCATTTAATTTATAATCTTATATGCATCTTTATATTTGCTGAAAATAAATATATATATATTTATATAAAGAAAAAAAAAGGCGCCATTGGGTGTGTGGGTGGCGACCCAGCCTCACATTCCCATGGTTCCGGGTTCAAGTCCCGGGCCTGGCAAGGGAATTTCCCTAGCTGGGGTCTATGGGACGGAGTCAACCCAGCCTCCGGGAACAACATTGGGGAAAAGCTACTTGATAGCGCCTCCGATCAAGAAATTGAAGGTAAAAGTTGAGAGGACCCGTTCTATTGATCATAGGACACCTCATTGATATAACCGGCTTGATAGACGTTGTCCTTGCGTAGGACGTACAAATGTTTTTTTTTATATAAAGAAAAAAAAGGGAGAGAACAACGAGATGAATGTGTCAATAAAGGTACTTATATAAAACAAAACAAAAGTCACTTTGTATTGAAACACTTTTTCTTTTTCTTTTTTTTCGATTGCTTTTTTTTGGTGTTTATATGTTAAATACAGGTTAATATTTTAAATAAATCTAAGTATATTCACATATAAAAAACAATTGAAATTAAAATTCATTCAAAAGCAAAAGAAATTAATAATTCCTTGTAAATTTATTAAACTTTAATTCAATTATAGTAAAATTTAATTAAGGTAAGATGAGCACTTTTACGTATTAAATCACACCTCTGAGCCCATAATTGGGAAAGGGAGGGATTTCTTCTTCCAAAGTCCAGTGGTCAATTAGTGATAAAGACGAAGTCCGTAGGATACCAGACTCTTAGAGATAAGATGATGACCGAGCAGTAGTTTCCGTCAACGGCAACGAATCAAGTCAGATAGGCTTCCAATTTCAAAGTTTTAGCAACGGACGACGCCGATGAAAACTCATCCAATCTAATAACTCCCTACGAGATTATTTATAGATAAAAATGGCTTAACGTGGATAACACCACAAAAGTCAAGAGAGGACAAAACAGAAAAGAATACAAGAGAAAGAATCCTCCCCCCCTTCCTCAGGTTTACCCTGAAGATGAAAATTGAGCAGCTCCCAGAAGACCGCTCTCACAAAGGTTGAAAGCATACGTAGTTGGGGTAAATAGAGAGTTACTTGAAGGGGGATGATCAAGAGAACCATCACTTGAAAATACTTACTCGGTAAATAAACAAACACTTACATGAATTACAAAATAAGAACACATAAGAACCCATCTTTAATTCTTTTTAACTTTAAATTGAAACAATTATTTACAATTACAAATAAGCTGGAGTGTCTCCATTCGACTATTTCGCAAATTGAATTGGATTAAATAAAGATATAAAATAATTATATTTAAATTAAATTTAATTAATTATAAATTATAAATTAAAATTAATAAATAATATTTATTAAACCATACATACACACATTCAGACATTTTTCTCAACCTTAGTGAAAATGAAATTATTAAAGCTTTGGTGGTTGTTTTTATTTATAACGGAATTTTGTAAATTAAACCACATATTGATATTTGTTATTGTAAATTTATTCAAAAAATACAAACATATACATCAGTGGCGAACCTAGAACTTTTGCCGCCCGGGGCGATCTCCAGTTTGCCGCCCTTTTTATTATAAGTCAATCAAATAGTGGTATTTATAAATTAATGCACATAAATAAATTATTAAGTTATTTAATCAATATTAATTAATACACAGAGAGTAACTTTTTTTACACATATTTGTATGCACTCGTAAACATATTAATATAATATTTACTCTTCTAGCTTTCATACTAGAAAAATCGTGTATAATGCTCTCAAAATTTATATTTATATTTTTTCGGCCGGCCTGCTTTTCAAAAGAAAAATCGATGATTTAAAAAAATATTGGTATATCACTTCAAAGTAATCATATAAACTTTTCAAAAGAAATGACATTTATAAACAGATATCAAAAAATTTTAGTTAGGAAAAATTGCTGAACAAAATCGTAAAGATGCGTTTACGAATTCAACGAATTTTAATGAATACAATAAAATAAAATTATTATCCTGTTCTTGGAATTAGAATTCAAAATTTACACTAAAATGCATTTATATACACCGAGGAATAATATTCGAAATCATATAGTTGATCATAATTTATATAAATCAAATAGTAAACTTATAATAATCATAATAATCATTTATTATTCAAGAAAGAAAAAAAATAAATATGAAATGAATAAGTTGCTTTTTACAACTAGAACTAAATATAAAAAATGCCGCCCCAAGGTAAGTGCCGCCCGGTGCGGACCGCACCCACCGCACCCCCCTAGGTACGCCACTGATATACACAACTACTTGCTACTTCTGCAATCGAAACGTTGTGTATGTTTGTATTTTTTGAATAAATTTACAATAACAAATATCAATACTTAGTGAAAATGATTCAGGAACCTTGAAAACGTATAAAAACATCAAAATCTCGATATCGAAAATTTTCGTGATCGCAATACTATCTCTGGCGAGATAGTAAATATAAGAATCTTAATCTTAAATTTTTTATCAAAGAGCGAGAATTTAAATAAATTTAATTATCTATATATACATATAATTAAATTATATGTAGAATCAAATACCAACACATATTACATTATATTTGATTTATTACATTTTAATGTAGATATCTAAGTTATATACCTATAATAAATAAAATGTAATGTAACGATTTAATTACAAAACATACATATAAAATTAAAATTTGAATCAGTTCAATTGTACGGGCGTGTTTGAGTGGATTGGTATACCACCTAAAACAAATAATAAAATAAAAATTAATGATGAATAATCAAAAAAATTATTACAAAAATTTCACTTATACGAGGTCTGAGAAAAAGGTGTTTTTTGAATTTTCATTCGATTATCAAAATTTTTATTTTGCTATGTTGGTACAAATATATATTTCTCATATGTTGACATTATTAGCCATATTGGGTTAGTAGTTTGTTTTTGACAATTGGAAAAATTAGTCACGTTTTTGTGTGTTCTTCGATTTTTTACTTAAAAAAAATGTGTGAAAAAATCTGTATTAAATTTTGCGTTAAGAATGTCAAAAAATGTTTATAAGTGGTAAAAAAGTGCGAAAAAAGCAGGCCAAGTTCGATCAAATGTGAAGGTTTTGCTCACTGTTTTCTTCGATTACAATGGCGTGGTGCATCATGAGTTCTTGCCAACAGGTCGTACTATTAATAAGGAATACTACAAGGAAGTTATGCAACGTTTGCGTGAAATAATATGGCTGAAATGATTGGAATTGTGGAAAAACAAATTATGGATTCTGCATCACGATAATGCATCAGCCAGCTCACATATCATTGCTTGTTCGTGATTTTTTGGCCAAAAACAACTCCGTAATCATGCCTCAACCACCGTATTCACCAGATTTGGCTCCTTGCGATTTTTTCCTATTCCCAAAACTGAAGAGACCAAGGAATGGAAAGCGTTTTCCCATAATTGATGAGATAAAGTCGAAATCGAAGAACGAGCTATACCAAAAAGCTCATTTCAGATGTGCTTCGACGATTGGAAGAAGTGTGGGCATAAATGCATTCATTATATCTGAGGGGAATCACTTTGATGGGGACACAAAATGGATATATTTATTGATGATTAATTAAATTGTAACGCCGAGATTGAATATTAGAGGAAAAGTCGTACAGGCACAAATGGACATACCCGTGCCATCTATCGGAATCAATATGATTGACTAATGGATTGGAGGGGATATAGTCTAGTGATAGGATGAAGTAAAAAGAAATATATATTCTCGCTTGTCCAGCGGACGACATATTAAATTGGAGCTATCGAATTACCTAATACCAAATCTTTAGGTTACGGCCAAGTTTAGGTAACTACCGGTTGTGGGTTACGGACAGTTTTAGGTTACGACCTGTCTTAGATTGTTGCAAGTTTGGGTTACCGAAAGTCTTCGATTATCGCCGTTTCCAGATACTGCCTTTACGTGATGACTTTTGATCTCTAGCTGGAAAACCAAGAAAATACACCTACTTCTTATATCACCACAGCATTACCGTATCGTACTGACATTTACTATTAATAACGTCCATCTATTAAGTGTTTCGTGTTAAAGGTTATCATATAAATAAAAACCAGTAGATCCCCCCGTTGAGTCTCTATCCAGCAACCTAAGTTTAACTTAGGCGATTCGTGTAACTTAAATTGTACAGTTAACATGTGTGTACCTTAATATCAATATAATTGTATATAAATTGTTTATAATAATGATATCTAAATAAATATAATTATAATCAAATAAAATAAAATTTCTTCCTTTTTTTTTTCTTTTTAATAAATTATTCTTATATAATTTCTCTCTATAATAGTTATTTCGTACCGATTGTACAATTAAAGTCGCATGAGCACAAAATACTTTTCGAAATAATTCAAAATTCACCGCTTTTATTTTGAACAAACCTCGTATATTATTTGCTAAACTATACAATGTATATAATCGAATGAATTAATATTGAACATCTATAATATTCTGTAAATAATAAATAATTCAAGTATGCGAGTATATAACTTGATCTCATTACTATTTACATATTCAATCGTTTTGGTTTTCGTTGTTTTTTATCATGATTATGCATGATTTGTTTTAAATTACTATTTAAAAATGATTTTAAAATAATATTTTATAAACTTCTATTTATAAAAGGATTATGTATTTTTTTTATTTATTTATTTTTGTTATTTTTAAAAATTAGTTCAAGTCAAAGTTGTTGAAATAAAGTTTGTTTTTATCAGTTTATTCGATCAAAAGTAAATATATTTTAGTAGGGTATATCTACTATGGAGAATAATTGTCAAGTTTCTAGAATTATATTAAAAGTAAATGTCCAACTGACTAGAGAAACTTTATATCATGAATAACACAACTTTTATTATATGAGTATAATAATTCCATTCAGTAGTTTCACTTTTAAATGAGAGAGAGAATTAAAGAGGAGGGGAGAGAGAGAGAGAGATTTGATGAATATTTTTTTTTAAATCACCTAGGACCTAGGACATGTAGAACCTACATAGTTACAGCATCAGTTCGGCAAGGGTCAGTACTTGAACTATTACTTTTGAAAATCATATACGATAGTGTCCTCTGGTTCCGGTATCCTTATGGTATCAAGTTTGTGGACTTGGATGGTGGATGTTGCTGTTGTTATACTAGCAAAGTATCTAAAGGAGGTTGCCAGAATTAGCAATTATTTGATTAGTGATTGAATGGGTTATTTTTTTTTTAATGAGTGGTTGGTCCTGCGGGCCGATTTCATTAAGATTTTTCACCTCCAACAGAAAAACTAATAACTATTATATTTTTTAATTTTATTTTTAAACGTGAAAATAAAATGTGTACAGCTCATTTTAATTATGATATTTTTGATATTGTATCGGGCGCAATTTATTTAATTAATTTAAAAGTATTATTTTTGAATTTGGGGAATTTGACTGCCAGTTTTGACTCCAGTAAAGTGACGGGGATTCCCAAAATGCCATCTCCTAGTTTGCTCTGTGCCTGTAGTTACAACTTGTTCCTATCAAGACTCCAAACCCAATAATTAATTATATTGGAAGCGTATTTGTTCCGAATCTTCATTTTTATTCAGTAAACAAATTAATTCAAGCCAGAGTGGCTTATTTTCTATCATTTAAAAATCCCAATTTTTGTTTGTTTTTTTTTAATATTATTTTCAATTAATTCATCTCGTATATAATCTTTTCAACTTCTACAATTTTAAACGTGAAAATAAATGTTAAAAAATAAAAGTTTTACAATTAAAATAAATTCAAATATAAAAGTATGAACTTATTTAACAGTCCCTACACATATCATTATTTATTACAAATTACAATATTATATTTATTAACTTTTTTTTAATAATTTAAATTGATATAATAAAAACAATATTATTCTCGAATATAAAATAATTTTTAAAATGATTTGGATTTCAAAATTAGAAATTCTATATTAATATATTAATCTATTAATATGTATACAATTAATGTTTATGTAAATATAATACAAAGTGATAGATATATACATCTTATATATATATTATATATTCTGTATAATAAATTATAAATGGATCAATCACTTTAAAGTTAGTCAATCTGTTTCTAAATATTTATCATATCTCTATACATATATATATATATATATATATATATAAAGATTAAAATTAAATTATATTTCCCCTTTAAAAAAATAAAAAAAAAAACCCAAATTCAATTTATTTTTTTTTCTTTTATAAAATCACTTCTCTCTCTCTCTTCCTTTTATCCTTCTTCTAACTTTTGATATCCTAACCCACACTAAACCAATCGATTATTTATTATTTTTCTATCAATGAAAATATTAAAAAGAAAAAATATCATTATTAGTTATGCATAAGATGTTGCGTCATTTTTACTATCTCGCCAGAGATAATGTTGTGATCAAGAAAATTTTCGATGTCGAGATTTTGATGTTTTTATACGTTTTGAAGGTTCCTGAATCATTTTCACTAATTGTGAGAAAATGTCTGTGTGTTTGTGTGTATATGTGTATGTATGTAGACATGATTACGCAAAAACGGTTTGAGTTAGAATCATGAAATTTAGTACATGGGCATTATTCAAAATTGGTAATTTTCTATCAACTTTTGAGAAATGTAGCTCAACCGGAAGAGGGTCATTACCTACTACGTTTTAATTTTTTTTCCTCTAAAGTTACCGTAAAAATAAAGATAGATGTTTGATAATTTTTCACATGATTAAAAATTTTATTAACAAATTAACAAATTTTTTTACACTGCAAAGGGCCAAATATGCGCTGGTTTAATAAATATTATTTATTATTATATATATATGTTCTTAATTTATAATAATTGATAAATAAAGTCGTTTTGCTCGTTTTTAATAAAATAGTTTAAATATAATTGAACATAAAATAAAACTATATATCAAAACTATATCTATATAATATACAATAAAAGATATACAATATACTAATTGATCTCAATATGATATTCTTTAAAAAAAAATAGTCAACTCTTTCTAAAGATAAAATCTTAAAGATCTCTTCCCTTGTAAATTCGTTCGCTTTTTTATATATTTTCAAACTTGTCTTTTTCCGGGCATCCGCTTTAACTTTAAGTCACATACACACATACACACACACATACATACTTCTATTAAAATTAAAATCCTAAATATAAATATACAAGTAGAGAATGGCGTGACGATGCCTCAAATCTCAACTGGTGGTCGGCGTCTCGAATGTAATCAGTAGTTTTCACCATAATTTTTGCACAATGATCTTTTCCGCCCAGGGTATAACAACTTAAAAAACAAACATCTGCCATGTTAATATCCCTTGAAGGGATATAACCTATTTAGTAGGTTGCTCTCTAAACGGGGTAGAGGTGTTGTGTACTCAACGATTTTTACCTTAATTTACTGGATCAGAGATCGCTACTTTTTATTTTAAGTTGCTTCCTAAATTTGATCTTTTGCAGGCTGTTTGAAACCCCATAAAGATAAACTTCTCTTGTAAGGGGGCCCCACGTTGGGCGCCAATTTGTAAGAGGAGGGCTCACGTTCGGGATATCACTAGGCCCCTTACAAGGAGAGGAGAAGAGGGAAGGAAATATGATAAAAGAGAGGGGAAGGGAAGTGGGAGAGCGAAAAATGGACTTTATGGAATGGAAAAAGGGTTTAGGTCTCCACAGGTAAGCAGGTGGGTATTTTCCTGAAGAGGGAAAATATTACAAGTACCTGAAGAGTCCAAACTGTCTTTCCTCCAATGGTCCAGCGAGGATGAAGTTAGTTGGGCGCTATACAGAGGGTAATGCAAATCGAAGAGACAGGACAATAAGGAGTAGTTAAATCAATTTAAACACGATTATGCGAGTCACGAATAATATAATTATAATCCAGTTACAGGGATTAATTGAATAAATATAAAAGGATGTTCTCCCCACAAACATATGGGATTACTTGAGAACATTAATTATAGAAAAAAGGTTACAAAATATCCATCATATTTATAATATATATAAAAATTATACATTGGTTACACTCTAAATTAATAACTAAGCCAGGCCCGAGCATAGAAATCTGAGTATTAATTAAAAATAATGATGGGAAGGTTTACTTCTGGATAGTAAGTTGTTATAGGACAGGATATTTCGATAATTTAAACCAATACAAATGTATATTCAATCATTATATTGAGTTTTTGAATTTTACAGTTCCGGTTACAGTGAACTTATCATGTATGATCAGGCATGAAAAAATAAAACAAATTACTAAGTTCATCAGATCTCTATTGCTTCTTTAATATGTTTTATATATCTTTCTGTGGACATATCAGAAGTAAATTCTAATAAAAAACTTTTTTTTTCTTTCATTCCTATCATCTAGAATTAATAATTTTAAATATCAATATTTTTAAAGAATTTTACATTATTACTTTCTTTTAGATTTGTTCTACCGCTTAAAAAAAATCAAATATCACAAATGAATGTATGAATGTAATGAAAAACTTGAAATAATGAGAAAAAATTACTATTAATATTACTATTAATATATTTGTTTGTTGTTCGTCGCCGAAGATTTCAATATCAATTCTAATCAAAATTATATTCACAATTAGAATTAGTAAAATTTTTATTTTTATTTTTATATTATTTTATTTATATAATGGTATGATTTTGATTAATTTATTTCAATTAATAATTTATTTTAATTTTTTTATTTTTGAATAAATTTGAATTTAATCACAAATTTGAAAAATTTAATATATTAAATATTTATACTATTTAATAAAGAATGTTTTAAAACCGAGGGATATGGCGCACAATTCGAATTTTTGCCAAATCTCAAATGTATTAATTAAAAAATTAAATTTAAAAATATGTTAAATAAATAAATAGATATATAAAGTGATGAATAAAACACAATACTTTTGATGTTTTTATAAATGTGTACATTATATTTTTATTTATTCATTTATCTTATTTACATAAAATAACATAAATACACATATACACACAGACATTTTGAAAAACTTATGAAATTTATCTATAATAATTATTTGATAATTATTAATTTTTATTTTTATTTTTTCTTTCTTGTTTTTGTATTGCTAATATATTATTATATTTTTTTTCCTTATTGTTTCAGATTTCTTCATGATCTTCAATCATCTTTAAATTTTGATACATCTTAAAACAAAAATGGATTTTATAGAAAATAAAAACAAATATTTTTATTTTATTTTTCAACTGATGTTAGAAATTGAAATTTATATATAATATATATTATAAATTGTTTAATTAATGAATTAATGAATTAATAAGATTGAATATATATATAATATATTTATTTAAATAAAAAAATAATAATAAATTAATAAAAAAATGGAGGAAGAAGAAAAACTTTTAATAAATAATAACAATTCGATATTAGATTCATCGATGAATTTTACAAATGGTTCCAATGTTGCTGGAAATGACACTAATTTTGTAGATATTCCAATATTCGTTTTGCCACTGTGGCGTCAAATCATTTGGTCGGCATTATTTGCTGTGATGGTTGTTGTGGCCACCGGTGGCAATTTAATTGTTATATGGATTGTATTGGCACACAAACGTATGCGAACAGTTACAAATTATTTTTTAGTTAATTTATCTATTGCCGATGCAATGGTATCGACATTAAATGTCACATTTAATTTTACATTTATGTTAAATTCCCATTGGCCATTTGGATTGATCTATTGTAAAATTAATCAATTTGTGGCTTGTGTCTCGGTCTCTGCCTCCGTCTTTACATTAATGGCCATCTCAATTGATCGGTAAGTACAACGACTATTCAAATATATAAACTTTTTTTTTCTATTAATTTTTGTTCCTAGAGAATACTTATTACACTCTCTCTATATATATATATAAAACTATTTTATAAATATAACTTTAAGTCTATTTCATGGAAGAATAGAATAAATTATATAGCTGGAGTGTCTCCACTCGACGATCTCGCAAATTTGAATTGGATTAATTAACATATATATTATATTTAAATTAAATTTAATTAATTATAAATTATAAATTAAAATTAACAGATAATATTTATTAAACCAGCCCATGTTTGGCCAACTCTTTGTTGATGACACCACGTCACGTGTTGACGCGTGAGATTTGCTGTGTTAAAAAATTAATCCTGGTACTTTCAGCGATTCAATCAAGCTGAAATTTTATATAAAGCAGTTTTATACAATTTTTAATCATGTGAAAAACTATAAAATATTTTTATTTTTACGGTCGCTTTAGAGGAAAAAAAATCAAAACGTTGTAGGTAATGACCCTCTTCCGGTTGAGCTACATTTCTCAAAAGTTGATAGAAAACTACGAATTTTGAATAATGCCCATGTACTAAATTTCATTATTCTAGCTCAAACCGTTTTTGCATAATCATGTCTACACACACGAGAGAGAGAGAGAGATACTTAAGATTGCAATACTATCTCTGTCGAGATGTATTGTATAATTCAGATTATCATATTATAACTTTATTTTCTTGAAACTTTGTTTAAGCAAGTATATTTTTTGGACAAATTATTTTTATTAAATTAATCATTATCACTGTAATTGAACTTACCAAGGTATTTATAAATTTGCACATTTATTAAATTCATTGTATTTTGAACCAAAATCTAATCTCATTTAAGTTTTGAATTCTAATTAAGACTAAATTTAAATGTTTAACATATCTTAAGAATTTCATAGCAAATCAGTCATTTTAAATGTTGAAAATTCAATTTTTTTCAACATTGTGGGTAATATTCCCACTTTTTTAAATACGAACGTATTATTAATTTATTCCATTTTGGATTCTAATAAGGACTCGATTTAAAATTTTAAGATATCTTAAGAATTTCACAGCAAATCATTCATTTTATATGATAAAAATTGATTTTTTTCCTTTATTTTGGCTAATATTCCTACTTTTTTAAATAGGAGGGTAGTATTAATTTTTTAAATATGACTTAATTATGAATGTATAATATATTTTAAAAATTTCATAGTAAATCATTCATTTTATATGATGAAATTAGATATTTTTCTATATTTTGAAGAATATTTCTACGATTTTAAATACGAGGGTATTATAAATTTTTTAAATATGGATTTAATCAATTTTCGATTCTAACAAAGAGAAAATTTAAAATTTTAAGATATCTTAAGAATTTCATAGCAAATCATTCATTTTATATAATGAAAATTCATTTTTTGTAAAATTTTGAATTGATTAATCTTTAGGATCAAAAAATGAAGAAAATGATATATAATAGATAAATAATATATCCCTCCTATTTAAAAAATTAGTATTTTCGCTCAATTTTAAATTTTAAGATATCTCAATAATTTCATAGCAAATTTATTGATTTTAAATGATGAAACTTCATTATTTTTCTATATTTTGGGGAATATTTCTACTTTTTTAAATACGAATGTATTATAATTTTTTTCCATTTTGTGTTCTAATAACGACACAATTTTAAATTTTAAGATACTTTAAGAATTTTGTTTGCGCATGGCTCCAACATTTGTTTGGCAAATTTTAAATTTGCCACCCCCTTCCCTTATAATTTTTAATTTAAAAAATTATTTTATATATATATTATTAATATATATTTATGTGGACAAAATATCAGAAGTCTGATTTAATTATTCTAATTTTTTAAAAAGGAAGCAAAATTAATTTTTTCCGAAGTTGGCAGTACCGAATCTGACCCCCACCCTTTCCTTTTGAAGTTCATCTAAACCCTCAACATCCATCTCTCTCCCTCATTCACTCACTCAATTTTTGTATCATCTCACTCATTCAATTTTTTTTCTCATCTCGCTAGTCATTATACAAGCGTGAGCCTCCATCTTTATTTGAGTATTGTGTAGTGTTGTTTTTTATATATATTTAATTTTCTTTAAAATTAATTTATTCATTTCTACAAATCCAAATTTGGTTTTGCATTTATCATGCGGATGAGTATTTTGGTGAATTTTCACTTGCCTTTCTCTATTTCTTTTGATTCGGTTTGCGCCACATGTATGTTCTTTTTTCATGTATCATTACAAACAATTATTTGCCATATCATGTTAATTTTTGTTACTTTCATTTAATTAAATTATATATAATTTTATTTTAAGATTAAAAGCCGAATTCGAGTGCATTTTCTATTTTTATCGACCGACGATAGTAAGGGAGGTATTGTTTTACCATCCTTTCAAACTAATTTCTTTCATTTGGATAGATTTTTAATATATTATTTATCTGCCAGGTACCTTCCAATCTTCCTTTCCAAGAAGTCCGATTAGCCCTTATCCGATCCTCATTACACTTATTTTTTATATATATTGCTGACGACACACACGGTCAACCCATTTATTAATTATTATTTTAGTCAAACTATGGGCGACACCACCAACCTTTCCCCTCGCCCCTTCAAATTTTATAGCAAATTTATTGATTTTAAATGATGAAAATTGATTTTTTTTATATATTTTGGGGAATATTTCTACTTTTTAAAAACGAGGGTATTATTAATTTTTTAATTATTAATTTATTCCTTTTTGGATTCAAATTAAGACTCAATTTAAATGTTTAAGATATCTTAAATATTTAATAGGACATCAGTCATTTTAAATGATGAAAATTGATTTATTTTTAATTTTTTAGGGAAAAGTTCAACGGGATGAATCCTTAATATCTATTTAATTTTGCTCGAAGGGCTAAAAAGAGGGATTAATAAACATATGATAGATACCTCTTGACTTCTATCGTTCCTTGAAAATTGAGTGGACTGTATAAAAAGGTCTTTTTAAGATATTATAGATTCGAAATGGATAGAAGATCTCTAAATAAAAAGTGTAATCAAATTTTAACGATATTTTAATAACAAATTTATTTAAATGTAAAAATATTAATTATATTTAGAAGAATCTAAAATTTAATATAATTCAAAGTTTGGAATAAGTGCACTTATCTGTTTGACCGCGAGGATTGTGAAAGGGAATTCGCCGTTTCGAGTGTCTTGATGATGATCGTTTGCTGCAGATTGGTTGCCAATTGATCCAGATATCAATTGTTTTGGAAACCCCTCGATTTTCCAACTGATGAACTGGATCCCAACGGAAGACTCCCTAGCAGTGTCGATGATCTCAGATAATCCCTCGATTAAGTTGTAAATTTGACCGAGGCAAATGCGAGTGAAGCCAACAGGCGGCGGCGGACGGGCCGAAAGACGACAGGCTAAGAGGCAAGGGCGGTAAAACAATAAGGGCTTTTCAGAGCGTTCAGTCCCCTTTTTATATGGGGATATATATGAGTGGGGGGGGGGGGTTGGTAAGGGAAGGAGGTGGTCAAACTTATTAATTTATTACAATACAAATAATTACAACTAATATTATTAATTTTATAATTAATTAAAGTAAAATTTATAATTAATTAAAATTAAATAATATACAAACATTGTCCGAGGGCGGTAATTCAAATTAATTTGAATTTAGATTCCATGCGGAAACAACTATTTTTGTTGCTATTAAATGGCCTTTTAGGTTTGTATCGAGTCTCTAATAATATCACTGAATGTATTAAATCAGGTGGTATTTATATGGAACGACAATTTTGTTATTATTATTTTTATTAAAAAAAAAAACATTTTGTCCCCTTTCATCTCAAATTTTATAAATTATTTTGCTTGATTGTTTAAGAATATTGTAAAAGATGAAATTGTATATTTGGTATGCCGAATTGGCAAAAGCTAATAAAGATTATTATTATTATATATTTAAATTATATGTATTGCAAAATTATTATCTCTATTTATTTTTTCTATTTATTATTTTATTTAAAGAAGGAAGAGAGATAAATTAAAAGAATCCATTTTCGAGAGAGAAAAAGGATTTTTTTTTAATAAAATATAAATATATATATATATATATATATATATTCTTAAAAATTTTTTTTGTTATATATGATTTATTAAATTTTTATAGTAAAATAAAACCACCACCAGAGAGAAGAAAAAGAGATAAAGAATAAAAGAACATAATAATAATAATAATAATAATATTAGAAATAAATTGGGTTGAAAATAATTCATTGATTTATGTTCATTCTCTTTGTTTCCTATCATTTGTTGTTGTTGATTATTTTCTACTTTTACATTTATAGTAATAATTTATTTTTTAATAGGATAAAAAAATATTGGAAGATAAAAATTATTATGCTATTGATTTAAATTTATTATAATTATTTACGTATTCCTATAAACGCACATGTTTATAGTGTATCTAGGTACATGTAAATAAGTATATTTTTTTTTAACTAGAATTATTGAATTAAAATAAATAAATATCATTGTTCTTTTTTTATATTGAAATTAATTGAAAATAAGTTGACCTGTGGCCAGGTCCGAACCGACCGACGGTTTGAAATAAATTAATTTCCAGCTACAGAAACCATTTCAAATAATTTTAATATATCTATTAATGTAATAAAAAACAGATAGGGATATAACATATATATTTTTAATTTTATTTTATTTATAATATATATGTAAGACCAGGCTGTGACGTCATGAATGGCTGGATGATGTCATATAATTTTAAATTAAGAAAAAACTAATAAAGATGATTTTTCTCGAGTATAAAACCAATGCAAAGTGAATGATTCGTGATGATATGTAAAAAATCCCCTCATGTGAAATTTGGTGTGAAAATAACCCTTCCCTTCCTATCGTCGATCGCTAATACTACCACTTCTGGTTTCCGGATTTGCACCAAAAGTTGATCAATTCATCATACGGATGCATTAAGTAAATATACCAAATTTCATCAAAATCCGTTGAGCCGTTCAAGCTGTACACATCTATACGGACGGACAGACATGATGCTAAAGATACTTTTTTCTGATAAGAAAATGCATCGTGGAGATATGTAAAAATCTCCACATGTGAAATTTGGTGTGAAAACAACACCTCCCTTATTATCGTTGGTCGGTAAAAATAATAATTGAATTGATATAGTCGATAATTATGTATATAAAAGCCCTAATCACGAACATAGTCTGAATATGAATTTTCAATTCATACCCGATAAGTGTGTACTTTAAGAAATTCAGCCATAAGATATCAAAGGTTTAAGTTTATGTTAATTTAGTTATCAGTCCAAGTAATGGAATACGTTCATTTCTTTATATCTGTACTTATCTGGGTGATTTGGTGCCTTGTCGAATAGTATTTTCTGAAAACAAATTAATAAACAAGAATTAAATTTTTTTTTATCCGTTTCGTTTTCGAACAATTTCAGAATTATTCTTTCTGCTAGCTTTCCAACTAATTTTTATGTAATTTAAAAGAATTGATGTGTGTTCTATTCGGTTTGTGTTTTGTGTAATTATTTCTGCTTTTTCCAGTTATGTATTTGGAAAATATTTGATTTTTACCATTTAACAATAAGCTGGAGTGTCTCCACTCGACTATTTCGTAATTTAAATTGGATTAAATAACATAATAAATTAAATTTAAATTAATTTCGCAATTTGAATTGGACTAAATAACATAATAAATTAAATTTAAATTAAATTTAATTAATTATAAATTATAAGTTAAAATTAACAGATAATATTTATTAAACCAGCGCATGTTTGGCCAACTCTTTGTTGATGGCACCACGTCACGTGTTGACGCGTGAGATTTGCTGTGTTAAAAAATTAATCCTGGTACTTTCAGCGATTCAATCAAGCTGAAATTCTATATATAGCAGTTTTATACAATTTTTAATCATGTGAAAAACTATAAAATATTTTTATTTTTACGGTCGCTTTAGAGGAAAAAAAATCAAAACGTTGTAGGTAATGACCCTCTTCCGGTTGAGCTACATTTCTCAAAAGTTGATAGAAAACTACGAATTTTGAATAATGCCTATGTACCAAATTTCATGATTCTAGCTCAAACCGTTTTTGCGTATTCTTGTCTACACACATACATACACACATTTTTCTCAACCTTAGTGAAAATGATTCAGGAACCTTCCAAACGTATAAAAACATCAAAAACTCAAAATCTAAAATTTTCGTGATACCAATACTATCTCTGGCGGGATGGTAAAAATTGGCAGAATCCTATTATATACAGTGACTTTCTTGGCTTTAATCAATTTAATGGATTTTCCTACATTCTTCGGCTTTTTTTCGGAAGATTATTCTTAAAATGTATACCTCTATTTATTTTATTCATTAAATTCTCAGTAGTTGGGCCAATTTTCTCATTCTATTAGTAAATCCTACTCTCATCTCCCAAGGTCATAGACCGTGTCTCACACCCAATTCAACTTATTATAATTCAACTGATAAAATAATTGTTTTCTATATTTTAATTTTGATTTCCTTTGATAATAATTCTAACAGAGATAAGCCCATTTATTGTATGATAACAGGTGTTACCCGATTGCAACTTTGATTTATTATAAATTCTTCTTCAATATTTTTTATCCTTCATGATTACAGAACCTAAACATTTAAATTTTTCTACATTTTCAATTTTAATGCTTTCCATTTGTCAAAATTAATAAATTAAAATTTAATTTAAAATTGAATATATATATATATATATATATATATATATATATATATATATTAATATACGTATATGTATATTTTTTTTATTAAATCATGAATGTATTGTGATTAATGATAGAAAGATAGATTGACTTTCTCATTAATCTCAATTGAATTGGTTTTATGTTGAAAGGGGATGATGCACTTGATAAATGTCCGAGAAAATCTTGTCACTCATGTGTGTTGTTCGTTAATTGGTCTCATCTAGTAAAGAGATGGAATGATGAGGAGAAACTCCTCCTCTTTCACCTCCACACCCCCCCACCCCCACCACACATCACCTCTTTTATGGTTCACTACTCGATAGATTCTTGTTCCTCGTTAACCCACTAAACACATCCCCAATCACAATTCATTCTCTCTCTCTCTCTTTTATTCTGGTTCATTTCTAATATCAAAACACTACTTCCTACTCTAATAGATAGAATAGAAGTTTTATCTATATTAAATTTAAAATTTAATAATTAATAATTAATATAATATAAGAAATATGTATGTGTCTGAGATAAAAATATTATAAAATTGAAAGAAATCCACTTGAATTGTAAAAAAAAAAAGAATAAAGAGGCTAATTACATGAGCCAGCGAATGAAAAGAAGATACTATGTCAGCAAATTTTCATTATTATTCATTATTCATTATTATTATTATTATTATTATTATTCTATATTATTATTATTATTAAACGTTGAATATCCCACTTCAATTTTTTTTTATATTTTTTTCACTCAACACTTTTTAATTTTGTAATATTTATATTTTTATTTAATCATAAAACGAATTAAAATTTAAACAAACAAATAAATAAATACAATTTAATTAAAAAAAATAATTAGTGATTCGTGTTTATTTAAATTAATTTTAAAGATGATTATGATTAACGTATTCTATCATATCATCAAATCGTATATCAATAACCCCTCTGTTATATGCAACACAATAATATGACAAAAAGATTTCTATTTCTTTAAAAAAAAAAAAAAAAAAATCTGACTTTGTACGTTCTACGCAAGTACAACGCCTATCAATGAGGTGTCCTATGATCAGTAGAACGGGTCCTCTCATCCTTTACCTTGATTTTCTTGATCGGAGGCGCTATCAAGCAGCTTTTCCCCAATGTTGTTCCCGGAGGCTGGGTTGACTCCGTCCCATAGACCCCAGCTAGGGAAATTTTCCTTGCCAGACCCGGGACTTGAACCCGGGATCATGTGAATGTGAGGCAGGTTTGCTACCCACACACCCAATGGCGCCTTTTCTATTTCTTAAGTAGGTACATATTTTATCTGATATCTTAATTCAAGTTTTAACGTGACTCCATGAATATTTCATCATTGAGAAAATTAATTTTTTTTTATGCAACAGGTGTTACTTAATAATAAATATCAAAGAGAATGCAAATCAAAATATTGCTATTGATTCATAAAATATTAAGTTACTACCATTTAACTTTAGAAATAATAATAATAATAATAATAATAATACAATATTACCATCTTAAGAACAAACTTGTTATTTTCTTGTTTGAAAGTTTCTAAATTGTAGAGATTGTTCAGATTCTCTTCATATTGTCTATAATAATTAATTAAAAAAAAAAACAAACAAACAAAAGCATAAATGTCTTCCACAATATATAAAGAACGATGATAACCTGATGGTCCAACGCAAATTCACTTTGTACCTATTACTCCAGAAATATCCATTAATAGAGTCAACGAGGTCATTCTAACACTTTTTTTTTTATTTTTTGTCTGCTGAATACTGATTTTCAGATTTTTTCTACCATTACAATATCACAATGTTGTAATATGACAGAATAGAATCTGTGACCTCGAGGCAAGTCCTTCTTGTCTTACTCCTAGTTTGTTTTCTTCTCTTGGTTATACAATATTTTCTTATATTTCCTTATAGTTAAATTCCACTAGTAAAATGATCAATTATATTAACTATAACGATTTCATTAATTAATTTAATATTAATATAAATTTCTAGAATTTATTAGAAAGTGTTTAATTTAATTTGGAAAAAAAAACTAAATAATGTTATAATATATTGGGTTTAAATTTATTTTTCAGTTTAACGTATGTATAATGGATTTGGATAAAACTTTACTAGTGGATTCGTTTTTTGATTTCAAACAAACTTTCCTTATGCAATAGTTGTCGGTCGCTTTTAGTTTACGAGATAAAACTTATTAAAGTTTGTCTAGTCATAAACTAGTTATGAATGAGCAGCCATTTAATAATTGACTAATTCATTAATTATTCACTTATTTACTAATTTTCGGGTTTTCTTCATTTCGGTTTGGATATAGAAAAATTATTAAATAATAATTAACATTTTAATTTAAAAAAAAAAAAGAAAATTAGTGGGGCCCTCTGTTGGTCAAATTAATAAAACATGGTAGCTAAATAGAATATCAATGGATGCAAATTTTAATAATTTTTCTCGTAAACTAGAAGCGACTGACAAATATTGAAATAAAGAAAATTTCTTTGAAATTAAAAATGAACCCACTGGTAGAGTTTTATCCAAAATCATTATAGATATGCTAAATTGAACAATTGTCATTTATAATTAGCTGTTCAGACCGCCATCGGTGGTCTTCACACCTAGACGGGAACTCTGCCCCCTGTACCCCGAAGCAATATATAGTATTTGGTTGAAAGTCTGTATGTAAAAGGTTTTCATCCATTTTGTTTCAATCAATATATTACATAAAACATTCATTTGTTTTTGTGTTCTTATTTAAAATATATTTTAATTTAATTAATAAATTAATTATATATTAATTATACTTATTATTGTATATATTATATCTATCTATCTATCTATCTATCTCTGTGGCTCCACAACCACATCTCTCCAAGTGTCCCTATCCGGTGCTATAACCATCCAACATCTACCCTCTCCCATCTCTCTCAAGTCCCTTCCTTCATTGTCCATCCACAAAGTGGTTCATAAATGCTGCGAAGAATCCTATTCTCAAATACTCTAAATCTACTCTCGTCTTCCAGGGTCATAGACCATGCCTCATACCCATATAATATAACACAATCGACAAAATAATTGCTTTATATATTTTAATTTTGATCCTCTTTCATAATAATTAGTTTTGTTGAGATAAGCCCCTTCACTGCATGATAACAGGCGTTACTCGATTGCAACCTTGATTAAAATTCTTATTATTATTATAAATATTATTATCCTTCGTGATTAAAGTATTTACATTTGCAAATTCTACATTTTAGTATGTTAAGACTTTGTGTGCTAATACTATTCCTCTCTGTTACTTAATATTTTGTCTTATTACTATTAAAATTTCAAGTTCCACCTCTTTTCTTGTTTTGCTTAATTTTTCTACGCTTTCTTTAATTTCAATTGCCCAATCTTCTATTATAATTAAGTCGTCTGCGTAACCTAAATATTTGAATTTTTTTGTTTAATTCGATTCCGTTTGATTTTTACCCAATTTGTCTAATTACATATTCCAGTACTAAATTAAATAAAATTGGTGATAATGCGTCTCCTTGTTTTAAACCCATTCCGAATTTACAAAGTTTCTGACAGTTGATTCAAAATTGAATCATACGCACTATTTTTTTCGGAATTCTCAATTCTAAAGTCACATTTTAGAGGTTTCTAGAGGTCATTTACAAAAATATTTAAATTCTGAGCAATGTGCAGACAAAAACCTTTTTTTATATAAATATAGACGTTTACTATTACAATATTTATGTATATAAATAACTAATAGGGACTTAACATTTGATATATACAATATATTGTATATATCTATATTAGAGAGAAACATACATAAATAAAAATAGATGATATATAGTACTAATATTACAAAACTTGTTAAAACCTACTATTAGAAAAAAAATAAGTTGACCTGTGGCCAGGCGCAGAACCGACCGACGATTTGAAATAAATTAATTTCCAGCTACAGAAACAATTTCAAATAATTTAAATGTATCTATTAATGCAATAAAAAACAGATATAAATATAACATAAATATTTTTAATTTTATTTTATTTATAATATATAAGTAGGAAGTCATGAAGGGCTGGTTGACGACATATAATTTTAAATTAAGAAAAAACTAACGAAGATGATTTTTCCCGAGGATAAAACCAATATTCGTGGAGAAATGTAAAAAATCGCCTCATGTGAAAGTTGGTGTGAAAATAACCCTTCCCTTCCTATCGTCGATCGCTAATACTACTACTTCCGGTTTCCGGGTTTGTACCAAAAGTTGATCAATTCATCATACTGATGCATTAAGAAAATATACCAAATTTCATCAAGATCCGTTGAGCCGTTCACATCTATACGGACAGACGGACAGACATGATGCTAAAAATACTTTTTTCTGTTATTAAAATGCATGATTCGTGGAGATATGTAAAAATCTCCACATGGTGTGAAAACAATACCTCCCTTACTATCGTCGCTCGGTAAAAATATTATATTTATATAATATTATTATGTAAATACATTCATACACGTTGACACCAAAACTAATATATATATATATATATATATATATATATATATATATTTCGTATATTTGTTCAATAATCCATTCAATTCCTCTCTTTCTTTCTTTTTTCACTTTTTATCAAATCATTTTCCATCAAACATTGATCAAACCACTTGTTTCATCATTCCCTCTCTTTTTCTCTGTTTTTATATGTGAGTGTGAGTGTGTGTGTGTGTTTGTATGTCTTTTTATATATATACAGGTATATAATCCTTTTTGAAATTGAATTTTTCTTTTTCTTTTATTTTTTGTTTTTTAATATTTCACATTCAAACAAATAAAATTTGTTTTCTTTATTTATTCTGTTTACTCAAATTTTTTTTATAAATTTTAAAATAAATAAAAATTTTATATATTTAAAATGAATTAATTAATAATGAAAAAAAAATATAAATAATATAGAATTAAAAATATTTTGGAGTGATTCAAATTCATTTCATAATTATGTTTTTTTTTTTTTTAGAAATTCTATTCATTTATTTATTGAATATTTTGTCTAAATTATAGTGGTGTGTGTGTAGTTTTTGTTACTTTATCAAGTAATACATATTGAATTGATATCATATGTGTAGGAGAAAGAAGGTGGATTAAAAGTGGAAGTGAAAGGGGGAGGGAAATTCACTAATTCAGAGATTGATTGCTAGAAATACAATTAATACTTGATTGGTTGATTTAATTTTCTACCGTTGAACAATTTAATTTATCCCATGAGTCCATTTCACTCTCTCTCTCTCTCTCTCACTCACTCATTCACTCCCTCTCTATACTCATTCAACCCTTTACAATTTATTTTCTAATTTCCCTATAGTCTAGTTTAAGATATAATGTATAGATATTACAATAAATTCTTATTCAATTATTGAAACTTAGATAAGAGATTTTTCTTTCAAATGATAATAAAAATGAAACAAAAAATAAAATAATACAGTAATGTATAAATAAAACATAATATAAGTGATAAAAATAAAAAAAAAATATTAAAAACTTTTAAAAAACACGCTTTTATTTAAATACACTAAAAAGGAGAAAAAAATTTCTCTACATAGACCACAATTTCCTTACAATTAATCATATCTAAAAATTGAAAGCTTGGGGGTCAAACATGTTGAAAAAACGCAAATTCTACTTCAAATAGACATCGTTATCAAGTATAGTCGAAAAGAAAAAAAAAACAGAAAGGTTTGTGCATATACAATGAAATGTCCTTCGTATTCTTTTCCTTTCCTTGCATGTTTGGCGCCCACGCTTTCATTTTTTTAGATATGATTAATTGTAATGAATTCGTGGTGTATGTGGAGAAATTATTTTCTCATTTTTGGTGCATTTAAATAAAAGCGTGTTTTTAAAAAGTTTTTTTTTATATTTTTTTTATTTCCTAATTTTTAGTCATGATAGAATTTCGTCCGGTTTATGATTTCAGGTTATAGATGACGTCAGTTGTTGACCTCCCCTTTCTAAAATCCTAAAATTAGTCCTCACAGAAATATCCATATTCAATTATGGCATTAGCTAGTCTTGCAACAATTATTCTCTCCAGAACCTTAACAATTGCATCCTACAGGCAGATAAATCTAAAATAAAATAAATAAAATAAAATAAATCTAAATCTTTTAGCACTACCCATCAATTTGCCAGTACTAACTTGGAAGCTTTTCATAAATCATAAAAAACATGGGACACTTAATGCTATTAAAAACTCTGACAAAAATCTGTGCGTATTTCATCAGGGCCCAGTATTTTATTTGTTTTTAAATACTATACATATTTCCTCTTTGGTTACTAAAAGAAAATCTGAAATGCTTCCTATAATCCAACAGTTGAACTGTTTCGTAGGGAATAACTTTTCAGCAATCTTTATTTTTTCATTTGTACAGAATTATTACAACCTAATCGCTAACAAGCCAGCTTGTAGTACCCATTACCCCTCAAATACCCAAAACAGTTTTCTGTTACTCACAGCCAAATCCTTGAATCTCTCCATTTTTCAAAATTAATCATGTCATCAAAATTGTATTGCAGAAATAAGAGAATGAATATCTAATCTACTAATCTTCCAAATGTAGTTTCTATGTAATTCTAAGGGAATCTTTTTTTTTATTTTTGAAAAACGTTTAAATAATAATTTATTATTATTATTATTATTTATTAATTATAAGCTTTCTCATAAGTAAGCCAATCACAATGTCTGACATGAACAGAATTAAATAGATAAATAAATAATATAGTAGTAGTCAGAGAAGATAAAGTATAAATCTATCTATTTATCTTTTTTTTTTAAAACTCCTCCTTTGGCTTTTTTTTAAAACTCCTCCTTTGGCTTCGGGCGGTTTCCAAGCAACATGCATTCGGATTGTTATAAAATTATTTCGAATTATCAATGCCCTTGGGACATTACAGCTGAAAATTCCTCCCCAACCCCCTTGCCTCAAAAAAAAAGTTAATACAATTATAGTAGATATAGTAGATATATCGATGGATTATTTATTAATTGGAAATGAGTGACAAAAGATAAATGAAAAGGATTTTCAATCAGAGAGAAAGAGAGAGAGGGAAGGAGAAATGTTTGGTTTTCAAGTGTTGATTTTTCGACAAGTGAGCTCATTCAATAATTGTTCCTCTCTCTCTCTCTCTCTCTCTCTATATATATATATATATATATATATATATATATAGAAAAAAAGAGAGAGAGAGAGAGAAAGAGTATATGTATGTAGACAGTTGTTTGATTGGTAAGGTGGTGAAGGATAAAAGGGGAGAGAGAATGGAATGAGAGATGGAAAGATGAATATTGGGGTGAGAGGTCAGTCAGCAGGTGGCAACGTTATCTCCTTTTGATGTATAGAGAATTTAATTAAAGCAACATTGACTACCCCGTCACAAACCAATAAGAGGAAGAGAGAGAGATAGTTATAGTCTTTGGCAATTAACTATAACGGAAATGGCAAAGTGGGAGAGAGTGAGAGAGTAGATGGGTGTAGGGGTTAAAGTGGGGGTGGGGGTTAAAGAAATACAATAGAACTCTATACGTAACTACAAAATAATGTAGAATAATAAGATTATATATGTGACACCTTTTATTTTTTAACATTTATAATTTATGTACCTTCCATGTTAGTATATGCTTGGGTGACCATATTTTGAAAACACCAAACCGGGACATTTTATATTTATTTTTTTAAAAGCAAATTGAAAAAATTTTGAAAAAAGTACGAAATGTCATAAATATTTAAAAAAAAACGGGACAATAGGCTGTCCCGAAGACTTTTTTCGGGACGCCGGGACAGAGCACCTTAAAACGGGATAATCTCGGAAAAACGGGACGTTTGGTCACCCTAGTTTATGCTATATAATATCTTCATTTCATTAAATATGTGAGTACTTTTTAAGTTCAAATAAGCTGGAGTGTCTCCACTCGACTATCTCGCAGTTTGAAATGGATTAAATAACATAATATATTATATATTTAAATTAATTTAATTAATTATAAATTATAAAAATTAAAATTAATAAATAATATTTATTAATCCAGCGCATGTTTGGCTCTTTGCTGATGGTCACGTGTTAGAGCGTGAGATTTGCAGTCGTGTTAAAAAATTAATTCCGGTATTTTCAGCGATTTAATTAAGCTGAAATTCTATATATTGCAGTTTTATACAATTATTAATCATGAGAAAAACTATCAAACATATATCTTTATTTTTACGGGCACTTTAGAGGAAAAAAAATCAAAACGTTAGAGCTACAAAAGTTGATAGAAAACTACAAATTTTGAATAATGCCCGTGTACCAAATTTCATGATTCTAGCTCAAACCGTTTTTGCGTAATCTTGTCTACATACATACACACATACACTCACACATACATTTTTCTCAACCTTAGTGAAAATGATTCAAGAACCTTTAAAACGTATAAAAACATCAAAATCTCGAAATCGAAAATTTTCGTGATCGCAATACTATCTGGCGAGATAGTAAAAAAAATTTAGATTTATAGTCGAATAATAGAATAATAGAATAGAGAAAGAGAAACGGAAAAACTGTTTCCAGAAAAAAATACGAGCCTTTGAAATAAATAAAGATGAAATTTCGCTTGTGTTGATCTTCAAGATGACGGATAAAACAAATCCTCCTCCTTAAATAAGATAAACACGCTTGATTTGATCGTTTATCGAGTATGTGGATATCCAATGTCCTCCAATGTCTTTTCTGAGCCAAAATGCCAACATTTTCGAAAAAAATAGAAAACGTCATATATCCTTCAGTTTTACCTTTTATATATATATTTGTGTGTGTTTGTGTTTAGGTATTATATAGGAGTAGTATTATTAGTTAAATATATATTAATTATCTAAAAAATGATAAAAAAAAATATTTTAACATACTTAAATAATTTTTTAAATAATTAAAAGCTATTTGAAAAAATAAATTCTCTTAATATTTCATGAAAAATTGTTTTAAATTCATAAAAAAAAAGAAAAATGTATTACGATTGATTGATAGATAAAATGACAGATAGATGCATCAAAAAATATTTATTTATATTTTTTTCATCATTTGTTGTTTTTTTTCACTGCAACTTTTTCTCTCTTCTTTTTTTTTTGTCGATGCATCCATTTTCATTTTCTATACACCTTTCAATCTTTTTTTTTCTTTTCATGGTAATTTATTTATTTTTTATTTCAATTTTTCATCGTATAATAATAATAATAATAATAATAAAAACAACTTTTAGTCGTTACCTTAAGTTTTTTTTTATTATTATTATTATTTTAGAAAGTTTAAATTTTTATTTTTTTCTAACTAAACAGAAAAAAAATGATATTATAACTTTTTAAATTGATAACGTCAAGTCAAAAGATTACTTTTATAAAATTTATTGATATATTATGTAGGCATTTAGTTATTTGTTTCCAATTAAAAATCGTGTGGTTATTTCCATTTGTACTAACTATGGAGGGGGTAATATCATTTTAATAAATATATAATAATTTATTATTATAATAGTCTAATAAATCTTAGTGTTTAGTCTTGGAATATTTTAGGACAAAATGATATCAAAATTAATTGAAATAAAATAAAACAAAAATTTTAAATTGTAGATTAAAAAAGGAAATTTAAATAACTTATAACACACAAAAAAAAAAATTAGCTTGAGTGTCTCCACTCGACTATCTCGCAGTTTGAAATGGATTAAATAACATAATATATTATATTTAAATTAAATTAAATTAGTTATATATATATATATATATTATAATTTAAAATTAATAAATAATATTTATTAAAGCACAGCGCATGTTTGGCTCTTTGTTGATGGCACCACGTCACGTGTTGGCGCGTGAGATTTGCAGTGTTAAAAAATTAATTCTGATACTTTCAGCGATTCAATCAAGCTGAAATTCTATATATAGCAGTTTTATACAATTTTTAATCATGAGAAAAACTATCAAACATATTTCTTTAGTTTTGCGGGCACTTTAGAGGAAAAAAATCAAAACGTTGTGGGTAATGACCCTCTACCGGTTGAGCTAAATTTCTCAAAAGTTGATAGAAAACTATGAATTTTGAATAATGCCCGTATACCAAATTTCATATATCTAGTCAAACCGTTTTTTTTGTAATCTTGTCTGCATACTTACACACACACATACAGACATTTTACTCAACCTTAGTGAAAATGATTCAGGAACCTTTAAAACGTATAAAAACATCAAAATCTCGAAATCGAAAATTTTCCTGATCGCAATACTATCTCTGGTAAAAAACCGACGTGGACGATATTAAAAATAGATTAAAAAAACTATTTTGAGAAATTATTAAATTCGAATATCTAATTGTAAGTAATAGCATAGAAACACACTAACGCGGTAGACTCAGCAGAAATTAATTCAAAAGAACCAATGTTACATGAGGTAGAAATGATAAAAAAATTTACAAATAATAAAACAGCGGGAATATTGTAGATTCATGTCTCTATGTGTCTCTATGTGGCACCGCTAAGAGACGCTGCAGGCGCATAACCGATAACTCTGCATGCAAAAAACAGGCAAAAACACACACACTAGCCAGATTTTTTTTTCAATTAGTTACTGCCTGCACTCGCATGGTGGCGCCAAAAACTTTGTCCCAGCAAAGACAATAGAGTTTACTAGTCTTATAGATATAGATGGTCTGTGCAGGAGGGCCACTTTTTAAGAAGGGAAATAGTTGATTCAACTGGAATAGCTTCAGGGGAATATACAGGAAGTGACGTAAAAGAGATGGGAGAGGGTAGGGTTAGGAGGGTTGTGTGGCTCAGGATAGGGACACTTGGAGAAATGTGGTTGCTGCAGTCAAATAATTTCGAGGTTCTGTAGATAGATAGATAATTATATTATTCATGTGATAAAAAACAAGAAAATTATTATTAGAAATAATTTTTCATATCCTGAATTTTACCTGAAATTCCTTGTTTATATTAAAGTAGTAATATTCTCTCTATTCTCCAATTATGTTGTTATGTTATATATTTTACTTTGATCTAAATTAAAATTCAATTACCTTATAATTATAGCTACTAAATAGGACATAACATGACATAACAAAAACATTTTCTTTCTCCTTCTCTCTTTTGTCATTCATTTTGTTATACCTACCTAATATATTTGTTGTCAAGAAAAGATTCTCAACACACACACACACATACATACAAACACATACATGCATACAAGAGAGAGAGAGAGAAAGATGATAAAAAGTAAGCAAATACAAAATTAGTTGACTTGATTTAGATTAGAATTAAGACTTAATTTATTTTATTAAAATTAAAATTTTTTAAATTAATTGTTGAATTTTGAATAATTAGATATTATATATCCAGTAGCAATTGTTAACATAATATTTATTATATTTTTTTAAAACAATTTCTTTAATTGACAGTCATTTAAAATGATATTTAAAGAATATCTTATGTGAAATAAATTATTTTGTATCAAATCTGATCTAATACTATTAAATTATATTATATTAATTAACATGGGAGAACTTTTACAATAAATTACATAAATTAAATAATTTAAATGATACTTGATTATTATAAATAAAATAAAATATAAAATAAATATAAGAAAGAATGATATGTTTGAAAAATTTTGTTTATGAATTGTTAAAATTAATATTAATAATTTTTTATTCATTGTGTTGAACATGTATGGATAGATTCTCTGAACCGAGATACGGGGCTCGAATTAGGAGCATTTAATTATAGAAACTAAAAAAAGAAAAGAAATTAATTGATATTTTATATGTATAAATAGAGATTAGACAGAAATGAGATTAAGTATAAGATAAAAATAGTTGAAAAGAGGATATTCATTATATAAATGCCCCAAACAAGTAAAAACCTTAAAACATTATTTACAGTCCATAAGGAATAATATTTTTTAATGTATCGGTACTAATATTTATTATTGTGTTTATTAACTTATCTACTGTCAACCAATATTTTTTTTCTTTTCTTTTTTTTTTCTTTTTTCCTTTTTCATATAATTTCTATTACTACTACTACTACTAATAAATAATAATAATAATAATAATAATAATAATGTAAAATGTAATTTAAAAAGTTTTCATTATCATGGATGATCATCATCAAAATTTATTATTATCAAGTTTATAATATTATCTTCTCAAACTTGTCCTCTAAAATTTCTATATGAAATTAATGGATGGCTAATAAAGCATCTTTAAATTTTCAACTCATACTTGCAAATTTGCAACTTTACTTGTTCCAAGACCCACTTACTTATCCACATACACACACACACACTTACTTCATCTTTCCCGTCAACTCTTGCATTTACGCCATGTTTACAATATGAATTCAATTATTATCAAAATTATATTCACAAAGTCAAAACAAATTTATTTGATAATATAGATATACGTAGAAGATTGAGAGAATTATTAACTAATTAAACATGTTATTTTACGATTTTTTTCATTATATCTAAACAAATTGTAAATATATTCAATATATATTAAATATATTTGGGAATTCCCGCCCGGGAAATTCTTTAATTGTTATTTCCCGTTTCCCGAAAAAAAACGAAACATTTCCGGGATAAAAAACAAATTATTTTTCATGCTGATTATGATACGAAATCTTTATTACTTTCTTTCGTTAACTGAAATAGTCGTGATAAATATAAAATACAAGTGTACATACGTACATTTGTCTTTTGTTATAATTTTTTTCCCCTTTCTTTCTTACTCTCCCTTTAATTTTTCTTTATAATTTTTCTATTTTTTGAGTTTTTTACATTGAACTCTGGCAGCCGGCAGTTGCCATTACCAAATTATTTTGTAATTAACTTTTATATATATATATATATATATAGTTATATGTCTGCAAGTGTAATAGAAATTAGCATAGCTTATAACTGTCAATCAATCTTTAGACTTAAATTCGATTTCACAAGCTTGGGTCTGTTTTAAATGCCATACCTGACCCCTTGGTAAGGTTTCTATATAAAATGGCTCTTGAACAGATAACAATAATAAAATACACTATTGCACTTGACCATTTGGAAAGAGTGTAATTCTCCTCATACCATTGAAATTAACTTTTTCACATTCCCCTTAACTTAAATTAATATAAATAAGCTGTCGTTGAGAGCGAGTAAGGTAAAGACCTAATTATATTTTTTGATAAATAAATAAATATTATTATTTATTTATTCATTCAAGAAATATATATACAATCATTCTGTATGTTATTTCAGTCCACCTTTTTGGGTGGTGACAAAAAAAAATAGCAAAAACATCCCAAAGGCAAACAAAAACAAAAAAAAAGTAAAACATATTTACATATTTGCATAATAACTAAGACCTTATAATCAAAGATCATAAATGTCTTTAATTGAGGGCATACATATCGGTTTTCAATCTTTTTATATGTATATATATACAGTAAAGAAAAACCAAAATAAGAATATCAAAATCCAAAAAAAAATAAAAAAATAATAAATAAATCGAACATAATCCAAAAAAAAACACACAAAGAGAAAAAAAAGGAAAAGGAATAACAAATCGTAAGGACCTTAGTTTTAGGCGATATTTCTCTTGATTGCCACTCGTTTCAAAAATGTTATTTTCTAAACAAATAAAAGAAAATAATTATGTTTATGTTATATTTTGTTTATTATATTGTAGTGATTTTTTATAGGGGGGGGGGGGTGGGGCAGTAAGAAAAAGGTAAATTAAAAATGATAATTTTTTTGTGTAATGATTTATTTGGTAGATAGGGGCACTCAGGATTGAATTAGAATCAATTGGCTGCCAGTGGATTATCTGAAGCCGTTTAAACCGATATAGCAAGGATAGTCCTCTCCTTTCTAAGACACAGGCACTTTCTTCGGGAAAATTTGGAGACAAGATGGCGGATTCAGATTGCTGAAATCCAGCCAATCTCAAAAACTATTTCCTCTGGTATCGAATGGGTATGGTTTTTTGGTGATTTCTCTGTGGCCTCTCCTCTCCACTCTTTTAGTACTGGTCAACTTGGGGCAACCGCTCGCCTCAGTCCCCCTTCCAACTCCCCACTCCAATTTTCCCAATCAAATGTCTCTGGCTTGCCCAAGACGGGGAGAGTTTCTTCACCTCAACTCAAATAAATTTTCTGGGAAAATGAATTACAATTTATTTAGAATTATGATTTTTTTCATGAAATGAAAGAGAAAATTATTTCCAATGTAGATATAAATTATTCAATGTGCCACTCACTCCACACATTGAAAGAAACTGATAAAATGAAGCCCAAAGTTCACAGTTTGTAGAAAATTCAGGTTTATTGATTACAGAAAAATGTTGTTGCATATTTTGCAATATTAATTGCAATTATCATGTACATTATTCACTTCATATGTTGCAGATTACATTACTAGCAAAATTTTAAATTTTAAAAATTGGAGTTAATCGTTTTGGTTTCTGAGTAGCACAAATGTAAAGCGAAAAATTATTAGAAATTAATATTTTCTAATTTTATTTACAATGAATTGTACGATTTTTTTTTTTGTTATTCTTTCTATATTTCTAATAATTCTTGCCATTAACTTTAATAAGTTCAATAATAAGCCCAATAAGTTCATAAAAGATTAATAACAAAATAACAACGATTAATAAACATAATTTTAATTATAAACTCACTTTTCAACTTGTTTCAAATTTGTTTATGAAATTTATTATGTATGTACATATATTCTAGCTCATGATTTTTTTTATTAAAATTTCTATAATTATTATTTTGTCTCAATAATACTTTTTAATAGTAAGTAAAAACTATCTCGTCAGAGATAGAATTGCGATCATGAAAATATTCGATGTCGAGATTTTGATGTTTTTATACGTTTTGAAGGTCCCGGAATCATTTTCACTAAGGTTGAGAAAAATGTCTGTCTGTCTGTGTATGTGTGTGTGTGTGTGTGTGCAATTTGGTACACGGGCATTATTCGAAATTCGTAGTTTTCTATCAACTTTTGAGAAGTGGGTATTACCTACCACGTTTTAATTTTTTTTTTTCCTAAAGTGAACTTTGAAAATAAAGATATAGGTTTGGTAGTTTTTCCACATGATTTTAAAAATTGAATAAAACTGCTATATATAGAATTTCAGCTTGATTGAATCGTTGAAAAATCAAAACAATATTGATATTATTTGATTAACTTCTTATTTCAATAAAATGTTATCAGTGAAAATTATGTTAAAAATCTTAAATCCTATAATCAGATAGAATAAAATTTTAATTAAATTTCAAATATAGAAAAAAGCTTGATTATCCATTTAAAATTTGCGAGCTAGTCGAGTTAAGACACTCCAGATTGTTTTTGGGGGGAGGGAGGGGGGACTAGCCTAAAAAAACTTTTTTATGATTATCTTATTTATTTTTGGGTATATTTTGTTTATTTTAATATTCGAGCACAAATACCGCACGATCTTTAAATTAAAAAAAATCTGCAGTGTCTCCACTCGACTATTTCACAAATTTGAATTCGATTAATTAACATATATTATATTTAAATTAAATTTAAATAATTATAAATTAAAATTAATAAATTGTATTAATTAAACCAGCGCGTGTTTGGCTTTTTGTTCATGGCACCACGTCACGTGTTGGTGTTAAAAAATTAATTCTGGTACTTTCAGCGATTCAATCATGCTGAAATTCTATATATAGCAGTTTTATACAATTATTAATCATGTGAAAAATTATCAAACATATATCTTTATTTTTACGGTCACTTTAGAGGAAAAAAAATCAAAACGTTGTAGGTAATGACCATCTTCCGGTTGAGCTAAATTTCTCAAAAGTTGAAAGAAAACTATGAATTTTGAATAATGTCCATGTACCAAATTTCATCATTCTAGCTCAAACCGTTTTTGCGTAATCTTGTCTACATACATACACACACACAGACAAACATTTTTCTCAACCTTAGTGAAAATGATTCAGGAACCTTCAAAACGTATAAAAACATCAAAATCTCAACATCGAAAATTTTCGTGATTGCAATACTATCTCTTACGTGATAGTAAAAAATCTAAGCATTTATTGGATATATATTTTTTATCAACTGATTTCTTTTTGGTCTTTCCTATATAATCAACAACCAACATTTTATTTTATTTTATCTATTTCCTGTTTTTGTTCAAACGAATCCACTTTAACCAAAAAAAAAAAAATAAAAAAAATATAAAGGTGCTTGCATGTTGCTTGTTATCTATCTATCTATCCATCTCTCTCTCTCTCTCTCTCATACATATATATATATATATATATATTGTCGTATATTAAAGTCTTAGTATGGATTGGATTATTAAAAAATGGGTTTATAATTAATAAAATTGATCTTGATTGTGGAATTGATTCTGATTAAAAATAAAATATTAAATTATAATAAAATTAACATTTAATGATGAAAGAAATTTAACTCCTAAAAAAGTTGATTTATTTTAATGTTATTGATGTGTTATTGTCTTTTTTACATCTCTTCATTCAATGAGATGTCGTATTGTAAGCTTGAGTTTTTATATTTGGGCAGTATCTATATGTGGAGTTATCGAATAGAAATAGGACTTCTAGATCCTGGAGAATATTTTTTTCTGAACACTCTATACTACAGAATGATTCTATATTCTTTAATGAGCAGCCCTTGTGTTGGTTTTCAACTACCTCACCCTCCTCTTCTTAGGTGACCGATTGTCAGTTTTCCGTAATTTTAAGAAACGTATTGCATGTCATTTATTAGTACTTGAAAAGTTCAAAAACATAACATAATGTCTCATGCAATTAAACGATCCTATTTCAATTAGGTACATTGTCTAAATGGAAGAATATTTCTTTTAATGTTTATTTCGTGTCGTCTTTATAACATCATTGATGATTATATATATATAACATAAATATAATGAAAATTTATTGTGTAGATCTTTAAGATAGTTATTTCGGTTACCCAATTCTTTACCCACAACAAACCTATTAGTATTTTAGATATAGACAACACCCCATATCCCTCGCTTTCGCTTATTTAATTTGAATACTATTATTCTATTAAATTTTAAATTAGAAAGAAAAAATGCAAGCCAAAAATTAAATTCATCATGGTTAAAATTTATTAAATTAAAGTTCTAAACAATTTCGAGGTTAATACAATTCAATATTTGATTTGCATACTATCAAGAATCTATATTTAAAATTATAGATTAAAAAAAAATATCTTTGGAAGCAAATGAAGAGTGAATGGGTGTTAATATTTTAATTTTTATGTTATGTTATTTTAAATTATGTTGAGTTAGGGAATCGAAAATGTTCAAAAGTTTGGCCACAAAATCATCTTACCTTTTTTAGAACCATATTGAAAATTTTTTATAAAAATCAAAGTGTGGGTCAGTTAAAAAGCTTGAGCGGGTCAGTCTTTAGTGTTTATATTATTGGGAGATGCATTTTATTATAAATAATTTAACTATTAAAACAATTGTGTTCATGTCTATAATTCTTCAAAATAAACACGCGCGAATACCATTTTTTTCCTTCTACTTTGTTGTTTCTCTAATAATTTGCTTTGAAAGCGATTTACTATGGTAAACAGCTCAAAAATCTAAAAACCCGGAAAAAGATGTTTTTAAAAGATCTTTAGTAAAGATATACAAATTTTGTTTATTTTTGGTTTCAAGCTTATTCCGCGTCATTTGCATCTTCTTTGTATGAGAGTCCACTTCATGTGGGGGGGAGGGGTTTGAACTGCTAAAATATCTGCCTGTATTTCTTTAGAAAATACTCGTACATAGTCAAGGACTTCTTCGAGAGTGAAATAACACTTTTGACTTCTATTTTGTTAAAATTACAACAAAATAAATATAACATTTTTTTATAGCGTAACGCCCAACGTCCTCATTTCAATGCACCTAAATATTACTATTCATATTATATTGGGAAATAAATAGAAAAAAAGAAACTTGAATTTTTTATTGGAATTCATATGTGGATATTCTTATATATTAGATTTATGAAAATAATAAAAAAATTTTATTTATCTTTTCAATAAACAATAAAATAAATATTGCAAAAATTTAAATATTGGAATGAAGTGATGTCAACAAATTCACATTTTTGAAGACACAGTACGAAAAAATTAAGGGATTAAAAAACTAAACTACTGCAATATTTGCTAAAACTTGCTTGTTCATATGCCATTCAGCTGAAATTTAAAACAATGTAATTCATTAGTAATTTTTTCTGCACACATTTTTACAAAGTGACCTCAAATGAGGGTTAACGTTAATGTAATAGTAATGCCATTAACTTCACTCAGGTATTATAAAATACTGTATAATTATAAGCATAAAAATATCTTTTAATAGGGGAATCTCATTAAGATGCTATAAATAAACATTTAAGACGAATATTTACATCCTCACGTTCATTCACATTTAGGACAATTACCTAAAAATTGGACAAAGTAATTGAAATAGGATCGCTTGATTAATGGGACATTGTATCATGTTTTCGATAGTTCAAAGTATTCATAAATTCCACATATGTTTCTTAAAATTACGGAGAAATAACTATTGATCACCTGAGTGTAGTGTAGAGCGTGAATTATTGAAAGAGTAACCAAGGGCAGCTAAGAAGGGGAAGGAGTGTGATACGTATTCGGTTGAATGAAAGGAAGAGTGTAAGATCTTTCTTCGGGATGGAGAGGTCAGAGAGAAATTATCCCTGACCAATACCACAGTGCCAGGATTCTACATCAAGGCCAAACATAGAAGTTGCTGCCCAGAGAAGATGTATCAATGAATGCCTGGAAAGAACTGCCCAACACTAATTTCGACTTGTGCTAAACTCTATCCTACTAACAATTCATAGCTAAGTGGTCGACCCCTTTAATATTTGTAATTTCTAAATAAATATATTTAATATTGAATATATCAATAATATTAAAATAAATGAACTTTATTTTTTAGTTAATTTCTAAATTATAATTTTCTCATCATACTTATTATAATTGTATTGATTTCTTTCATCATTAATTTTATTATAATTTATAATATTTTGTTTTAATCTGAATGAATTCAAATTTTCCTCCTCCCTAATCACCATATACTATTTATTATTAATAAAAATATAAGATACCAGGTACCAATTAAATTAAAGATCAATTTTATTAATTTTAAACCCTTTTTTACTAAGCCACCAATATACGACAATAGTCTTGATATTTTCAAATAAGTAAAAGTACTAGGCTGTACTAGGTTAGTACAACATAGATAGATAATTTTGTATTTTTGTAATTTTATAAATTTATATATCGGACGTATAACATTGACCCATGGAGTTTGTTTTTATTATAACTTTTATAATTATTATTTTTACCGAGCGACGATAGTAAGGGAGGTATTGTTTTCACACCAAATTTCACATGTGGAGATTTTTTACATATCTCCACGAATCATGCATTTTCTTAACAGAAAAAAGTATTTTTAGCATGATATCTGTCTGTCCGTCCGTCCGTCCGTATAGATGTGTACAGCTTGAACGGCTCAACGGATTTTGATGAAATTTAGTATATATACTTAATGCATCAGTATGATGAATTGATCATCTTTTGGTGTATATCTGGAAACCGGAAGTGGTAATATTAGCGATCGACGATAGGAAGGAAAGGGTTATTTTCACACCAAATTTCACATGAGGAGATTATTTACATATCACCACGAATCATGCACTTTGTATTGGTTTTATCCTCGAGAAAAATCATCTTTATTCGCTCTTGCTTAATTTAAAATTATATGACGTCATCCAGCCATTCATGACGTCACAGCCTGGTCTTACATATATATTATAAATAAAATAAAATTAAAAATATTTATGTTATATGCCTATCTGTGTTTTATTACATTAATAGATATATTAAAATTATTTGAAATTGTTTCTGGAGCTGGAAATTAATTTATTTCAAACCGTCGGTCGGTTCGGACCTGGCCACAGGCCAACTTATTTTTTCTTAATAATACTTTGGCACATCCTAGCACATTTGAAAAAAAAAATCGAAAATCATAAATTGGTGGGGGATAGCATAAAAATCTTTTTTTTTATTATTTTTTCTATTTTTTAAAATTTTTTTCTTAATACTCGATCAACAATCCGTCACAAACCTACAACAATTTAGCACAATACAGATAAATATGAAAAATTCGATAAAAATGTTGGTTAAATTCTTCCAGGCACATTTTAAATGAATAATAATAAATAGAGATATGTAATTTATAAGATTTATAAATTTTTTTTTTAAAGAATATATAAATATTTAAATTTTTACTTTTTTTTAATATTTTTCAATTTAGTTCTAACTGCATATTTACATTTAATAAATAATCATGTAGAGAATATAAATTTTCTTTGGTATCAATCATCTGACTGCTACTTATGTAGATTTTAAGGAGATAGAATACATATTAACTAACATTAAAAGCAAAGTTGTTAAATTAATTTGTCTCAAGCGTCAGTATAAGAGTGGTTGGAGAATATGAGTTGACATATCCAACCCCCCAACCCTTTCTTTCACCCCACCCCACCCCTCTCTCTCTCTCTCTCTCTCTCTCACACACACACACACACACACACACATACACCTCTACTACCTATCAGCTTCCTTTTACTTGATCTCAAGTGAAGCATCACTCTCTTAGTACAGAATAATTTAAAATAGAGAAAGAGAAAGATGTATAATTATGAAAGAATTATTTTTTTTTTTATTAATCTTATTATTTAATTAAAAAAATATTAAAAAAAAGATATTTTATTAAACGATATATATACACACATGTTGATTGAAAAGTTTTGAAATTACAAATGAAAGAATGTGGATTTTTAAATGAAATGAGTTTTTTTATTCAATATTATCTCCCTCAATTCAAATTATACACTTATTTCCTTGATCCTCCAATGATTTTATATCATCCCTATAATCATTTTCCGGAAGATCAGCAAAATATCCCGCTATGGCTGTAATAGCTTCTTCATTCGACGAATAATGCTTTCCACGAAGGAATTGTTTGAGGTTTCTGAAGAGATAAAAGTCGCTGGGAGCGAAATCTGTTGAATACGGTGGATGATCAAGTAATTTGTACTTTAATTCATTGAATTGAAGGAGACGCACTATCACCAATTTTTATTTAATTTAGCATTAGAATACGTGATTAGAAAATAAAATCCAATTAGGTAAAAAAATTAGTAGTAAAAGTATTAGGTTAGGCAGACGATTTAAATATAATAGGAAATTCGACAAATTACAATTATATAACGAATAAAAAAATTATTAGAAGTGAGGAAAGAGGTGGGCCTTGTTATTGATATTGCTTTATGGGCCAAAGAAAGATAAGGACTGCGGAGAACAATCTCAAATTAGGACTGAATCTCATAATAGATCAGCTTTTGAATATATTACCCGCCCTCCCCCAAATAATAATAATATTCATGAAGTTAGCAACATAATATTTCATTTGAACAATTATAAATTAAGAAAATTTAAATATTATTTCTTTTATTTAAAGAGGCATTGAATGAATAGCGGAGATTATTTTTTAAATAAATTCTTATCAAATGTTTTAGACTAAAAGATTTCTGATGGTTTAAAGTAACAAATTGATTGATATTTTCTATGCACATGTAAGGACAGAAGTGCGATTATAAAAATCACAAACGCCTCAGTGAATTAATTAATATTCCTAAATAAAGCCCTAATACGTATTCTTAAAACCAGTATTCACAGTTATAAAGAATACTTTTAAACTACTATGTGGCGGATCATTGTACAAGATACTTTATTAATTTGAATAGCCAAGTATAATTATTAATTATTAATATTATTATCTTTTTTAGTATTGAAAAATTAAATTGTATTATTACTTATTATACGTATATATAAAAATTATTATAAAAGATTTTAATGTTATTAATATCTTCATTCCATTCATATGATTATTATTATTAATATTATCTATTATTATTATTGAATTCTTTTATTTTATTTTGTTTTTCTCTTCTGTTTTTCTTTAACTTTGTAACATTTAATTTTTTTTTATCTATTTAAACTTGTATACTACTGGTAAGTAGTAAAGGTAATATTAGTTGTAGTAGTTACATCAGTAAAAAAAAGAGAGAGAGAGAGAAAAAGAAAAGTCATTACATTACATTTAGTAGGATTCGCGTGTGAAAATTGTACACCTGCGTTTATCCATTTAACTTCTTATCGTTTCTTGTGTAAAGCGATTTTTAAATAACAATTCTTGGCTTTGAAAATTTATTTTTTTATTTCAACACACTCAAGTATTTTTTTTTTCTACTTGTTTAGAAGTAATTATAAATGTTACTTATACTTATTCAAATAATAATATTAATGATAATAATAAAATAATAATAAATAACATTAATAATGAGCATGTAAATGACATTTAGTCAAAAATTGGTTTAATATACCAATTGATATTTTTTTTAGTGTTAAGGAAATAAAAGTTTTTAAATATGTACTTTTAATTCATTTTGTAATCATCATCTTATCTCATTTCTTTTTCTCTTTTTTATTTTTTATTCTATTATCTTTTTATCTTTTTACAAAGACTTAGTTACTTTTTTTTTTAAATTGTAACATTGACTATTATTAAAGTATATAAAAATTTGATTAATTCTGGATCCAATAAAGAAAAAAGAAAAAAAATATACGGTAAAAGATGAGAGATAGTAAAAGGGTCAATTACCATCTAATTAAATGTTTCGTAGTATTTTCATTATCTAATATAGAATTATATTAAGATTATTAAAACACACACACAAAAAAAAACGATAATTCAATTTACTTTCTCCTTTCTTTAACATACTTGTACATACTTTTATAATAATTTAATATATTTAATCAAAATATTTTTTATTATTAAATTATGATTAAAAGAAAGATTTTCTTTTATAATTAATTATACTAATATTTATTTATATATTTATTTATTTATTTAAAGTTAGGTTAAATTGAGTTTGGTTAGGTTGAATATAGATTATAGGTTTCATGGTTGATATAATCACATATTCTAAAACCAATCACCACCACCACCACCACCACTCTCTGATACCCATCTTCCCATCTTGCTTTATCCTCTTCTTTAGATGTTGATGATTGGATTAATAGATTCGATATGAAGATGAAAGCATTACTAAGAAGCAAGCATTACTTGGTCCAAGTGTAGGAGTGATTAGTGAGCAAGCCAATTAAAATCTAAAAGCTAATTAGCCAGTCAAATGCTTTCATCATTCAGACACAAATACTATATTAATACTATATTTATACTTTGTATAACTGATTATATTTATATATGAATATTTAAAATACTTTCATCATTATACATTATAAATTTTAATACTTAAAAAAAAAATTAAAATTAATAAATAAATAAATAAATATCGTTTCTGTTATTATAATAAATAGACAAATAGTTTATAGCATATATATATATATATATATATATATATATATATTGTTAGAGAATAGGAAAAAAAAATGAAATGAATTAAGATTAATGGGTAATGGAGGTAACCTTTTGAAAAAAAGAAAGAAAGAGAGTAAAAGAATGAGGTAAATGAGAATTGGCACGCAAAGTGCACGGCTTTTTTTTTTTTACATTTTCCTCATGATCGAAGAAGCATACTCGTACTACTACTATTATTTTATTTTCTCGGAAAAAGGTTGAGAAAAGCAGCCCAGGCAATCGATCTCATCCTTTCCTTTCTCCTGCCCCCCCCCCTTTTTTTTCTTTTTTTAACACTCCTCTTACCCCATTCACAATCCCTCCATATATAATTTACTAAGTAACAAGGTGTATATCTGCCCTTTTACGTATTTCTACTTTTTCTAACTATGTACTAATATTATTTATAATCACAGTATATAGTAATTATCATGCAGTAAAGGGAGCTTATTAAAGGCGTCCAAATTATTATCAAAGGGGATAAAAATTAAAATTTATAGAACAATTGTATTATATGGGTGGGAGGCATGGTCTGCGAACTATTTATTGGCTAAAGAAAGATGATATCACCGGGGATTGGCGGAGACTGCATAAGGAGGAATTGCATGACCTCTATGCATCTCCAGGTATAGTTAGAATTATAAAATCGAGAAGGCTGCGGTGAGCAGGGCACGTGGTTAGAATGGGAGAAGAAAGAATGGAGAAAAAAATATATTGGTGAGGAGACCGAGTGGAAAACGTCCGCTTGGAAGACCAAGGACACGGTGGGTGGATAATGTGGGATGGGACGTGAGAGAGATGGGAGAGGGTAGAAGCTGGATGGTTATGGCTCAAGATAGGGATACTTGGAGAGGTGTGGTTGCTGCGGCCAAGAACTTTCGAGTTCCGTAGAGCCATAGAGATAGATATTTTTCAAATCCTTTTATATTATATTAATGACTTTTTATTATTAATAACAATATAATATATATGTATCTATCTATCTATCTTTGAGGCTCTACAGAATTTTAAAGTTCTCGGTCGCATCAACCACATTTCTCTAAATGTTCCTATCCATCTCCAATTTTCTGCCATCTCTTTTACGTCCTTGGTCTCCCAACCGGACGTTTCCCAATTGGTCACCTCAAAAATATATTTTTCGCTAGTCTTTCCTTTCCTATTCTAGCCACACGTTTTTGATTTTATTATTCTAATAAACTATGTCTGTGTAAATGCCTAGAGGTCATGCAATTTCTCGTTTTTCAGTCTCCACCATTCCAAATTTTGAAAGTTTCTGATAATTGATTCCAGCATCTTATTATATTTTCCTTTACTATATTTTCGAAACAAATCCGAATCATTTTATGATTACCATTAAAATTAAATGTTGTAACAGTTTATCCCGGTCTATTCAGTCATATGCTTTACATAATAATCAAGTCTATCAATAGTCAGACTTGACAAGAAAATTTGATCCAATGTTGATCGATTATAATAATATTATTATTATTATTATTTGTTATGGATGAAAAATTCATAAAATATTAGTTTAAGGAATTTATCTATTATGAATTTTTTAAATTTAGTCGTAATCTCATATTAATGCATCCCTGATGAATTTAATTTCAATTTACTTAATTCAACTACAAAAAAGTATAACTGATTTTTTAAATTATTAATAATTGTAAAATTTTTAGATAACACATTTTAAAAAATAAACTAAAAAAATATTTTTTTTTTTGTTTATTAATCCTCTTTACCCCTACATCATCTTTATATATGACAAATGATGAATGATGATTTTTTACATAATAATTCTTGATTATGACATAATAATAATAATAGTAAAAAAAAATTTTATTTTAAACTCATCAATTAATTGAATATAAATTTTTAAATAAAATATTTGAATTATCAATTGAACAGTTTAAAAGTTTTAATTACAAAAATTGTACTTTTATTCATTTTAAAATCTTTTTGTTTTAGTTTTCTAGTTTTTAAATTAAACTTTTATGACATATAAATCTTTCTCTCTCTTTTTCTATCTATATATCAACCTATATTTCTACCATCAACAAGAAAAATTGATCAATTTTCAAAACCAGAAACAATATAGTCAAAGATAACTTAAGATAATTTTCCTTTATTTTAATAAATAATATATTTCATCAATAAAAAAAAATATGAATAAATGAATATGTGAAGAAACATTGGCATGTAACTTACTCACCAGACTTGGTGACAATTTTAAATTACCATTTGTTGATTCAAACAAAAATGATGGGAAAAAGAATAGATTAATGTTTTGTAGTAAAAAAATATTTTCGGAAAAATAAAAAATAAATTAATATTAGTAAGAATGTTAAATAGAATGTATCATTATCATCTCTCTCTCTCTCTCTCTCTGTTCTATAGTAAATATGATTGTACATAAATTGAAGATTAAGACTCTACATACAAGTATTCTATCACTGTAATCCTTTGATTGCTAATCAAATTGATGTATTGATTTTAATGTTTAAACCATATAAAACGATTATTATCAAACATATACGATATGGAGATAACAAAAGATAACAAAATGAGATATACTATAAATTTAATATAATGATTAAATCGAGTTATGTGATAAGACCTTTTTTAAGAGTAGTTATTTAAAAAAAATATACACTAAAATAAAATATTTAGTTATTTTTAATTAATTGATTTATTCTCTAAATTTCTTGTTTAATTTGCATAATTTTTCCATTATATCTTCTATATATCTACTATTTACTATGTAATTGATTTGTGTTTGTTGTATAAAAATAAAAATAAAAAAAAACCTCTGACTTTGTACGTCCTAAGCAAGGACAACGCCTATCAACGAGGTGTCATATGATCAGTAGAACGGGTCCTCTCAACCTTTACCTTGATTTTCTTGATCGGAGGCGCTTTTCCCAAGGTTGTTCCCGGAGGCTGGGTTGACTCCGTCCCATAGACCCCAGATAGGGAAATTCCCTTGCCAGGCCTGGGACTTGACCCCGGGACCATGGGAATGTGAGGCAGGTTCGCTACCCACACACCCAATGGCGCCTTGTCGTATAAAAATACTAAACAATTTTTGTTATTTTTTTTGTTTTAATATATTAATTTTTGACAATTAATATCAACATCATCATCCATATTTTTTTAAATACAATTTAATATCTATTCTAGATAGATTCTTTTGATTAATTCCATGGTTCTTGGCTTTTAATTATGCAGCAATCCACCATCACTGGTCCTTGGACGTGATGAATCGCGAAATGTCCTTAGACTTTCTCTCTCTCTCTCTCTTTCCTTCACTAAGCATTTTATCCTCTCCAACCTCTCCATCCTCTCCATCCCAATCATTCATTCTTTACTTTCTCCTTTCCTGCTTCTCTTCCTTATTTTACTTCCTTCCTCTCTTCCTCTTTGTCTCCATTTCATCATCATCATCATCATCATCATCATCATCATCATCTCCATATTATCATGCCCTTTCCTCCTCCCATACACAACCCTCAATGTTCATTTCATTATTCTCAATTCAATTCCATGTACATTTTATTTTATTAAATAGCTCTCTCTCTCTCTCTCTCTCTCTATCATTCCACTGTCTTTTTTTATCTTATTCTCCCATCCAACCACTTTTACTTCCATTCCAGAAAAGAAAAAAGAAAATTTAAATGAATTCACTCAAAGTACTACAACTATTTCATTTATTACAGTGGTTCTCAACCTTTCAGTATTCACTGTTCAGTTTCCTCATCCTCCTTTCTACCTTACAATAAAATGAAAATATAATAATAATTATTATGGAGAGATTCTGTTATGTTTTTAAATGTAATTTATTCTTCAACTAATTGCTCAAACAAGAGTCAAAGCGAGTGTAATTCTTGACTAGAAACAAATCAAACAAATGAAAGTGGGAAAAAATTTCCATTTTTTATTTTTTTAATATTTAATCGAAATAAGATTGATTCATATTCATTAATAAATTAATTTTCATTTTCCAAATTGTGGTAAAACTCAAAGATTTAATTTTTTTTAATTTTTTTTTTTTTTTAATTTTGAATCAATCAATCCATCAATCAGTTCCAGATATTTATTTTTTACTTCAATAAAAATAACCAATTAACAGAACATATTAGAAAAGATTCCAAAGTTCTGAGGCTGGGTTTAAAATTGAATCAATGGTCAGTTGATTTATTAATTTGCGAAAAATTGTCTATGAATTTATTTTTCATTGTTGTCCCCTTCTCTTGCATTTTTGTTTTTTGTTTTTTGATTATTTTTGAAATCTCGCCAGAGATAGTATTGCGATCACGAAAATTTTCGATGTTGAGATTTTGATGTTTTTATACATTTTAAATCATTTTCACTAAGGTTGAGAAAAATGTCTGTGTGTGTGTGTGTGTGTATGTGTGTATGTAGACAAGATTACACAAAAACAGTTTGAGCTAGAATCATGAAATTTGGTACATGGGCATTATTCAAAATGTAGTTCAACCGGAAGAGGGTCATTACCTACAACGTTTTGATTTTGTTTTTCCTCTAAAAAATTAAAAATTGAATAAAACTGCTATATATAGAATTTCAGCTTGATTGACTCGCTAAAAGTACCAGAATTAATTTTTTAACATTGCAAATCTCACGCGCCAACACGTGATATGGTGCCATCAACAAAGACCCAAACATGCGCTGGTTTAATAAATATTATTTATTAATTATAATTTATAATTAATTAAATTTAATTTAAATATAATTAATATGTGTTATTTAATCCTATTCAAATTGCGAGATAGTCGAGTGGAGACACTCCAGCTAATTTCCAGTAGTAAGTAATAGAAATTGTAGAAAATAATGTATATTTTCTGATAATTTTTCAAAATACAATTGCATACCTATTTGATAATAATAATAACTGATTGATGATGGATGGATGATAAGCTGATAAAGACGTATGTACAATGTACATACATTCTGTGTCAGATTTTCTTAAAGTTTTAAGAAAATTCAATAAAGCTTGATTAAGCAAACAATTGATATAGGAAATACAAAAGATGCTCATTTAATTAATTGTCGATATTTGATTTTGTGATAATATATCAACAGCAGAGTATACAAACAATCAGAACAGCAAAATGGTTATCTATTGGGAAAATTGTTGTAGCATATTTTATAAATTAAGAGAAGAAGAATCTTTTAGAATCTTTTCTAGAAAAATAAAAACAGACCAAAATGTTTATTTGTGGATCAAATGAAACTATTTGAATTTTCAACTCAAAAGACCCATTCATTTTTTTTTTCTCTCTCTATTCATTTTATCATCTTCTTGCAGATTCCACCTCATTCTTTTCTATTTTCGATTTGAGCATTGTTTTGCACCAAACTTTGACTCAATCTTAATCTCTTGGAGACTTTCTGATTTTCCTTTGTCTGATATTCTTCTATGTACGTTTATCTTTCTTTTCCCCTTCTCCTACATTTCTGTATATGCCGCCTGAATTCTTCTAATTACACCCCATCTTTTCTTATAACTCCTCCTTCTCTTTTTCTTTATCTCGTAAATGTTCCTTTCACCTGTAAAAAGTCCATTTTTATTTCCCAATAGTAGAGACAATATTTTCTTCCAACTTTCTTTTTATTAAAACTTTCTGTACTTTCTCTACTATTTGTGTATTTCGTCTTGATTCATTCCCTTTAGTTCACTAATCAATTCTGATTTTCGTATTCTATTCTATTCAAAAACTCATTCCCCGTTTACTTATCTCTTTCATACAAATCCTAGATCATCTGTCTTCTACCATTTTTGCTAATTAACCTATAAATTAGAATATTCTTTTCTTTTTCAGTTGTTCGGTATACTTATCATCCCTGTCTCTTCATTTTCTACAGACATATTCTGACGTATCTTAACTTTAATCTTTTTATATATATATCTTGCCTGAATCTTTTCTACATTTTTACATCTTCATCGTACTATATAGATAGTACTTTTGTTATTTGTATGTTAAAAAATTACTCACCTATACAACCAGAATTCCAAAAATTTCCATTGAATATAAAATTTTTATATATATTGGTATAAGAGAAGTTATTTCCGGAATATTTTCACGTTTTATTATGAAATTTAAGTTTTGACTTTTTGGGAAGAGTTTTTTTAGGAATTCTGGGACTAAATTTTAATCTTTTTATAACGTTTTTCTTAACTTCACTTGATGTCTGTCTCTTTGTCTTGTCTGTTCGCTCTTTTAACAAATTGAAATCGGTTTTTCATCGACTTTTTATTGAGATAGACTTTTGAAAATTTTTTTTAGATATTTCAATGGATCCCTAGAAGGTATAGAAGGAATAGAATTGAATTATAATTAATTAATTGTAATTAATTAGCGATTAATTACTTTTAGTAACTAACTCCTTTTGTATTGCTCCGATTATTTTTTTTTTCAACGGATTTTGAAACATAAATATTTTGATTTCAGGATAGATTTTCATTTTGAACGTATTTAAAAATATTTCATAGCATTAAAATTAATGATAAATTCTTATTAATCAGTTGTATTGGTTTCTTCCCCTCAGATGGCATAGACATGCAATTAACTACCTTTATAGAGCTATAATTCATATATATATATATATATATATATACTAAGATACATACCACAACACTAAAACACTTCATTAACAAGTAACACTATTTCTTCGAATGTTATTAACTATTTTGGATTTGATTGATAATAAAAATTCTTTTAAATTTTGATACATACTTTGATATAAGTATATTACAGTGAAAAACAATAAAAGATTAATTTCTTAGCTCTTAAACTCTCAATTTTATTGCATGATCAAAAAATTTGTCAGTTTATGTGTTGAATAAAATTTTTATTATCACAAAAATTTGACTTGATTGTTCATATAAATAAATAAAAGTAAATGCGCCAACGTTTTTCGTTGAATATGAAGCCATTCATCCATAAACTTTGTCAGGCTTATAGAAAAATTATTTTATTTTTTTTAGTCCATTAGATAAACGTTATTTTATAAAAGTTTTTTATATTTATATTATTCTATGTTGAATATAAAATTAATACGTATTTTGGTGGTGACATACTGCATTCTGAAACACTGAAGAATTCTCGATACTAACTAGCACTGATGGTACTAAACTAAAACACACGCACATTTAGCAACATTATATAGTATGTTATGTTATGGATATTGAAATGTTTTAATTGTGTAGTTATATTGTAGTAAGAGAATTCAATTATTATTATTATCAACTAGACATTATGTACAATAAATTATTTTATTATTTAATATTATATTCAATATAATAATAATAATATCGTATATCAGTTTAACAATCAAAAAGAAAAAGGAAATTGAAAAGAAAATCTCATTATAGATTTAAATATGTTTTTTTTTTTTTTTTGTTTTGCAAATGGTTTTGTCTCGAATGCTCTTTTACAATCCATCTCATCCCTCTCAACCCCTTTTACTTTTGCACTATCTAATAAAAAAACACCCTCTTTTTATACATGTGTGTGTGTGTGTGTGTCTGTGTATGTTATATTGAATATAGAAGTAATATCCTGGGGACATTATCTAGGTGAACAAAGAAGAGATTCTCCCACGAGTATCACATAACCAAATGGCCTCTCTTTCTCTCTCTCTCTCTCTCTCTTTATACTCAAATATCAACTCAATTATCCATCTCTCTTTTTCTCCTTTCTCTCGCTCGTATGGTCATGTTTTTTTCCTAATCAATTTTCTACTTTCAAATAGAAAATAAAAAAAAAAAATTATTAACTTGACTGATATTAATTATTATAACGTTACATTTCATTTATATTACGATATAATGCGTATAGGGTCATTCCACGTCAACTCATCCAGGCCGTTTCACCCAAAATCTCAGATTTTTATGAAAATTGGTAAATATGTTCTATTTATAAACATGAAAAACACCACCAAATTTTAATTTTTTATCTCACATAGTTTTTGAGTAATGGCAGTTTAAAGATTGGCGTTTTTAAATTTCCGAGCCTCGGATAAGTCCAAATAAAACGTGTATTGGAGAAGAAAATAATTTCTCATTCACTTATTTAACCTCCTATCTTGTTGAAATTTTTAAGGCATGTTCTTATAACTATGAGGAATTGTAAAAAAAATGTAACGGACCCCAAAATATTTTTAAAAAAATTATATGTTGGATATTATAAAATTTTAAAATTACAAACAAAGTTTAGCGTAAAATGAAATATCACGACAAGGGAATGAGATAATCAAGAACTTTTTTTTTCCTAAATTATCTACATGAAATGGGCTTTAATTTAATAAAGTAAAAGTTTTGTGTATTTGCCTCCTTCTATTTACTAAGACCACTGCAAGTTACAACACATTAATTATGAGCAATATGAGAGTCTCAATGGCTGAATTTTGTTAATAATTAGACATTTTAATATTAAATAAAATATTTTTACCTAAAAATGTCCATCGAAGGAAAGTTTAACAGCATTCTTACAACCAAAGTTTGAAAACTATGAGGAAGAAGATAGGATCGAATTCAAACAGTGGGTAGCTACAGACAGGACACAGATGAATGACTATTTTCTGGTTGAATTGACGTGGAATGACCCTATACTCAATTATTGTAGATAATAGTCTCGTAAATAATATACATTAGTATATATGTACAAATTTCAATATTGATATTTAATTTAAAACGACAATAAAATATAAATAGTAATTTTTGGTGTGTTTTGTTTTTTCTTCTTGGTAATCTTTATTATTAATAATAATAAGAGTGGAAATAAAATTATTTATCAAATTTATTGGGTTGTACAATTCACGAATCGGTCTAATTTTTCACTTTATAAGAACGAGAGTGCTAGTTAGCCAGACAGTTTGTCATGGATTGGTACAAGTGATAGTCAGAAGGAGCAATGTCTGGAGAATCCGGCGGGTGACGTAGAACTTCCTATTTCAACTTTTCCAAGAATATTTTGACATGTTACTTTATTGTGTCGATCGTTTGTCCTTAGCACTTTAGATTTTGGAACTGTGGATATTCGATTTGGGTGTCCATGTGGAAGTATGACAGTAAAGTTCCCATAATTTTTTCAACTTTGGATTATTGTGTTGTACCCGTTTTTCGTTTCCAGCAACAATACGATGCAGAAATCCCTTCCGTTATATCCCTACAAACTCTCCGTTCAACTCCTTCCTTCCTCAAAAAAAAGAAAAAAAAAAGAGGGTTCTCATCGTTCTACCAGCACTGACCTTGCACAAAAAGAAACAATCCCTTCACGCTCGCTCACTGTCTTCTATATTGGTTTTTCGAAGCTTCTCGATCATTTCCGGCAGGCCTGAAATTCTCTTCTCTGATTCACCAACAGATTGGAATACTCTTTCCACTCACCAACATATCGCACTGCTGTACCTCCCTTAACACCCATGCCCCATACGAAAGGAATTACGCCACAATATTCTATATAAATAGTTAAGGTCGAAAAAATACGTTGTACTGACTATGCAAAACCACTAACTTGATTAGACGGCAATCTATATTTAATAGGATTGTCAAAAGCCAGAGATTTTTTTTTTTGTATATTTACTTGAGTACTTTGTTAGTAGTTATTTTATAAAAATAAAATTTTTGAGAGAATAATATATATTTCGGTGAATTTTATCTTTTAATTTGTGTTAATTTCAATTTCAACTGCCCACTTTTGCATATTCATATATGCAAATAAAATAGATAGGAGTGAAAGAGGGAGAGAGAGATAAAGAAAAGAGGATATTATTCATTTATGGATGACCCTTCAACCAATAAACCTTTTATAATTCTATTATAGAGATTTCTGATATTTTATACTACAATATACCTATATACGATAGTATATGATTATAATATTATAACAAAAAACCCAGTTGAATATATGTGAACGAAGCCTTTATATGACTTTTTAATCGATATAAACAGTAGTTTATAGTTAAATATAGTTTTATCCATTGGCTCTATCTTCTTTTTAAATATATTTATATTTTAATCAGTAAAATAGTGAAATAATTTAAGAAAGTATATTGGAAATAAGATATAATAAGATATTATTAAGTTTTAATAAATTAAAAAACAATAATTTAAAAATAATATAGAAAATAGAGAATAATATAGAATAATATAAAAAAAAATTATTTATGAAAGAGAGACTTTAAAAAAAACCTTTCATAAAAAAAATCAAATTTTGAAAAAAAAAATAATTGAAAAAGAAAATAAGAGTGAGCTATTAAAAGCAATGTGAGCTTGTAAGGTCGAACAAAATGAAAAGGTGGGGCAAGAGCAAAACACACTCCCTCACATATATACATCAATGGGAAAACTATATTTTTGAAATCAGAATTACGTACTTGAAACGTGGAGATTTATGAAAAAATGCATACCGAAAATGAATCGGTATTATAATAAATTAGGAAAAATACTGGTATATTTTACTATTTATATTTTTTTATATAATATATTTATCCAGCATTAGCTATTATTTTTCTATTCGTAATAAGAATGCAATCTGGATTCTCATTCATTTCGCGATTTGTCACTCATATATGGCCGCGTATGACGTCATTAACAAATCAAGTAACAGGGCTAATATTTCATTTAAAAATTGAGATATTAAAATCCCATATAATATATATTTTAAATTTATAATAATTAAAGTGAATTAGCATAATAAATTGAAAACAAAAGAAGGTAACAAGTATTCCCATTAGAAGCAATGTAAATGCAATTAATTGAACTGAACCTCGATTACTATAATTTTTTTTTTTTTAATCAATAACCAAGATTATTTATTAATGTCCAAAATAACTTACTACCTATATGTATAAACTCTCATAATGGATTTAAATTGGATTCAAAAGAAGACATGTGAAAAGCATTTGATTCAGTTTTTCCAAGTACAAACAATGACGAAACATTTCGTTTAAATATATTCATTCTTATTATACCCATATTTAAGTAAGTAAATATATATATATATATAATAATTGTAATGAGAGAGATTAGAAGAAAAAAGATTAGCTGGAGTGTCTCCACTCGACTATCTCGCAATTTGAATATGATTAAATAAAATATATTAATTATATATAAATTAAATTTAATTAATTATAAATTAAAATTAAAGTAGCTTTTCCTCAATGTTGTTCCCGGAGGCTCGGTTGGCTTTGAATTTGTTCTTAGCTGGAATCGAACACCGACTTCTTGAGTAGAAAATTGCTACGCTACACTCTCGGCTAGCTGCCTCCTTAACTAATATACATAGATGTATATAAGTAATTTATATAAATAATTTTTATGAAAGGGAAAAAAATGAAAAAGCAAATAAATAAATAAGAAATTTAATGTGAAAGTGAATAAAAGTATTATATATACTTAATAATAAATAAGGGAAAGAATAAACAAAAAATAAAACATTAAATTAATTAATTATCAAGTTTAGTTTGAAATTACAAAATAACCACTGTCACCAATCTTGCAACTTTAGATAAGATATTTTATTTAATATTACATAGAATTTAAAATTTAATAAAATACTTATATAAAATAATTGAGCAAGATTTAAAAATGAATAAAGCAAAACACACACTAATAAAAACAAAAATAAAAAGTTTTATATTTCAAAGGAACACAAAAAATCAAAATGCATTAAAATGAATTTGTATGTATTGTGATATATTTATAATATTATGTCAAAGTATGATTGGCCATCTCTTATTTCACTTTTTTTCTCTCTCCCTCTCTCTTTCTGATATATAAAATTATTTTAAACGCATTTGAATGACACAACAACATTGTTTTGTTAGTCCAGTTTGTATATTTGATATTTGGTTAAATTAATCTTATCTTATTATACAAGCAAAAATTATACAAGGAAAACCTACCAGTGGTGGACCACTGTGCCAGTAATGGACCATTTGATAGATTTTTGATCAAAATAAGCAAAACACTTAATTAACAAGTAACACTATTTCTTCTAATATTATCAACCATTTTGGATTTGATTGATAATATGTAAATTTAATAAAAATTCTTTTAAATTTTGATACATACTTTTTGATATAAGTATATATTACAGTGAAAAATAATAAAAGATTAATTTCTTAGCTCTTAAACTATCAATTTTTTTGCAAAAAATTTGTCAGTTTATGCGTTTAATAAAATTTTTATTATTACAAAAATTTGACTTGATTGTTCATATAAATAAATAAAATTAAATGCGCCCAAAGTTTTTCGTTGAATATGAAGCAATTCATCCAGAAACTTTGACAGGCTTAAAGAAAAATTATTTTATTCTTTTTAGTCCATTGGAAAAACGTAATTTTATAAAAAAAATTTATATTTATATTATTATCTTATTCTATTCTTCCAATGTGACACAATGTCTCACATACAATCACAATCACACAATATTATAAATAATATATTAATATAAGTAATAACTAAATTTATAATATATAAGATATTGTTTATGTTTATGTTTATGTTTATGTTTATGTTTATGTGTGTTATGTTTATGTTTATGTTTTATAGATATATGGCAATAATGAAGCCACTTCAACCACGAATGGGTCGACGTACCACCATTGCAATTACAATCAGTATTTGGGTATTAAGTTCATTGTGTAGTACACCAATGATTTTTGTTAGTACATTATTCTATCAACCATTAAAAGATGGAAGTGATCGCATCATATGTTTTGCAAAATGGTCCGACGATCTTGATACCAACGGCAATATGGATATTATGTAAGTTTTATTATTATTTTCTATTTCTATTATAGTTTATCTTTAATTACATGCTTCAATAATTGATTAATATTCTTTTATTTGTATTTGTTACAGATTCAACATTTATTTTATGATTTTAACATATATATTACCAATTAGTTCAATGACCTTTACATATATGCGTGTTGGCATTGAATTATGGGGTAGTCAAAGTATTGGTGAATGTACACAACGACAATTGGAGAATATAAGATCGAAAAGACGGGTAAGCAACTCCTACTTATGAAATTAATTTAATTAATATTAATGATAAATTAAAAAAAAAAAAAAATTCAAAAGAAATTATCAGATAACCTAAATTTATGTTATAGTATTTAATTATTTATAGATAGAAAAAATTAAAGTAAAATAAAATCAGGCAGGTAGGGAGAGAACACTTCGAACAAAAGTTGTCGCCTATCTGACGTCACATCCGCCATTTTGGATGTACCAAAACATTATATTTCCCATTGAGCTTAATGTTAATATATCATCAAATTTCGGGCTTTTTTTGTGGAAAATTATGTGAGGAAAAATTTCCTCATGAAGAAAAAACTCTTTAAATTTTATTTTATTGGAACTGCAGGCCGTTTGGATATGCATATATGTATAAAAAAAAATTAAATGTTGCGGCAATCATTCTCTTCATTATGCTGATGATTAATCAATTAAAAATGAAATTATCATTAGTTTAATGGAAAAATGATTACAAAAAATAAAATATAATCAAAAAATATATTTATTAATGTATGACGCATCCAGTGCTTATACTCGTTTTATTTCCACGTCCCATGAGAATTATTTTTAAAAACTAAAATAAAAAATATCAACTATTCATAACCTGTCTATAACCTAAACCCAGGTGTAAACCTAACCTGGTCTTAGAATCCAGTTAGAATCTAATAAAAAATAATTTAATATTAAATACAAATTAAATTATTAAAAACGATTTAGAATTATTAATAATATTAACTAAACTATAAAATAAAGAAGAAATAACAAAGAAAAACTTTCAAACATATGAGAAAATTGGAAACAAAAATGTATTATGTCTTATGGAAAATTCAATGTTTTGGTACATCCAAAATGGACGACAAGAATTTCTCCCTACTTTTTTGATGCCACCTCCCACCACAAAAAACAAACGAAATGTTCCCTCCATATATGTCCATGAATAAAATTTATAACATTTAAATATTTAAATTAAAGAAAAAAAAATTATTATTATAAAAAGATATTATAAGAAATTTAGAAAAATTGTTTATGTATTTCTGATTACTTTTCTTTCATTAAACCAAATAAATAAATAAAAAATATTTAATATAATAATACTAATACTAATACTAATACTAATAATAATAATAAAAGATCAAAAGAAAAAAGAAAAAAGAAAAAAAAATGATAATATACTTGATACATAAAAGTTTGTTTAAAGTTTTAAAAGTCACCAAAGTTTTCAAACCAACTCTTCTCTTTTTCTCTCTTTCTCTCTTTTAAATATATTATACTATATTAATATATTTAACATCATCATCATCATCATCATCATTAACATTAACATCAACTTTTTAAACATAATTAATGGAGTAATAGGTATAAAAATTTAATAATAAATAGAAAACAAGTCACAAATAACAAAAAGCAATCTCAATTAATGGATAATAAGAATAGAATAGAACAACAGTAAAAGTTTTATATATATAATAATTATATTAGATAATAATTGTATGTGAATTTTAATTTGGTAGATTAGTTAATTAATAGTAGTAGTAGTAGTAATATATAATTAATTTAAGAGTATATATTGTAATGATTTTTATGTAAAGGGGAGATTTGACAGGGTGAAAAGGGATGAAAATTTAAGAAAAAGAAGGGTTGGTCTCCTATGTGTAATGGAAAAGGGTGGACTTTGAATCGGCGTGAACTGACCTAAAGATCTGGACTACAAAAAAAAAAGAAAAGAAAAAGATTAAATTTATCATTAAAATAAAAAGATTTATTATATTTGATATTCAAATATAAATTTTTAAAACCTTTATAGATTTATATTTAAAGATTTTATATTATAAAATTATATACAGTAATTTTATCATAATATTTTAAAATTTGCTGGAGTGTCTCCACTCGACTATCTCGCAATTTTAATTGGATTAAATAAGATAATATATTATATTTAAATTAAATTTAATTAATTATAAATTAAAATTTATAAATAATATTTATTAAACCAGCGCATGTTTGGCTCTTGGTTGATGGCACCACTTCACGTGTTGGCGCGTGATTTGCAGTCGTGTTTAAACGTATAAAAACATCAAAATCTCAACATCGAAAATTTTTGTGATCGCAATACTATCTCTGGCGAGATAGTAAAAATATAAACAGATGATTATTATAAAAATTATTATTATAAATGAAAATTATAAAAAAAAAACAAAAACAATATTTGTTGGAAAACAATTTTTTTTTAATACTGTAGCCGGTTCTTTCGTAGAAGATCGTCCGTGGACGACCCAATGTAGTGGCCTCCCTCACTCTCTTCCAGAATCTCCTCCAGAAAAGCACGTACCTACCCCACGAACGAATGTCCTTGTCAGACTTTTTCACAAATCTTCTCTTCAGGGGAAACGTCTTACAATAATCTTATCCAATGAAAAAAAAATTTCTATTTAAAAAAAATCAATTTTATTTTTAACGGATTAATGATACTTTTGGAATATCATTTTAATATGAATTAAATAATTTTATTTTTATATTATTTTATTTGGTTTATTTACATAAAAAAGTTTCATTTATAATTTGTTTTTTTTTTGGTTTTCCATTCATTGATTTATATTTCTTGTTGTTGTTGTACTATAGAATTATGTTTTTTTTTGTTTATTTTTATTTTCATATTTAATGATTAAATTGAAAATAATAAGACAAAAGTCTATAAAGAGAAATATAAAAAAATATGATAGAGAATTTAATATTTGATCAAATTGAGAATGTTCGCCTTGTGTTTTTGTCGATTGTGTGTGTCTTGTTTTACATTCTAGAAAAAAAAAAAATAAAATAAAATAAATCAAATTATCAATACGAGTTACTATTATTATTGATTTTTTGGATTAATATTTGATAACACATGGAATTTAATCTTTTTTTTTTAATTAAATTAAAAAATAATTATATAAGAAATCTACCATTTATATTATAAGATTGATTATAAGATTCACGTCTTTCCTCATTTTTTAATGTTGTATATGCTTCATTAATTTCTTGAAATTTTTTTATTAAATATTCACTATTATTTCCTGTCGTTGTCCAATTGATTTTATCTGGATGATAAATTTTTGATAATTGGTAATATGCTGTTTTTATATCACGTGACGATGCACTTCTTTTTACACCCAATATATCATAAAAATTTCTTTCAAAATTATTTGTTGTATGAAATGAATGTCGACGTAATTTTCCAAAAGTTTGTCGTGTTAGATTAAACATTGTTTTAAGTTTGTTTTTTTCTTTTCTTTTTTTTAATTTTTTATTTTTTTTTTTACACGAAACCTTAGAAATTGATTTTTATTGTTGAAATTTTATATTATTATTGTATTATCTATACTCAGTAGCGAAACCAAGATTTGATCCTGTGGAGGGGGGGGTTGACTAGCCGCTCCACCTTCCTCCCTCAAAGACAATTTTTAATTAAGATTTTTTTTTTTTAAATTAAATATTTAAAAAAGTTTTGTAAATGAAACACTGATTTTACAAAATTTGGCAAAAAAAATTTAATTTTATATTTTATTTACTCGTATTCACAGTTTTAGAAAGAAAATATTTTTTTTGCAGCTATAAGTAGATATCATTTTAGCTTTCCTTATGGATAGCTTATACGATGGTCGGAAAATTTTGAAAATTTTTCCTTCGAGATTTTTTGAGATCTCCACTTTTCAGACGGTTCTGAATTCAAAACTGCAAAAAGAATTTTTACCGAGATTACGTCTAAACAAAATGACATATTGTCTTGGAATTTGATATTTAGATGTTTTTTGGGGAACTACTTTAAGATGTGGAAAGCTTTTCGTCCGCACGTATTGGCAGGATATTTTGAAAAAATTAAACCTAAGAAAATTTAGAAAAAAATAGATTTTATGTGAGGAAACAAAAGCTCCAGAACCTCCCCCCCTAAAAAAAAATCTGTAATTAGTCTTCGCTTAACTTCGCTTCATAATTTTTATGAAATTAGCAATTAAAGTATTAATAATAAAAAATACTTAGAATTTGAATAATATTTTAATTAATTTATATTTAGATAATAGTCAAAATTCACAATCATCTAGTAATCTTATATAAAGTCTTTAGTTTTTTTATGATTTAGGAGAAATAATAAAATATTTTTTTTTATTTCTTATATTAAATTCTTTACGAAAATTTGTTAAAATTTTTTTAAAATAAAATAAAAATTTTTCTTCAAGATTTTTTGAGATCTCCACTTTTCAGACGGTTCTGAATTCAAACTTGCAAAACAATTTTTTTGATCCGGTTGGCCGGCCGTTCGTTACCGAGATTAACGTCTAAACGAAATGAGATATTGTCTTGAATTTTGTTATTTAAATGTTTTTTTTTTTGGAATGATGGGCGGGGATTGGATTGTTTTTGGACAAGATCGGACCATAAGTAAGGGTAGTTTAAAGAGGTTAAAAAGTGTCAAAGCACATTTTATTGGTTTTCTCAATAAATACCGATTTTTATGAGAATTATCATTCTATAGTAGGGAATCGAATTTACTAAAAGTTTCGTTATATTCATTTTTTTCAGCTAAATCGACTGAACCCAAAGTATTATTTTTTTGAAATGGCTAAGCCTATATTTATAAAATAAAAATGGTGTCAATTTGCGTAAATTTAATCCAATCAACATTTGAAATGCGATTAACAAGAATAATTGGTTAATAATTGGTTGTAGGGAATTTTATAACATCGCTTATTTATAAAATTATAGGCTGAAAATATGGGAAATCTTCAATTTGGACCGCTGATTGGACCAATGTTCCCAAACGAATTTTAAATAACCAAGACCATTACATTTACACTTTTTTAAGCTCTACTCGAATCCAAAATCAAAATTTAAAAAATCGAAAACTTTTGGCGACAGACACACACAGACATAGAGATTTTATAATCGAACTAAAAAGTTCGTTGAAAAGTAATCGACAATGTAAAGCTAAATAAATAAGCTTTAAAAATATATGCATTTTTATAAATATAGGCTTAGTCATTTCAAAAAAATAAGTCTTTGTATACGCGCTTATGGGTTGAGTCCCAAGTTTATATTCTTTTAGTCAAAATGACTTAAATTGCACTATTAAATAGATAATAGAATTAATAAAATAACATTAACAAAGAGAGAGAGAGAGAGAAAGTTTATATCATTAAAATGAATAAATGAATATGTATATATATAACATGATTTACTAATATCTACTTGATTAATTGATAATGATTTACTTTAATAATAATCAGTCAGTCAATACACTCTTCTCATATAATCAGCACTTTAATATTAATTAATTTTCACATTTACATTATTGAATTTTATTTAATATATATATATAAGGGAGAAAGTGAAAAAAAGAAGAAATCTAATTAGATAAATGCCTATGATAATCGATGGAGGCATCCAAAATTATTGTATTAAATTCTAAATGATAATAATGAAATGAGAATTAAATGTGAAGAAATAATGTAGTTAAATAAATGATTAAATAAGAGAGATAAATAAATAAAGAACGAAGAAAAAAGTTTATTTTATTAATAACAATAATAATTATTATTTAACACGAGATAGAAAAACTAAAATGGAATATTTAATGATTTTATTTTATTTAAAAGTTTTTTTTAATATTATTTAATTTGAAATTAAAATAATTTTATTTAATATAAATAAATTTTAAGTAAATATTACCAATAGTATAGTATACAATTATTTTTAATAAAAATTAGCTGGAGTGTCTCCACTCGACTATCTCGCAATTTGAATTGGATTAAATAAAACAATAAATTATATTTAAATTAAATTTAATTAATTATAAATTATGAATTAAAATTAATAAATAATATTTATAAAACGAGCGCGTGTTTGGCTCTTTGTTGATGGTACCACGTCACGTGCTGGTGCGTGAGATTTGTAGTGTTAAAAAATTAATTCCGGTACTTTCAGCGATTCAATCAAGCTAAAATTCTATATATAGCAGTTTTATACAATTTTTAATCATGTCAAAAAACTATCCAACATATACTTATCTTTATTTTTACGGTCACTTTAGAGGAAAAAAAAACGTAGGTAATGACCCTCTTCCGGTTGAGCTACATTTCTCAAAAGTTGATAGAAAACTATGAATTTTGAATAATGCCCATGTACCAAATTTCATGATTCTAGCTCAAACCGTTTTTTCATAATATTGTCTACATACATACATACATATACACACAGACATTGTTCTCAACCTTAGTGAAAATGATACAGGAACCTTCAAAACGTATAAAAACATCAAAATCACAACATCAAAAATTTTCGTGATCCCAATACTATTTTTGACGAGATAGTAATTATAATAATGATTAAATCTATGGATAGATAGATAGATAGATAGATGGCAGCACCTATCATTAACCCCTGAATTATATGCAACCCAAAAACATAATCATGTTTTTTTATCTCGCCAGAGATAGTATTGCGATCACGAAAATTTTCGATGTTGAGATTTTGATGTTTTTATACGTTTTGAAGGTTCCTGAATCATTTTCACTAAGGTTGAGATAAATGTCTGTGTGTGTGTGTATGTGTGTGTGTGTGTGTGTGTGTGTGTGTGTGTGTGTGTGTGTGTGTGTAGACAAGATTACGCAAAAACGGTTTGAGCTAGAATAATTAAATTTGATACATGGATATTATTCAAAATTAGTAGTTTTCTATCAACTTTTGAGAAATGTAGCTCAACCGGAAGAGGGTCATTACCTACGTTTTTTTTCCTCTAAAGTGACCGTAAAAATAAAGATAAGTATATGTTGGATAGTTTTTCACATGATTAAAAATTGTATAAAACTGCTATATATAGAATTTCAGCTTGATTGACTCGCTGAAAGTACCAGAATTAATTTTTTAACTTTGCAAATCTCACGCGCCAACACGTGATATGGTACCATCAACAAAGAGCCAAACACGTGCTGGTTTTATAAATATTATTTATTAATTTTAATTTAAAATTAATTAAATTTAATTTAAATATAATATATTATGTTATTTAATCCAATTCAAATTGCGAGATAGTCGAGTGGAGACACTCCAGCTAATTTTATTTCAATTTTCAAGAACAATAAAAAAAAATAATAAAAATAGTTAATATATATATTTATTTATATATTTTAAAGGATAACATTTTTCTTTATACACAATTACGATAATTTAATTATTATATAAAATGAATAAAAGTGAATTGAAAACACCACCAAATCAATTGGAATATATTTTTGAAAAAACAATTATATTTAAATCAAATTTTATTAAATATATATATTCATTTTAGCTAAATTAAAGTAACTCATTCATAATGTGCATGTATTTTTTGTATGTATTATTTTATTTATTATTTTAAATATTACACACACACACAATCCTAACAAAACAGAAACAAGAAGAAAAGATACAGTAATGTTCAATAGTCTAATTATATCAAAATTATTTACAGTCTATATTTACTACTACAGTATATATATTACAATTCGACCATTTAAAAGGCTTGTTTCATTTTTACCCTGATTTTGTTTTTTTGTTTTTTTCATTTCTTATATCCAATAAAAATAATAAAATGTTTCTAATATTATAATATACTCCAATGAACAAACAATACTAATTAGTTGGTTACGTTTTTAAAAAATATTTGTTTTGTATTCTATTGAATTACAAACAAATTAATTTTCTATAAAGAAAAAAAAAAATAAATGGTTGGTGATTTTAAAGTAACATGATTCCTTTTGCATGTAAAACAAACAAATAAATTAAACAAAAGAAAAAAATCATCAAAGTGAATGAATTATCAGCATTAAATTATAATAAAAAATTGTCCAACAATTTTATATGAATAGTGAAATGAATAAAATAAATCAATTTAGTAGAAATTCAGGGACAGTATGAACAAAATACAATCTCTTTTATTTTCATTCATTCTCTGTTGTTGTTGTTGTTGTTGTTGTGGATGATGTTACTTTTGTGTGGCCTTTGAAACGCTTTTGTATTATTTAAGATAATTAAATCAAGTTTCCTTTTAGTCTCAAGTATATATTTCTATAAAGGTAAATAAAATACTAAGCCAGTAGTAATAGTAATGTAACTTGTGTTATGTTTTAGAAGTTTGTTTGTTTGTTTGTTTGTTTGTTGTAAGATTGAAATTGTTCATTGAAAATTGAATATCCACTAATAAATTAAATAAATAAATCTAATAATAAATAATAATTAATTTTCTGGCATAATTTATTATTTTTTGAGTTTAATCTTTTGGTTAATTATTAGTTGAGTTATTAAAATTTGTATAATATAATATTAAATGAAATAAATACCTATTATCTATTAATTATTTTTAAAAGTATAACTTAAAATAAAAATATTACGATTAATTATTAATTAATGATTATTGCGATTGATATGCATATAATATAATATAATATTTATAATAATTAGAAGAGGAAACTTATTTTAGTAAATATTCTTATGTAAAATATGGAGGGAACATTCTTTAATTATTTTAAATAACTAAATTAATTAGCTGGAGTGTCTCCACTCGACTATCTCGCAATTTAAATTGGATTATATAATATAATATTTTATATTTAAATTAAATTTAATTAATTTTAAATTAAAATTAATAAATAATATTTATAAAACGAGCGCGTGTTTGGCTCTTTGTTGATGGTACCACGTCACGTGCTGGTGCGTGAGATTTGTAGTGTTAAAAAATTAATTCCGGTACTTTCAGCGATTCAATCAAGCTGAAATTCTATATATAGCAGTTTTATACAATTTTTAATCATGTGAAAAACTATCCAACATATACTTATCTTTATTTTTACGGTCACTTTAGAGGAAAAAAAACGTAGGTAATGACCCTCTTCCGGTTGAGCTACATTTCTCAAAAGTTGATAGAAAACTACGAATTTTGAATAATGCCTATGTACCAAATTTCATGATTCTAGCTCAAACCGTTTTTGCGTAATCTTGTCTACATACACACATACACACATTAACACACACAGAGAGACATTAGTGAAAATGATTCAGGAACATTCAAAACGTATAAAAACATCAAAATCTCAACATCGTGATCGCAATACTTTCTCTGACGAGATAGTAAAAATGTATAATAATTTTATTTTAAGTAATATTTATAAATGAAATTTTTTTCGATTTATTGATCAAGTACATGTTTGATATTTTGTTACCATAAACACACATGATTCATTTGTTCAATTGTTTATGTATGACAGATGAAAAATGTTTTTAAAGCGTATTTTTATAGTTTTTACCAACCTCCACATGATTATATATCGTAAATGTTGACGGATATCCAATAATATATCGTTTAAAAAATACTGATTGATAATGTGAGAAATATCAACAACGTAGACCTTATTGACATGAACAATAATCGTTGGATGATACCATATTCACCTCTGCTGCTGAATAAAACATTCCATGCTTTGTTACGTCTTAATGTTGAGTTTGGTGTAGAGTATACACATAAATACACAGACATTTGCTAACATGTGAATCAAGGCATCGATATATATGACTGTGTTTTTAATTCAAAATACAACAAATCCTCGATTGGATGACAAAATGGACGAAATAATGCGCTTCAATGAATTTTTGGGTTCCCAATTTATGAACGGGTCCAGCTAGTTTTAATAAATTTATCTGTCCATTTTGTAATTACCACTAATATTCCAAAGTATCAAGCTATTTCACACATGGAACTAAGAAAAAATACAAACAAAAAAACAAAGCAAAGAATGCCTGCACTTTGTGCCGAATATAATTAGTCTCGTATGTACATTGACTCAAATAAATTCAAGAGAGTTTGGGTGTCTCAAAATGAATGGACAACACTTTTTCAATCTAACCCAGGGATTCTCAAACTGTGAGCCGCGGCTCCCTGGGGCCGTCATAATGGAGACGCGAAAAAATTTTCTATTACTTGAAATTTTTGATTCAAAAAAGGTAACATGATTTTGTGGACAAACTTTTGTACATTTTCGATTATTTTTATATTTTTTCAATATTGTTCTAAAAAAAACAAGGTCAGATGATTTTGCGATGCTCTGAAACATTTCCGATGGAGGGAAGTAAAGTTTTCCAATTTTTCAGTATTTATACTCTTTTTCAATAACTAATACACGCATTTATATCTTGGCACAGACCATCTAACAGACTAGTAAACTCTATTGTCTTTTCTGAAACAAAGTTTTTGGCGCCACCATGCGAGTGCAGACAGGAACTAATTGAAAAAAAAATCGGGTTTTGCGTGTGTGTTTTTGCCTGGTTTTTGCATGCAGGGTTATATGTTATACGCCTGCAGCGCTTCTTAGCGGTTCCACATAGAGACATCATATTAAAAAAAACATGTATTCACCGATTTGTAAGGAGTTGGGAGGCCCGGATTCTAACATATTCTATAATAACATATCTGGTAGATCTCTTATTCCCACATACTTGGAATATATTCATTACTTTATAATGAATAATAATAATCTAAATATTCACTAGAAATAGTTTATTTGACAAAACAATTAATTAATTTGTCTTCTTTTTTTTTTTGCTTGTTTGTTTCAGGTAGTGAAAATGATGATAGTTGTTGTAATTATTTTTGCTGTCTGTTGGCTACCATATCATGTATATTTCATTGTGGTTGCCCAATATCCTAATTTGGCTTTCATACCATCAATACAAGAGATTTATCTTGGATTCTATTGGCTAGCCATGTCCAATTCAATGTATAATCCAATTATCTATTGCTGGATGAATTCACGGTGAGTAAAACCATAAAATTATTTATAATAAAATACATATATATATATATATATATATATATTAATATAAATGTCTTCTTTAGCATTATTATTAATATTAACATGACTGACGTTGTCCCTCATAAAATACATATACTTAATACTATAATATATTGACTTTTCGACATTCTAAGGAAATAAACCTTTGAAATCATTCTATAAAGTTGTTTTTAGCATATAAAATATATCTAAATATATAAGATTTATGAAGTTGATCGGTTTTATTATTTTTTTTTTTTAAATTTAATTTTAAAAATTTTTATTTTCATTATGTCTGTTTGTCTGTCTATACATTTATGAAAAATTGTTAAAAAAAAACATTTTAATTTATGAGAAATAATCAAGAAAGGGGTAGAAATTGAAAAAAAAACTTTCATAAATTGAAACATGAGAAATATAATAATTTTGATTTATTGAATTAAAAGTTTATTCAAAATTGATTTTAATAATAATGACTATTCTGTATTTGTATGTTTAGTTAATCATAAATTATAAGTTGATAATTTCACATTGAATTTACTTTCATTACTAATAATATACCAATTAATCAATCGATTATCCATTCTATTGCTAATTTCATTTGTAAATAATTAATAAAATGATCACAAATGCTCAAAATTGTATGTATTTACAATTACAATTACTATCTACTATATATAAATAAATAAATCATTATTAAATAAAATTGTGGAGAATGTGTGAAAGGGAGTGTAAAAATAAAATGTATGATTGTTTAGTAAACAAACAAACAACAGCTTGTTTATAAATGTGGGAGTAGAAATCATCATATCCTATAAACACATTTAATTTGAAATAAAAGAAATATATAATACTATTATCAACATTTATTTATTTATTTAACTATAAAATAAATTTGTCGGTTTTTTTTTTCATTTTAATCTTGAAATATATTTTATATATTATTTTTATAGATAAATATAAATAATATAAAAATTTTTTTATAAAATATTGTTTTTCTCATGGACTAAAAAGAATAAAATAATTTTTCTATAAGCCTGGCAAAGTTTATGGATGAAATTGCTTCATATTCAACGAAAACCGTTGGGCGCATTTAGTTTAATTTATTTATTTGAAACATCAAGTCAATCAACATCAATTTTTGAAATAATAAAAATTTTAATAAACACATGAACTGACAAATTTTTTTATTATGCAATAAAATTGAAAGATTAAGAGCTAAGAAATTAATCTTTTATTATTTCTATTTTTTAAATTAAATATTATATAAAAATTATTATTTGAAAACTAAACCCCTAAGATACTGCCACCGATCCCCCTCCACTGCCTACATACGAGTAAATATAGGTATCAACATTTAATATTAAAAGTGTATTATGAATAAAATTGAATTATAATCTCGAGTTGATCGATTGAATAGAAGCCACGAAAATTAAAAAAAATTATATAATCGTTCATGTATTTTTCAAAGGAATTTCTCATCGGAATTTTAAAGCCATAAAAATAATGTTTTAAATTTTCAATCTAAGTAGAATACCATTTAACTTAAATTCTTTTTGATTTTCACTTTTTTTTTAAATTGAGTTAATTTTTTGTTGTATATTTTCCAATATTTTTAATATAATCAAATATTTGATACTATTTTAGCTATTTTATTTATGCAAAAGTTATGAAATATATTATTATTAATTAAAATTTGAACCTGATATCAAAAAATATCAGCTTCGAACCATCCCATTCATTTTGTCAGTTACGAATTCCTCTCGTATTAATCATTTATGATATTATTAATTTAGAAACAAAATTGAGCTGTAAGTTTGGTTAAATAATATTAGCTCTGCTAGTATTAATTTAATAAAAATGTTTACTTTAAAATAAGTAAAAACTAGTCCAACTTTGTCCGGAAGCAAATAAAGATTGGCAGGAGAGTCATTAGAGGCGCCACAGGGTAGAAGGTAACGTAGCTGGCTCACATTCTCGTGGTCCCGGGTTCAAGGGAATTTCTTTAGCTGGGGTCTATGGGACAGTCATTTCAGCCTCTGGGATCAACATTGGGAAGCTACTTGATAAAAAGTAGCGCCTCCGATCAAGAAAATCAAGGTTGAGAGGACCCGTTCTACTGATCATAGAACACCTCATCATTTATATCAGTGCTCCGCAACCGGTGTGCCGCGGCACACTGGTGTGCCTTAAAGGAGATAATAATAATAATAATAATATAATAATAATTATATAATAATAATAATTATGCGGATTTCTAAGTTTCATTTGATCGCGGCGGAACACCTGTATCTCCTTTAAGGCACACCAGTGTGCCGCGGCACACCGGTTGCGGAGCACTGATTTATATAACCGATTTGATAGGCGTTGTTCTTGTGTAGGATGTACAAAAGTCAGTTTTTTTTCAGGAGTGTCATTGGAGAAATAGTCTCTTCTAGTTGAGCTGACGAACAGATTTAGATTGTGAACATCCTCATATGTAATTCATATATATATATATATATATATATATATATATATATATATATATAAAAGCATTTTATTAAAAAAATACAAGGATTAAAAGATTATAATAAAAATATCACGTTTCATCAAAAATCAATAAATATAAAATCGTTTTTTTTATTTTATTTGAATTGTAATTTTTAAATAAAATGTTTTAAATTTATGTCAGATTTATAAAGAAATTTTAAAATATGTGTAGTAAGTATATTAAAAATTTATTCAATTTCATTACTGACCGACGATCGTAAGGGAGGTATTGTTTTCACACCAAATTTCACATTTGGAGATTTTTACATATCTTTTCGAATCATGCATTTTCTTAACAGAAAAAAGTATTTTTAGTATGATGTCTGTCCGTCCGTATAGCTGTGTACAGCTTGAACAGCTCAAAGGATTTTGATAAAATTTGGTTTATTTACTTAATGCATAATTATGATGAATTGATCAACTTTTGGTGTATATCCGGAAACCGGAAGTGGTAGTATTACGGGTGGTAGCTCAAGGGAAGAGTTGTTTTTACACCATATTTCACATGAGGAGATTTTTTACATATCTCCACGAATCATGCAATTTGTATTGGTTTTATCCTCGGGAAAAATCATCTTCATTCGTTTTTTCTTAATTTAAAATTATATGACGTCACCCAGCCTTTCATGACGTCACAGCCAGCTCCTACTTATATATTATAAATAAAATAAAATTAAGAATATTTATGTTATTTTCATATCTGTTTTTTATTGCATTAATAGATACATTTATTATTATTTGAAATTGTTTCTGTAGGTGGAAATTAATTTATATCAAACCGTCGGATGTTCTGTGCCTGGCCACAGGTCATCTTATTTTTTAAGAAATCTGAGTGTTAGTTTTTTTTTGTTTTTTTTGTTTTTGGTCGGTAATCTATATATATATGTATATAGTATAGTTTTTAAAATAAATGGCGGAAATAATATAAAATAAAAAAATTAAGAGAAATGGAGAATGAAATGTGAAGCGTAAGAAAGAGAGAAGAAAATAAATAAATAAATAAAAGAACCTTACTTTACTTTTTTATTTCTTTAAAAGGGAAATAGTAGGTAGGTAGATAGATAGTAGATATTCAATTGATTAAATATTTAAAATGTCATTCAACATTCAACAAAGAAAATTCAATTTCTATTTAATAGGTATTATATTCTCACATGTAAAGTGAAATTTGGTAGGATAAGTAAGTAATTCTAGTTTAAGTGAAAATGGAAAATGAAAAGAAACAAAAAAAATTAAATAAAATAAAAACCAAGATAAGGAAGTAAAAACCATTTTATAAAAATATATTTAATATTCGTGAAAAATACAAAAATAAAAATATACAATTATTATATTTAAATAAATATAATATTAAATACTCATTAACTTTTGTTATATTGTATATTACTTAAATATTAATAACATTAAAAATATTTTAGTAATTTATAAATTGTACAAATTTCTTAAACCAAATCTGTATTATTATAATGAAATTCTTTAGAAATTCATTTTATTATAATAAATGTTAGTTTTCATGTTAAAATAAAAAAAAACGAATGATATTTGTAGACGTTGGTTGGTTGGTTGGCTGGCTATTGGATATGAAGCAAAAAAAGGAAGAAAGATTAGACAAGAGAGAGAACAGAAAAAAAGAATGATATAAATAATCTTTTATTTTTCTGTTATTCTCCTTTTAATTGATTAATTAATTTTTAAATAAAATGTCACAATGTGCAAAAGTTCATATAATTAAAATATACATATAATAAAAAAAAAAAAAAAAACTCTGACTTTGTACATCCTACGCAAAGACAACGCCTATCAAGCCGGTTATATCAATGAGATGTCCTATGATCAGTAGAACGGGTCCTCTCAACCTTTACCTTGATTTTCTTGATCGGAGGCGCTATCAAGTAGCTTTTCCACAATGTTGTTCCCGGAGGCTGAGTTAACTCCGTCCCATAGACCCCAGCTATGGAAATTCCCTTGCCAGGCCCGGGACTTGAACCTGCGACCATGTGAATGTGTGGCAGGTTCACTACCCGCACACCCAATGGCGCCTTATTTATACATATAATATATATATATATATATATAAAAAGTATATTTATAAATTTTGATAATTCAACTTTTTTGTTTCAGATTTCGTCGAGGTTTTAAAAAGTTTTTTCAATGGTGTCCGGGTGTGCATTTGACACCTGAAACATTGACCCGCGGTGAAGTTGTTACAAGTCGTTATAGTTGTTCTGGTTCACCAGAAACACAATGCAGAATTATACGAAATGGTAAGTGTAGGTGTACGTCGCGTATATTAATAGAAATTAATTGAGACAAGACTATAAAAATAGATTGAATACGAGTATATAAAATTATAATCTCAATTTTAATTAAAAAGTGAATAGAAAAAATAGAAAATATGTAAAAAATATGTGTTATTGGTTCAATCAATGCAACTTAATATCCACATCCTTCGTCTAAACAAATAACCAAATACGAGATAGGGTAAAGCATACAGTTGTTGGACCCCTTATGCAATTCCTAGCAGCCTTGAATGCATTCAATTATCTGGAAATGTACCATACCTCTAACATAGATAGAACATATTTATTTGTGCAATTTTCTGCTACCAGTTTGAGTATCTCTACAAGAATGCCATCAGGGCCAGATGCTACTTTGATACCTAAGGATAATATTAATATTAATAATAATAATAATAATAATAAATGAACGGTTGAATTATTATTGATTTTTTACATTTTTATTTTTCATATCTTATACTTATTCTTTTAGATAGAGAAGAACACAATTTTTTTTTTCTTTCAAAAATATATAAATTAATTTTTTTTTTTTTTTTTTGGTATAAGTAAAACTCTTAATTGATAGGAATTAATACAAGTAATATAATCGCGATATCTACTTCACTTCAGTTCTAAGAACCAATTTATATACCTGTTCGATAATAATGAATAAATAAAAAAATATTTTTTAATATTAATTCATTTCTTATGATCCAAAATTTATTTATTTATTTATATTTGTATTAATATAATTTAATAAATATGATAATATATTCAATTGGAATTGAATATTTTATTTGAAATAATTAAGATACTTACATTTCTTAATTTCACTAAGGTTGAGAAAAATGTATGTGTGTGATTGTAGACAAGATTACACAAAAACAGTTAGAATTATGAAATTTAGTATACGGGCATTATTAAAAATTCGTAGATTTCTATCAACTTTAGAGATATGTAGCTCAACCGGAAGAGGGTCAATAGCTACAACGTTTTAATTTTTTTTCCTCTAAAGTGACCGTAAAAATAAAGATAGATGTTTGATAATTTTTCAAAAAATTAAAAATTGTATAAAACTGCTATATATAGAATTTCAGCTTTATTAAATCGCTGAAAATACCGGAATTAATTTTTTAACACGACTGCAAATCACGCACCAGCACGTGACATGGTGCCATCAACAAAGAGTCAAACACACGCTTGTGTTATAAATATTATTTATTAATTTTAATGTATAATTGATAATTAATTAAATTTAATTTAAATATAATATATATTATTTAATTTAATTCAAATTTGCGAGATAGTCGAGTGGAGACACTACAGATTTTTTTTTAAGTAAAAAATCAAAGAACACACAAAAACGTGACTAACTTTTTCAGTTGTCAAAGACGAACTACTAATCCAAGATGGCTGATAATGTCAACATAAAAAAAATTCCTATAATTGAATGTACACAGTCCGCGAAAAATTCAAAATTCACTTTTTCTTTTGAACAGACCACGTATATAAACATATATATGTATATATATATATATACATATATATATAAAATAAGTTTTAATTAATATTTTATTCATTAGAAGGAAGAGAAAACATACAAAACGTTTCTCTATTTGAAATTAAATTTTATAAATCTATAATTATGATATATATTATATATTTATAAAATATAATAAACTTGTCTCTAAAAATACTTAATATTATTTCTTTTACTAATAAAAAAAACTAAATAAAGAATAAATAATAAAAAATAAAAAAAAAATAAAATAATTTCTCTTGTTTCTTATATCAATCCAAAATGACTTTATTATAAATAATTTATTTTAAATAAAACCAGGTCCGAACAGACGATGAAGAAAATTAATTTCCAACTACAGAAACAATTTCAAATAATTTTAATATATCTATTAATGTAATAAAAAGTTATATTCATAATACATAGATAATAGATAGATAGGGTGACCATATTTCGAAAACACTGGTTTACCTTTTTTTTTAGAACCAAATTGAAAAAATGTACGAATTGTTCAAAAACTTCATCAAAAAACGTTTGAGCTTTTTTTAGAAGCAAATTGAAAAAAATTTGAAAAAAGTACGAAATGTCCTAAATATTAGGTTGGGGAAAAAGAAATCCATTATTTTTTCGGTAGATGGCTGTAGTGATCGATATCTCGTAAATTATCGATCAAACAATTTCAAATTTATGCTCGTTGTCAAGGTAACAGTTCGCACTAAAAGAATTCGTTTGCAGTTTTTTGTTTTGTCCATTCAGTTCTGAGTTACACGGCGTTAAAGATGGAAGTCAACAAAGAGAAAATTCGGTACATTTTACAGTTTTTCTTTGATAAGGGCGAAAATGCAAGTCAGGCGGCTGAAAATGTGAATAGTGTTTATGGTCCCGATACTGTAACAGCTAATTACGCGCAATTTTGGTTTCGTCGATTCCGTTCGGGTATTTTTGACGTTAAGGATGCCCCTCGCACAGGCAGGCCCGTCGTCGAAAATGTCGACAAAGTCACTGAAATCATCGAAGTGGACCGGCATGTTAGGAGTCGTAGCATCGCCCAGGAGTTAAAGATCGACCACAAAACAGTTTTAAACCATTTGCACAAAGCTGGGTTTAAAAAAAAGCTTGATGTTTGGGTGCCACACCAATTAACACCAAAAAACATGATGGATCGAATTTCCTTGGCCAAACGTAATGAAATCAACCCATTTCTTAAACGGATGGTGACTGGGGATGAGAAATGGGTCACATACGACAACATTATGCGAAAGCGATCGTGGTCAAAGCGTGTTTTAGTGATAAGAAATTGGCATCAAGGGAAGAGTGTGAAAATCAATTGCTGGAGTTTTTCGCTAATAAGGACCAAGACTTTTATGAGAGAGGCATAATGAAGCTACCATTAAAATGGCAACAAATTATAGAACAAAATGGTGCATATTTGACCTAAATCGGACAATGCAAAACATGTTAAATAAAGTCTTGAAGTTCACGTAAAAATAATGGATTTCTTTTTCCCCAACCTATTATTTAGAAAAAGGGAACAATAGGAATAGGCTGTCCCGAAGACTTTTTTTCGGGATGCCGGGACAGAGCACTTAAAAACGGGACGTTTGGTCACCATAATAATACGCGATATAATACCTTAATCAATTTGGTAAAATTATCAAATTTTAATTTTTATATAATATATAATTTTCAAATGTGAAATAAATATAAAAATAAATGTATATTTTCAGAAATTAATTAGAGTAATATATAAACCCTTAATAATAATAATAATAATAATATAATAATATAATGGTATGTTGTTTATTGTATTTTAAGGCTCAGTACATATGCCATTACAAATGACAGAGCATCATAATATGGATGCTGGACATCCATATTATCCCAATTATATTAAAATGCGTGGGAAACGTTGTCGTAATAAAGGACCAATGCATACAACAACATCTGGTATTAGTTCATCGACAGAATCACAGGTATATTAATTAATATTATTATTTTTTTATTTTTAAATCATATTATTATTATTATTTATTTTATTATTATTATTATTTTTTTATTTAAGGATCAAAGTTCAGGAAGTCGCGGAATTTCCTGACATCCGGATATCCTGTCCACTCATAATTCAAGAAGTGGCAGGAATACACGAGTCCATACATGGATTTAAAATTTTATTTATTATATTTAATTTAAATAATTTATTAAAACAGAATCTAATTAAAGTAATACATTAATTAAAAATTAAAAAAAATAAAATTCCATATATATACATTATTATATATACGTATAGTGATATAATCACGTATTTTTGTGAGATTGTTTTCTCGACGTTTCGTTGCCCATTTTGGCGCCATTTTCAAGGGATTATTTAGGTGGGAATATTTTTGGGATTATGGGTCTTAGTCTGAGTGACCAAGGGTTAAAATCGGGATTTTGGGATGATAGGTTGGATGGTTTTGTACTCACTGCGTTGCTGTAGAGCTCCAAAGAATCCTGGGCAATCCTGAGACTGGGACACGTCCGCAGTGGACAACAGCCCGAGGCTGACTGGGTCCCGATATACAGACTAAGATCCAGAATCCCAAAAATATTCCCACCTAAATAATCTCACAAAAATACGTGATTATATTCCTGATAAATCTGATAATAATAATAATAACAATAACATTCACGGAAATCTAAACCAACATATATATATATATATATATATAATTACCTACATATTAAATTACAAAATATTTATTCAAATATTAAATATTTATTTATTTATTTTTATAGTTATTATTATTATCTATTTGAATATTTATTTATATTTTTGATAAATCTTTTAATCAATTATAATTTTTTATTTTTTTTTTTCTCAACATTTCTCTCTATTCACTTTTATATAATAAATAAATAATAATAATAATAGTAACATCAAACATTAAAAAATTAACCTTTAAAGTCATTTCATATTAGATTATAAAATTATTATATTAAAAACATGATGACAACATTAAAAAAATATAATAATAATAATAATAATAATATATATATATAATAATAAAATAATTGAATCACATTACAAAAGATAATTTTTTTATGATTTCAAAGAATTTTAAATAAGTACATATACTAATATTAAAATAATCAAATCTTCTTTAGAATTTTCAGAATCAAATGTGATTGATTATTATCATAAAATATATCTATAATTTTATTATTATTAATTTTTCAAATACAATAAATTAGGTAAAACTGACGTATTTGGGGTTTTGCCAAATTTTAAACGCAAATAACTATTATGACATGATTATTGGTGTTAATGATACGTACCTATTAGGACTATTACTTTAAGAAATGATTGCTTGGAAAAAAACTGGTGAAAAGTTTTATAAACTATAAAATTGTATTGTAAATAATTATAAATTCATTTTAACAAAATATTAATAAATTATCTTTATTATTATTTGCGGATGGACCCCTGAGGATCATGCAAACCTCAATCACTATTTTACTGATATCTTTTTCTTCTCCTTCTTCTTCTTCTCTTTCTTAGTTTATTGGTGCTGTTGTTGTTTTGTGATTTTATTTTATAATTTTTGAACTGCCCGTATTGTGTTTGTTGATAATTCTGAATGACCGGTGGCTGTTTTGGATGATGAATGGATTGATTACCATCTGGAGTAATGCTGTAATTTTCCCCTCGTTTAATGATTTACGCTTGTTTCTTAATCGACTAATTGTCTCGCATCGTTCTAGAAAAATTTACCTGTTTATTAAATTCATTTTTAAATTATTGTTTCCGGTTCGATTAGAACTCTGGCTTTTGTGATGCTGCTGGCTAGATATGCTAACCATTCATTCCTTTATCGTACCCTTCTTTATTATTACTATTACTATTATTATTATTATTGTTATTTGTTTTATCACAAAAAAAGGTTGCTGGTTCTCTTTGAGTGAACAACCCTAAGAGAGAAAGTCAACTCAAATATTATTGTAACGATAAGAATTCTCTAGTCAGATTACAGTTAGTGAGAATGATGAACTTTTGCAGTTTAGTGGATAAGTGTATTGATTTCCTTTTCAAGAGGCGCACATTTACTGGTTTTTACCATGATATTATCAGGTTGTGGATGTTTAGGATGGCAACGACTAATAGGAATGTGTTAGATAAAGATCAACCTATCAGGATAATGCCCATCCTGGCTGATTATTTGATCATGGAGATTTGGATAGCTCGTTGTTGCCAGAATTCTTCAACCAGATGTAATATGCTGAATCGTCTCTCGGAGTTTTCAATATTTTGTTTCTTCAGTATAGCCATTCTGCAATTGTTTTTAGTAATGACCTGGTCCTGGTTTCTCATCATAAAACCCTCAGTTTCCATAAACAAAGTTCAACAGGATGTCGGCTATGGAGTACTCTGCTTGACCATTTGCTGGTTCAGATTTCATTGCTTTGACGGGAAGATTGAGAGAGATATACTGTTTGTCCACTAGGCAAACTTCTTTATACAACCATATTGATTTTGCAAGTTAGCTATTTGTTTCATATGCAATCTGATTCTCTCACTGGCTGCTAAATATTTAGTTTAAATAACTCGTGTGTTTCAGGTTATTGCTTTGAGATCCGTTTCGATCCATTTAACTGTGCCAAATGTACGAAATGTCGTAAATGTAATGACTGGTATAGCAGTAGTGTTGATTGCGTGTAAAATGATTTTCCCATTTTACTTTGACTTTTTATTATTGTAGATTGTAGTAATCAGGAGCTATTTTTGTTCTGACTTTATTGTGTTAAATAGATTTCGCATGCGGAAACCCCAAGTATTTATAGATATCAATTTCATTCATTGCCTCCATTTCATACCCAAATGTTAGAGTTTTTCTTCTCTCCAATTTTAGAGTATTACTTTTGTAAAGTCCGAAGGTCATCTTAATCTCATTCGTTGTTGATAAGAGTTGCTGCAATAGGTATTCCGTAGAAGTATAAAGTTTCATATCATCTATGTTCATCAAATGACTGAGTACTAGTGTTCCAATTTTTATCTTGAATCCGTATTCTGTTGAGTTTAATGGATTAAGTGAAATATATAACCTCTTTTTATGTCGATAGATTGGAAGCAAGATCCAATATAATTAACTTGAAGCACTGTTTTTTACGGGTCTTTTTTGTACATTTCTTCGACTTGCATTATTCAGGAGTGAAGCACTGAATCAAAAGCTTTTTTATAATCAATGATTGGTTCATATATATATTTCTTCCTTTTTATACTTTCTTATTACAGTCAATTATTAATAGTTCTTTACATCCTTGCCATCCTTTGATGTAAACTTTCTGTTCTTCTGTAAGGTTATTGCTTTCTCCTAATATACTTTACTTTTCTGCAGATTGTATTACATCTGTTGGTCTGCCCCTAATCTCCATGAAATGCAGTCTATACTATCTTCTTCTTGTAGATCTCTGATCTTCATCATTGTGTTTTGATAAAGATTGTATATTGTATATTTTTCCGTGCTATCGCAGAGAAATATATTTATCTCTGGAGGTTAATGACATCGTTAATCTAATTAATATAGGCAGGCAGGATTTGACCGTATGTGTTTTTATGTGCTGATTATTAAAAGTAGTTAGTTGGTTAGTTAGTTAGCTGTTTGGATACTACTTCTTTTATTTTGTTCATTTTCTGTCAATTTTTTATTAACATGCATTACTCTTATCTGATCTGCTAACTGCTGAGTACTGATCTGATTGCCTAACTCCGGATAAATTTGTAAGAATTTTTTTTCTATATCCTATTTTGATTATATCTAGATGTTTTTGGTTTTGAATTAGCAGCTTATCAAGTTAGTGTTCATTTCATCTGTTCATGAGATGCGCTGTTGATAATTGTCACAGAGAGAGAGAGAGAGACAAAGCATCAGTGGCAGGGTTTAATTCTTAATCGGTATTTATAATAAATTAAAAAATGTATAGGTTTAGAAAAGTGTTCGTTGACCCGCTTAGTTTTTGACTGTGTCCACGCACGTCCAAGACTTTTGCATTATTATAAGGAATACAACTTTTCACAACTGCCGGGGTGACTAAACCATTAAAAGCTGATGCCAGATTTTTTTTCAAGACAGATATTTTATTTCCTCGAAACAATCTTGAATGAGTGAGCATGCACCATTCGCAGAATCCGACAGGATACGGCAAACCCACATGGGTTATTATTACTACAAACCACAAGTATTAAATTTTTCTTGAACAATTTTAATTCATGTTTGAAGAAATAAATAAAATATATTAACACAAACACTCTCCATCAATGTTACTATATGTATGTACATAAAATGAGAATATGATTATAAGTATATAATTATATCTACTCAATTTGATTCAATTTCAAGATATATGGACTTCCTTAAATAAAAAATAACTTATTATATATATATATATACATATATATATTATAATTACCATATATTAATAGTTTATAAAAATGATCCAATTGAAAAGTGTATATACATGTCAATAAATCTACATTTGGTATGTGTGTGTGTATGTATGTATGTGTATGTATGTGATCTATCCTATAGAAAAATTAAATTTCATAAAATAAATAAATACATAAACGATTAAATAATAATGATAAATGTATTTACTATAAATAGGCTTTTTAGAATTAATTAATATTATACAGCAAAGTAATCATCACATAAATGTTTCCTAAATCCATTTTTAATGGATATTGTGCTCAAGTCTTCTTTTCTGAGGTGAGTAAATTAAATTAATTAAATAATTTATATAAACTATGACTAATTGTAAGTATTATATTTGCCAAATTATAAGGGTATAGTATTTATATATATATATATATATATATATATATAAATATATATGTTATAAAAGAAATAACATATCTATAGATCTATATAATATGTATTATAATAATGATTGTTTAAATATAATCAAGCTTGTATATGTATGAAAACAAGAAGAAAAGAAATGTAAAAGAAAAACGAAATTTTAAATTTACAGCAGATACTAATACTAATACCAAGCACGGATTCAATAAGCGCGGGGCCCAATTGGATTTTAAATGTGATTTTTTTTTGGGTCCTATGAACTAAATATTCTGTAGAATATTAAAATAAAAATAAAAATTCGATATATATCTATCCCACCCTTATCTAACATTAATTGTGGTGGGAGAAGGGTCGGGAGACTTTCAAAGGCCTTGTGTCAAGCATGATTGGGGGTGGGGAAACCCGCGGCATTTCCACTGACGTTGGTTACTGTGTAGAGAAACATTTTACAACCTAGGGTGGCGACAATGGAGTGAGTGGAGTGAGAAGGTCGCGACACCCCCGTCACCGAGAGTCCCACGGCCACAACTTTTACTTCCCAAATATACATATATAATACATATATAGGTAAACTTTTACATACAAAAAAGAAAAATGCACAAAAATTACAAAAAAAAACAATTCCATTTTATTTAGAAATAGATTTACATTTCTAAGTTTGTGTTTTGTATAAATAAATTCTTGTAAAATAATTTCATTGGTTCTTCACACTAATAATTAATAAAAAGTAAAATGATTTAAAGGATAGAAATGAATTGCAAATGAAATCATAAATAAACAATTAATTTACTCTATTTTATATATTATATTATAATAAGCACAATAATAAATCTCATTTATCAATGCATAAATATAATAAAATAAATATATTTTTATTGATTTTAATAATTTATTATTTATCGTTAAAAGTAATTTGGTTTAAATTACAAAAAAATACTTTTTTTTATAGTGGTGATGTGGCACCCAATCACCAATGCGGCTTCAATCGCCTAAAATCCGAGTCTGACAAATACTTAGTATTAGTATCATAGAATTAATACCATATAATAATACCTATATATATATATATATATATATATTAATGGGACCATCAGAAGTATACAAAATAATGTATGAAATAACTACTTAACATACTAATTTGATGGTTCTTTGTACCAGATATATATAAATATAATAAATATTTTATTATTATCTATATTTAAAATATATATATGTACCATTTATGTATTATTTATTATCTCCATTTAATTGTATTGTATAAAAAAAAAGAAATAAAAATCTGTGAATATGAAAAAATCATATACCTACAATTATTTAATATTTAAAAAAAAAATTGAATAATTTTTTTTTGATATAATAATTTTAAGAATTACACAGGCCAACAAAAAAATTTTTTTGAAAACTTTTTTCACGTTAATAGGTGATGTTTATAGATTTTTTTGAGTTGAATCCAAATCTGGCCTTGGTTTTTTTGTATCACGCACAGTTTTTGAGCAATCTGTTTTTTAATGATATAGTATAAAACCACTTTAGTATATAGGGAAATTAATGAAACGCTATGTTAAATCATAAGCATGGTTTGTATTTACAGTTTAAAACAGTGACCGAATGTGCCAATATAGGTTTTTATTGATATTACAGGTTTCACTTGTCAGCTGGAATTGGTTTATACTTCCGTTCTCTTTTTTCTTTGAAGCTTCTTATTTAGCTTTTTCTTCGATGTGTTGCTTGCTGAACTTCACGGTGAAGTGACCAACAATAGTCCCCCATCATGTTGGTGTTCCAGCGGCCCTGGTAGCGTTTTTCCATCACTTTAATGTCTCGTTCATGAGACCAGAAATGTCTGAGCAGTATACTAAATCACCTTCTTGTTTAAAATACTTGGAAAATTGCTGCTCTCTCTTTCTATACACATGAATGCTGGTTCCAATGGCTAACAAGTTCTTTTCTTTCAGTCTAGAGCCAAGCAATTCAGCCTTTTCTTTAGTCAAGCCCAGATCCCTAACCAAGTCATTAAGCTCGATTTGTGTAAACACTTTAGGCTCTACATTTTCAGTAGTACAATGGAATTCTTCATCATCTTGTTCATTTGACTCGGATTGCACATCAGAAAATACTTCAATAGAATTTAAATCATCTGGTGGTTCAGGGACCGGTAAATCTACACTGTGTCCTACTGGCCGGATGGCAGACGGAAGATTAGGATAGCTTATTACCTTCTTGTTTTTTGAGTTATGACCAGTAATATTAACACTGCAAAAATAGCAGTCATCAGAATGATTTTTCGGCTCCCTCCATATCATAGGAACAACAAATTTAAAGGTTTTTCTCTCCTTTTTTGACCATTTTCTTACATCTTCAACACAAACATAACATACCTTATGTGGTGCCCAAGATTTCTCCTGATCACCAAATTTAGTTCCAAAACCTTTTTCACAAAGTCTGTAATGTTTCTTTGGTGTTTTTTAATCACAAACTCACCACAAATATAACAAAAACTGTCAGCAGAGTTTTTACAACCGCGATTAGACATTTTACTGAGCACATGTACTAGAAACGTTAAAGTGAGGTTTGTTTGACAGTAAAGAAAACACCAGCTGTTTGACCAGCAAATGTTTTTTGGCAGTGCTACCAACATCATCTACATTCATTAGACCTACTTTTCCAATTTACTTATAAATATTATAATACTATAAATCTGTTTAAATTCTTTAAATATCGCTAAACGCAAAAATCTCGAAAAAAATGCATTTAACTATAAAATGTGAAGAAATGGTAGGTGATGCAGTTTTTTAAGCATCATATTTGGATTCAGCAACCTAAAAAACATAATAATAAGGTATATTCATTAAAAAAGTTTTTTCATCGTTGGCCTGTGTTACTTAACTTCATCATATCCCTCATCATCATCATCATATCTATCTAACTAACATACTTACATTTAATTATCAATTTAAAAAGAAAGATTTAAAATTGTTGGTTTATTTGAAGGAAAAAAAAAAGAAAAATTTAATGCACTTTGATTGAATATTATAATATATACTCGTATATTATATTATAAAATGATTAAACAAAGCTATATTATGTATATGTTAAAATAAATTAATGATAAACCGATAAGACAGGAACAAAAAATAAAACATAAAAAAAAATCATTTTGATATTTAAATTCGAAAAATTTTGCAGGTTTTAGAAGTTAAAATTCAATTCACACAATAGCTTACTTAATAAAAATGATTAAAATTAATCAAAATAAGCTTTATATTTGATTTAACACATTTTCCTCATTGTGAAACAAGACAATTAATTTCTTTAAAATAAAAAGCATATGCTCGGGATTCGATAAAAATCGAAAATGTAAAGGTGATAACCCATAGGAGAGTGATCAGGAGAGTATGGTGGGTGTGACGCAATTTTGATCTCCAATTCGTTTAATTATTTCGATACTTAATGTGTCGATCTGAAATGTGGAGTTGGGCTCTACTTGTTGATCAATGTGTTGAAATGTATACAGAAATTTTCTTCCAACCTAATATATATGTATTCTTTCTCTCTCTCTCTCTCTCTCTCTCCATCATATATGTATATTGTAGTATTGTATGAAATAGTATATGTGTGTAGAATTGTCAATTTTCCAAATTCCAATAAGAATTTCAATTACGTATAAATTTTATAATGTATTTGTATACAAAAGTAATGATTTTCAAAGTCAATTCAATTGGTTGGTAGTTTTTATAAATTATTAAATTATTGTGTAATGGATTAATGCTATATATAAAATAAAATACTACTAATAATAATAATTAATATTCAGAATGAATAATTAAATGTAAAAAACAAAAAGATTAAAATAAATTTTAAAGAAGACATTCACAACGGGAAACAAAAACGCTTTAAAATATCATTAAAATATAAAGAAACATAAAAATATTCTCTATTTAAATAATTTTTTTTTTTTTCAAATGTCTAAATATAAATAAATATAAATAATTTCTTATATACCTATATTTTTACTATATACTTATATATGACCTTTGAATGAATGACAAATGTCAAATTTATTTATTAAGCTATATTTTGTGTTGTTATGCGTGGAATTGATTAATTTGGTATAAAAGAAGGCACATATATATCATATATTCTCTTTGTTGTAGTACAAATTACCCCATCTTTTGTTTCTGAACGTAAAGAATGAATTAAATTTATTTTTTATTGGAAAATTTATGAAACATTTATTAATTATCAATAATAGGAATTATAATAGCAAATATTAACATGCAATGTATATTATAAATTATTTGGAAATATTATCAAGTATAATTTTTTAATTTATAATTTTTAATTTTAATTATCTATCCTATCTGTGTGTGGAACTCGAAAGTTCTTATCCGCAGTAACCACATTCCTCCAAATGTCCCTACCCTGAGTCATCCAACCATCCTCTTTTCTCCCATCTCTCTTATGTCTCTTCCTACATATTGTCTACCCATCGCGTCCATCTTCCAACAAGGATGTTTCCCAATCAGTCTTCCTATTTTTTGCCAGACTTTCATTTTCCATTCTAGCAGCATTATAATTTTCATTATTATTATCCGATTTTAGCTCCCTTTCTCAGCAAATTGCTGGAAAACTTTCACCCATCCCTTTAGATGTTGTTGTTGGGATTGGGCTCGGACGGTGTGGAGAGGGTGAATTCCCCTAACCCACATAAGGATAACGTGTCTCTCAGCTTATCATTAGGAATTTGGTCTAACGAAATTCCCACAATTTTTAAATTTTTCTTCAAATTAATACTGGAGGCACCCTCCACCGAGATAACCGCCGGGATAATCTTCACCTCTCGTTTAGTGAATTCTCGGTGGAGTATTTGTCTCCATCCAGGCAACGGATCTTCTTGATCTCTATTCACATAGAAAAAAGCGGACATGACTGACATGTTCATTTGCTTTGTCCATTTTCTACGTGTAGGCGCGATTCTGTCCACTGGTAGTACTCAGGGACCCTGAGTACGAGCCAGATGGATCTGTTGGCTCTTGAACTAACTGGTTTGTGGGATCTGTAGCTTCTTCAGTGATAGGGACCCGCTCACCGGTGGTTCGCAGGCTGCCATATCCAGCACCGGCTCCAGATATGCCCTGACGACCCCCAGGCAGCGGTCGTTTTCCAAGGTTTTGCTCTTTTTTCTCCATTTTCATGGGTGTTGCTGGCTCAGGTAGGGGAAGGGGCGCCACGCCCTATCAGCTCTAGAAGCTGCCGTACCCCATTATTATTATTATTATTTTTACAAATTTGTACATTCTCAACATTTTTTTTATTTGCTGGAAACTATCCACCTTTCCCATAGATGTTAGGGGCTTTGGCTAGGTCTAAATGGGAAAGGAATTCACCTTGGCCCAGTTGACTCTTCAGATATCAATCCGTTCTTTAGTCTCTGTGTATAGGATGTGTATATATCCTGGTAATGGATTATCTTTGTATTGGTTTACACGGTAGAAGATTCTCATGACTTCAGTATTCATCTCGTTGATTACGAGCTTCTATGCAGACAGTCTTCTCTTTCAAAACTTGAGTAGACGAGCCCGAAGAAAAGGTGGCTTCAGTTTGATTCGCCTCTGTGAATTCCATTACATCAGTTGGTTGTTGTTGGGCTAATTCTTTTATAAAAAAATCTAGAAATTTCAAAATTTTTCTAAATTCTAAATTTCTTTTCAACCAATGTTTACTTTTCGGTTGTTTATTTTCTTCTTCTTCTTCTTCTTATTATTATTATTATTATCGAGTTGTTACACTTACTTGGCACTTGATACCGGTAAACTTTTACTTGCCCGAGATGCAGTTTTATCAATGTAGGGATCGTCAAGCAGTTTAAGGAACTTCCCATGAAAAATCCTATCACGTTAAAGGTCTATTTGGTGGGTTTGAGCAATGTAGACTTTATTCAAAATATACACCATAGGTTTGAGCACAACGACCCCACTAAGATGAAGAAGCCACAGGATTCCTTGTTCCCAGAATTCGTATGGCCGTGACGAGACTCAGTCCTTCACATATACCGCTTATATATCTTTTACGGGGAGAAATGTGTCTCTGAAAAGTTTGTGAAGAAATGGAGTACACGTTTTTGTGCAGACCGTGAAATGACCCGATACCAGACCATGCAAACTAACTGTCATCACGAGTGATCTCATCAACAAGGTAGACACCCTAGTGAGAAGAGATCGGCGTAACACATTGCGAATTTGGCGGTGAAGGTGAATGTGAACTATGAGCTATGTATGGACAATTGTTCACGACAGGTTGCGATATCGGAAGATGTGTGCCGTTTGGCTTTCGAAGAAGATCACCGACCAGAAAAAGGAACTGCGTATGGGGCACTTCAACTTGTCACTCGTACCTTTTAATTGGATTACCGCTTTTATTTTTATTTTTAGTTTTAGGAGAGAATTATTAACAAGTGGGAAGAAAATGAGATGTGGTTTTGTTTTAAAAAAAGATTTATTAGTTTTAGTTTGTTTTATGTGGATTGTTTTATTGGCCTGGTGACATGTTATCTGATAACCACGAACATTTGCTCTACATTATGTCCATATCAATTTTCTCTATATATCACGGATATACCTACCTACACAGGTATATCTGTCGTAATATTCTCCCATTGACATTTTCTCTTAAAGATGGCTCATGATTTATTGATTGGTTGTTTTTTCTGCGGTTGATTTGGTAACTTTAAGAGAATGTCCTTTTAAACTTGGATATAACCCTTTCTATCTAATGTATAAACAATATAAATACATCGGTAGATATGCAATCGTTTGTTTGTTTGTTTTTAAAATATTGATCATTCACAATGAAATATTGATCCATCATAAATGTGATTGCTGTTGACTATTTAAGATAAATAAATATAAGAATAAAGGTAATATTTGCTAATTAATTTAATATATGATCTTTTATCATTATTAATACACAGAAGAATGGAGATGTGCTAATTAATTTGATTTGCTTTCTCATATATTTCTGATCGGATAAGAAGCTAGTAACAAATAATTTTAATTTTTTAAAATTAAGCAATTTTTTATACAATTAAAATTACAAGTAGATTGATTGTGTATGTGGTTCTTTTGATATATATACCTATATATTATTGGTCTATGTCATCAACTCAAGCGGCTACCATTACACGGATTCGATAAATAAACAACACTACCACCCAGTGATGTCAACAAAACGGCGACAAAACGTTCTAAGACGGGAAATTTGAATGGGGATCAAGTATTACCCAGGATCAAGTATCACCACTCTCCCTTATATATTTATATATCATTTATTTGTAATTTATTGAAGATTTTTTATTTGTTTTGTTTGTTTGTTTTTTTAATTATTATATTCTTTGTCCAGGGTTGATCTAAATTTTAAATACAGTGAATTCTCGATGTAAGCAACCCATGATATTCTCAACTCTCGTTATAAGCACCACTTGATATAAGCAATTTGGGAAGTATTTATTCAATAAAAGCAACTATCATAATTGTCAATTCTAACCTCCTTTCTTTTAAATGCACCCTAAAAAAATAATTTAAATATAATAATAATTTAATAGTTAATAGTTAATAGTTTAAGTGTTTATTCAATAAAGGCAACTATCATAATTGTCAATTCTAACCTCACTTCTTTGAAAAAATTTAATTTAATTGTTCTTTTTATGTAATTTCTTTCTCCAAGTTATAATTAATAAAAGTTTATTACTGAATTCAGATCACAACTCGTTCTTTAATTGTAAACTTCTAATTATTGCTTTGATTTTTCTATATTTTCAATATTTCAATTGTAATTTCTTTTTTTACACTTACTAATTGAGAATCTACAAGGTAAATATGAATTTAGTCTATATATACGATATAAGCAATTTTTTTCATAAAAGCAACTTTTTGGAATAAATGATTTCAGAGAATTAGGATATGGTTTCGTATTTATTTGTATTAATTTTTATTTATTTCTTTTTTCATGTTTATCATTAAAACGAGTGAATATTTTTCAAAAAGTATTTAATGATCATTTCTTTTGGATGATTCGTTTGGTAATTAATTATTGATTAAATTAGTCAAATTTTAAAATGTCACTTATTCAAATATTTATCAATGAAATGGAAGAAATGACAATGATATCTCCAACTAAATGTTTCAAGATGAACTTGTAGTATTTGTTGCGGTAGATATAGACAACACAAATTCTATTGTTTTTATTTATTACCAACATATTTATTGTATCCATTTTCATAATATGAGAATAAACATTTGAAAAATGTTAATCCCAAATGTTATTTAGTAGTGGCATGGCGTTTTCATTTCATATGTTAAAGTTGTTTCTTGTTAAATATGTTATATGCTAGATTGATGTTGTTGTCATTTATATACATATATAAAAAAAATTCTGACTTGTACGTCCTACGCAAGGACAACGACTATTCGGTTATATCAAATGATCAAATTATTTGAACGGTGACTCGATGAAGTGAGGATCAGCCAAATCCGATAATTAGGAATCATTTTTTTTTTAATGATCTGGCTCGGTGAACCAGGTATGATCTAATAATGTACCAGGTTTGATCTAAGAAAAGCATAAAGGCACATAGCTGAAATCTCAGTTTTATCTCTAATTAAATATTTTTTTAATGCTATTCTTTTCGTCTTCTAGTGCATTAATATGTACGTTTAAGGGTTTTTTTAATTTATGTTCTTTTAAATTATTTGAATGGCGATTCGGTGAATCAGTTTTTAATATTGCCAGCCAAACCCGATAATAAGGAGCGGTTTCCCGAAGCTGATACTAATAACGATCGATTTTTCTTTATAAATATTATCTATGGTATGAATTTCAACAAATGTTCAAAATGTTCTCTATCATCTTCAATGTAAAATGTAAATTCTTAATTGATTTAAAGATATTATATTTAAATATTATATCTATCTCTTTAAAAATTAATATACAAAGAATGTTGCCAATATTAATATCTTGTACAATATATAGTAAGTATTTTATAAATATATTATATAAGTATTAAATATTTATTTAGATAAAATTTCTATATATTATTCTTATTCTAATTAAATGTTTCGCTTTGAATTTATTATATTTATATATATCTCTATCTCTATATCCATAGTTAGGGTGACCAAACGTCCTGTTTTAGGTGCTCTGTCCCGGCGTCCCGAAAAAGTCTTTAGTCCCGTTTTTTTTTAAATATTTAGGACATTTCGTACTTTTTTCGAAATTTTTTCAATTTGCTTCTAAAAAAAAGTTAAACCGTTTGTCCCGGTTTGGTGTTTTCGAAATATGGTCACCCTATCCATAGTTATATCCATAGAGGTAGATATATAATTAGGATGACCATATTTCGAAAATACCAAACCGGGACAAACGGTTTACCTTTTTTTTTATAGAAGCAAATTGAAAAAATTTCGAAAAAAGTACGAAATATCCTAAATATTTAAAAAAACGGTATAAAAGGCTGTCCCTTTTACATTTTATTTAATACAAAATAATATTATCTATAATAATTTATTATATTTATTAAAAATATAATTTAAAAAAGCATATTGATTGATAATCATTTACTAAGAATCAGATATTTATTAAATAAAATAAATAAATTATAAAATATATTATATTTATATATTAAATTATTAATATATTATTGAATAAATAATTTATTAAAAAAATTTTATTTTTGATTAATCTAAATATATATATATAGATAGATATATTTCAAATGTTATTATCACAAAAATAGAAATGTAAAGAAAACTTGAATGATATAAGCGCAAGTAGATTCAATATTAATTTTCTATTTCACCCGTACATGGATTATAATTGATGTTTAAGAGGTTGTGATAAGCACAAAACAGAAGCACTTACTCTTCATTATAATAGACAGAACAATTACATAATATTTACATCGCGTAACTATAAATAATAAATTAATCAATGTTAATAATTAATCATAATAAAAAAGGAGAGGATTGTAAATATATAATAAATAATTCATTTAATTTTGTTTTTTTTTTTTCTGCGATCAGAATTACAATCATCATTACAATCATCATTACAATCATTATGCGAATTCTATGGACAGAAGGGGTGTCAACATATATTAACTTGGAGGTGTGAGGAGATGGGGATGGACGAGGGGCGAGGGGAGGGGAGAAGGGAATATATGTACAAGGTGAGGGCCCCCAGTGGGGCTCACCGTAGTGTTAATTTCTAGACTCGGAGTATGTCCTGGAGCCATTTCCTCTTGAGTCTTCTATTTGTGATGACCACATTTAGGGTATCTATCAAGCAGTTGGGGTGGTGGGAGAGTCCCCCTTAGTGTGATTGGGTTTTGGAGTAAATTGTTTCTGGGATTGTAGGGATGTTAAGGTCTTTGTGGATTGATTTATTTGTGACAGACCATGCGTTGGTGATGATGCGAAGGTATTTGGACTGGAATCGCTGGATCACATCAATGTTAGATTTTGCCCAGCAACCCCATAGTTCTAAGCCATACGTCCATATAGGTTTTATGATTGCCTTGTATATTAGGACTTTGTTTCCGAGGGCTAGTTTGGAGTTTCTACCGATAAGCCAGTACATCTTTCGTATTTTAATTGATTTAGTACTAATCATATTATATATACCAATCTTGGTTCTTATTTCTTGTGAATAATATACCTAAAACGATTTATAAATTATAAATTAAAATTAATAAATAATATTTATTAAACCAGTGCATGTTTGGCTCTTTTATGATGGCACCACGTCACGTGTTGGCGCATGAGATTTGCAATGTTAAAAAATTAATTCTGGTAATTTCAGCGAGTCAATCAAGCTGAAATTCTATATATAGCTGTTTTATACAATTTTTAATCATGTGAAAAATTATCAAACATATATCTTTATTTTTACGGTCACTTTAGAGGAAAAAAAATTAAAACGTTGTAGCTACTGACCCTCTTCCGGTTGAGCTACATTTCTCCAAAGTTGTTAGAAAACTACGAATTTTGAATATTAAATTTTATGATCAAACCGTTTTTGCATAATCTTGTCTACATACACACACAGACACACACAGAGAGAGAGAGAGAGAGAACGAGAAAGAGACATTTTTTTCAACCTTAGTGAAAATGATTCAGGTTCAAAACGTATAAAAATATCAAAATCTCGACATCGAAAATTTTCGTAATCGCAAAACTATCTCTGGCGAGTAAGTAAAAAGTAAATATTTGAATTTATTTATTTTTTTGTATGATTGTTCGGAGACCAAATAAATTTAAAAAAAGTAAGTTTTACGTAGTTTTATGAATTAAATAAATGAAAATCTATTACATATCGATTTTCAACCAAATAATACAGGAGCCTGTATTGGTGAAAAGTGTACCGAAGGGGATCTGAGCAAGTAGTATATATATAACTTAATATCACTAATGACTCATTCAGATGACCTGTTATCATTACATGCGTCTACGTCATCGATTCTCTAAAAGGAGAAAATCCAACTCGTCCACTTGGGAGCAGATTTTTTAGATCCCGATTGATTGGGAATTAATTGACGGAAGATAAAGGCCACTACAACGACAGCTGAATAGCTAAATTCCTTTCAATGAGAGAAAGGAGATAAGTGCAATTAAAATATTATTTAATTAATTAAAAATTCAATTTTAAGTATTTCTGGTTTCTTAAAAATAAAATGTTGATGTAATAATATATTAAGTATATATATATATATATATATATAAAAGGATACTTACTTTTTACTATCACGCCAGAGATAGTATTGCGATCAAGAAAATTTTCGATGTTGAGATTTTGATGTTTTTATACGTTTTGAAGGTTCCTGAATCAATTTCACTAATTGTAGGGTTGAGAAAAATGTCTGTGTGTGTGTGGTTGTATATATATATATATATATATATATATTTGTGTGTGTGTTGACAAGGTTACTAAATTTGGTACATGGGCATTATTCAAAATTTGTAGTTTTCTATCAACTTTGGAGAAATGTAGCTCAACCGGAAGAGGGTCAGTAGCTACAACGTTTTAATTTTTTTTCCTCTAAAGTGACCGTAAAAATAAAGATATATGTTTGATAATTTTTCACATGATTAAAAATTGTATAAAACAGCTATATATAGAATTTCAGCTTGATTGACTCGCTGAAATTACCAGAATTAATTTTTTAACATTGCAAATCTCACGCGCCAGCACATGACGTGGTGCCATCATAAAAGAGCCAAACATGCACTGGTTTAATAAATATTATTTATTAATTTGAATTTATAATTTATTGCGAGATAGTCGAGTGGAGACAGTCCAGCTAATTTTCAATATGGTTCTAAAAAAACCAAAAATGGTCACATGATTTTGCGATGCTCTGAAATATTTCCGATGGAGGGAAGAAAAGTTTTTCAATGTTTCAAGAAAGCAAGAAATTTATATAAAAATCGGATGTATTAAGGGAGCCTTGGAAAAATCAGAATATTTAGGGAGCCACAAACCAGAAAAGATTGGGAACCTCTGCTCTAAACAATAATAATAAAAATAATATTAATAATAATAAAAATTAGAAATAATATTTGTATTAATGTAGATACTCTAATTACTTATATTCTAAATAAAATTATAAACAAATAAAAAAAAATGATTAATAAAATGAGAATAATTTATTTTTAAATTAATAATACAATACACACATTAAATATTTTATCATTAAATGAGAAAATTATATTAGCTACTATTTACAAAAAAAAAGTTTTTTAATTAATATCATATCATTTTAATTAATTTTCATAATCAAAATATATATTTTAGTAAAATATTGTCAATAAATAAATAATATTTACAATGATTTGAAAAGTTCATTTAAAATAAAACGAAAAACACACAACAAAACAAATAAAAAACAAAACAAAAAAATAGCAAATATTAATATTTAAACATAAGAAAATAAATTAGATAAATTTATATATTTCATTTATATATATAAAATTAAAAAAAAAAAATAAAATATAAATAAATTTTACATTTTCATAGAGAATAATTTTTTTTTTATAATAAGTATATAAAATTAAAATAAAATATAAATATAAATTTTTTTTAGGGATTTTTTTTTTTTTAAAGAAGAAGAAGAAGAAGAATGAATAATAATTAATAAATTGGTAAATGGCACACACAGGCCGTTGGAAAACGAAATACACGAATTTTTGGACATTCCTCTGGTCGATCAGGATCCCATGTCATAAGTCGATCGTATGAAAATTTTTGTTTGCATATCGATGTTTTACTTGGTGTACGGAATGTACCACTTGGATGATGATTGGAAAGTTGTAGAGTGGATTGGTTGGGTGCACATTTGGTGCCTGATAATCCGGAACAAGAATGGCCAGCATCTCGGCATACATCAACCAGGACACGTTGTGTGACACTTGATGCCACACTCTGAATGATAACGTACCAACGACCATCATTTGCATCACGGCCGTATCCAGGTTCAATACGACGCGATTCGGAATCACAGAGTGGGGTATGTTTCGAATTGTGATTCCAATTCCACTGAAACAAATCAAAATTTAAATTTATCAATTTCATTCAATACAAATATTTATTATAAATTATACTACTACTACTACTACTACTACTACTACTGGTTCTTTAAAACGGTACTTTAAAACATTAATTATTCCTTATGAACTTGATTCTAAAATATTAATACAATATCAAATAAAAAGGATGGCAAGAGGCAAATATGAATGAAGTTATTGATGACGTCATTTGGATTTACTATTTTAAATTAAGAAAATACTAATAAAGTCTTTATAAATATTATCTATGGTGTGAATTTCAAAAAAATCCATCGAGCGGTTTAATATCTCAAAAATATATAAATAGATATATATATTCATTTTTTGCTAGTATAATAAGATAAGATATATATATATTAGGTTCTAATCTTTTCTTTTTTGTTGTTGTTAATTTGTTTATGATTCAACAGTTTAAAAAGTACATACCTATATAGCCGAATATTAATGTATAGGGAACCAATCAATCAATTAATCAATCCTTCTATCAATAAAATACATAAAATGTATATTATCAATTAATTTTTAATTAAAAAATAAATTGCTAAAAAACTTAACTTAAACTTAAATTAAAAAAAAAAAATTTCAAATTTTTAAAGTTAAGTTTCATTATAGCACGCTTATTTATAATTTGTTGTTGTTGTCGTTGTTTTTTTCAATACATTAAATACTTGCTAACTTAATTATAATTCTAATAATTCTAAAATTGTGATCGTATTCAATTTAACTTTGATAAACTGTATAAAATTATTCAAATTTGTTGTTTATTTAAAACAAAATACAAACAATTTGGAAATTTTAAGAATTTATTAATTTATTATGCAACCAAAAAAAAAAAGAAAGAAAGAAAGATAGAAAAAAATATTGTGTATTATTAAATTAAATATATAAGTAAATACTTTACACCGAAATGTTAATAACTAATATTAAACATTTATTTTTTAACTACATTTTAGGTTTATATGTAGTATTTTTTTTTCTTTTTTTTTTTCTTTTTATAAATTGAATAAAAGAGTTTGTTTAGAAGCCATTTACAATTAAATGGATTGAATCTATGATAATAATAAAAATGAATTATATATTTGTCACGGTGACTCAATTTTGTTGTTATTGTTGTTATCGTTATCTAGGTAGTGATGAGGAATTGAAAAGGAATGATTGGGATTGGGGGGGAGTGTAGCAGCAATAGTCAAAAAAAAAGAAAAAAAAAATTATTTTCTAAATTAATTTAAAAAATAAATATTATTCATCATTTATACCGGCGGTGGGGAACCGGGGTAAATTACCCCAAATAGGGTAAAAATGAAACTTTTGTGAGTAAAAAGTATATATTTTTAATTTTCTATTTTATAAACCATGGGGTAATATCACTTACCCAAAAATATTTTGGGGTAATGATTAAAAAAGTTCCCCGACTGCTGATTTAGACATAAATACTTACATCCGAAAGGTGGTCATTTAGTATTTACGAATAAATTCAAATATTTTCAAATATTTAATATTCTACATTACAATTTATATTTATTATTATATATATATATTTACTGGAATGTATATTTATAAAATTCGTTTTTTTTTTTGAGTTTTGTTTAATATTGTAGCGAAATTATTTTATTTGTTTAATTTTTTTTTTTTCGTGAACAGATTTTATTATAATAATATAATTTAATGCATATTTTTATTCTAGAAATAAGAATATAATAACACATTTATATTCTGAAACAGTATTTGTTTTGTTTTTGTGTTTTCCTAATTCAAATAAAAATTTAAATCTTATTATTTATAGTATAATATCTATTTTTATTTCGTACACTACGAGTATTTTGATATTCCAAGTATAGAATGGATGTATAAATATTTTATAAAATTAAATTATATTATTAAACTACCAAACAAAATGTTTTGTTAAATATGTAATACATGAGTAAAAAATTTTTCATTTTCATTTGGCAAATTAAATAATTGAGAGTGATTGAAATATGAAAATGAAATATTAAAAAAAAAATAAAAAATAAAAATAATAATAATTAATAAATCAAATAAATTCAACTTATTTATTAATTTAAAGATATAGGTATAATTAAGAAGGCGCCATTGTGTGTGCGGGTAGCGAACCTGCCTCACATTCCCATGGTCCCGGGTCCAAGTCGCGGGCCTGGCAAGGGAATTTCCCTAGCTGGGGTCTATGGGACGGAGTCAACGCAGCCTCCGGGAACAACATTGAGGAAAAGCTACTTGATAGCGCCTCTGATCAAGAAAATCAAGGTAAAGGTTGAGAAGACCCGGTCTACTGATCATAGAACACGTCATCATTTATATAACCGACTTGATAGGCGTTGTTCTTGTGTAGGACGTACAAAGTCAGAGGTTTTTTTTAGGTATAATTAATGATCTGATTTATTTAATTATTTTATGAGAAATATATAATTAATAATCATAATAATAATAATAATAATAATCCTGTTTCAACCAGGACTAATTAAGCTTCTTTTTACTTGGATATTAACCCGTGAAAGAAGGAAGTGAAACACGAGAAGATGATAAAGTTGAAAAATAATAATAATAATGTATTATAAAAGCCAAAAAAAAAATCATAAAATATGAATCTTTGTAATACTTTGGAATTTTTTTTTTCTTTTTCATAAGATTAGATCATGTTAATAATAATTATAATATTGTACATGTCTAGTATAATAATGAAGATTTTTACTATCTCGCCATTTTCGATGTCGCGATTTTGATGTTTTTATGTTTTGAAGGTTCCTGAATCATTTTCACTATGGTTGAGAAAAATGTCTCTCTCTCTCTCTCTCTCTCTGTGTGTGTGTGTGTGTGTGTGTTGGCATACAGCAATTATTCAAAATTCATAGTTTTCTATCAATTTTGAGAAATTGCTCATCCGGAAGAGGGTCATTACTTTCAACGTTTTGATTTTTTTCCTCTAAAGGGACCGTAAAAATAAAGGTATATATTTGATAGTTTTTCACATGATTAAAAATTATATAAAACTGCTATATATAAAATTTCAGCTTGATTGGATCGCTGAAAGTGCAGGAATTAATTTTTTAACGCGATTCAAATCACGCGCCAACACGTGACGTGGTGCCATCAACAAAGAGCCAAACATCCGCTGATTTAATGAATATTATTTATTAATTTATAACTTTTAATCAATTAAATTTAATTTAAATATAATATATTATGTTAATTAACCAATTCAAATTTGCGGGATAGTCGAGTGGAGACACTCCAGCTTATTTTAAATAAAACAATGATAATGAGAATCTGAGAAATATTAATTTATTAACTAATTGTAAGTAATTCAATTAGTAATTTAAACAACAAACAACAAACTAGTCAATCGTGCGTGAAGAAAGATTTTGTGGCAAATGGCAAGTAGCTTTATAGGATAGTGAAACGATAAAAAGCAAAGTGATCTTTCACCCATCCTGCCTACTCCTTCTATTCACCTGTCATTGGCTGGTTGAAAATCCCTAAAGGGATATCGTATACGAGTATACTATAACTACCTACTGTATATAGTCTATATAGCCTATCTAGGTATATGGCTTGTAACTGAGAGTTCAACTTGGTTGTTGCCATCATTTTTGATGGCAGATTTTAGAATGTCAGTCAACCACAACACAACACTTGATTCTTTCCTTATTCACCCACTCCCACTCCCCTCACAACACCCACATAAAAACTATACTGTGTGTGTGTGTGTGGGTTTTGTCTCTAGATTTTAGAGAGGCTCAAATCATAACATTGTCGAAAGAAAATTATATTTATTTATTAAATTATAAATTAAAAAAAAACAAAACAAAAATTAGCTGGAGTGTCTCCACCCGACTATCTAGCAATTTGAATTGGATTAATTAACAAATGTATTGTATTTAAATTAAATTTAATTAATTATTTATTATAAATTAAAATTAATAAATAATATTCATTAAATCAGCGGATGTTTGGATTATGACTTTTATAACTTATTATTTATTTTAGATAGGATATGATTTATTTAGGTGAAATAATAATATAGGTCGACTAGAAAGATAACATTATTTTATATTTATGATAATTATTTACTAAACGGGAATTTCCAGGGATATGGATGAAACTTTACAAATTTATTTCTTGTTTAATTTAAAAGAAACTTTTCTTATAACATTTTTCACAGTCCCTTTAATTATTAAAATGTGTATATAAATCCATTTACTTTCTATTTAACTACCATGTTTTATTAATTTGACCAGCAGAGGGTTTCACTAATTTTCAGTGGATTTTTTTCAGTTCGCTTTGAATATATGAAAATTAAAAAAAAAATTATTTAATTAAATAATTTTTCTATATCCAAACCGAACTGAAAATAAAAACCCGGAAATTAGTGAATCAGTGAATAATGCTTGAGACCAAATGCATAAAACAATTATTAATATGCCTGTAAAATGTGAATGTTAATTGGCGAATTATCTCTCAAAATTTAATAATTACTTTCCCGCATACTTCGTATAAGGGAAGTATTGGAATCGTCAAAAATTTCGACTTCGAGATTTCAATAGATCTTGACGTTTTAGACCTCCCTGAGTCGGAAAATACCATTTTTCGAATTATGTCTGTGTGTGTGTATGTATGTATTTATGTATGTATGTATGTAATGTCTGTAAGCAAATTTACTCAAAAACTAATCAAGCTAGGACTTCGAAATTTGGTACACCGATATTATTCACAGTTTGTAGATTTCTATCAAAATTTCGTCAAAATCGGTTAACCGGAAGTGGTACTTTACCTACACTGGTTGCGTTTACCTTTCAAGTAAAGTACCAGTTTGCTTCGAGATATTTGCTTCCTATTTTGTATATAGATTTAAAAATATGAAAAAAATTCAGATACCAAATTTCATCATGATCTGACTACCGGAAGTGACATTTTACCTATACAAGTAGCGTTTCTTTTTTACCGACCGACGATAGTAAGGGAGGTATTGTTTTCACACCAAATTTCACCTATGGATATTTTTAGGTACATATCTCCACGAATCATGCATTTTCTTAACAGAAAAAAGTATTTTTAGCATGATGTCTGTCCGTCCGTCCGTCCGTCCGTCCGTCCGTATAGATGTGTACAGCCTGAACGGCTCAACGGATTTTGATGAAATTTGGTATATTTACTTAATACATCAGTAGGATGAATTGATCGACTTTGAAACCGGAAGTGCTAGTATTGCCGATCGAAGAGAGGAAGTGAAGGGTTATTTTCATATCAAATTTCACGTGAGGACATATCTCCACGTGTTATGCACTTTGTATTGGTTTTATCCTCGAGAAAAATCATCTTCATTAGTTTTTTCTTAATTTAAAATTATATGACGTCACCCAGCACTTCATGACGTCACAACCAGCCCTTATATATTATAAATAAAATAAAATTAAAAATATTTATATTATATCCATATCTGTTTTTTTTAATGTTACCAAATATCAAATTTCACACCAATAAACTAATACGAACTGGCTCTTTATCAATACCAAGTTTACACATTCTAAATATTCATTCACAACTCTTTATACCTATTTATATGCGGGAAAGTCTAGGGGAGGACACTCCCGCTTATTTTTATCTCGTAAACTAGAATAGATCGGGGAAAATTTTATAGGAAAAGTTTTTCTTTGCAATTAAACAATGAATCCACAGGTAAAGGATCATTCAAATTCCTGGAGATTCCCATTTTGTAAATAATTACCATATATATATATATATATATATATATATATCCAAGTTTATCTTGAAAATCCATTGTATACCCATGCATTCAGAGGCGATATTCTAAACTTATAATACTATCAATATAATATAATTATATATATTTCTTACACTAAGCGTATCCTTTTTTTAAATATTCTAATTTACGTTCTTCTTAACCTAAAGATATTTAGATTTATCTATTGATCTATATATCTTTTTTTTTATTTGATTTATCAATTTTCATTTTTTATTTTTTTTATTTTTCATAGATCAAAATTATATAAATATTAAATAAGAATGAATTTGAATTTGAATTAATAATAAAGTACATGAAAATAAAAAAATTCACTTACTTTAGATTTTGTTTTTTCAATGTTGGTTTCGTTTTCATAAAAGACACCGTCTGATTCAATACCCTCTGGTAATGGTGCATAAATTGATTTCATCGTTTCTGAACATTTACTTAATATTATACCCACTTGATGCCTATAACACAAACACAAACACAAAAACACACATTTATATTAAGAAATAAAATATAAACGTCTGTCAAAATTGGTAATACAATTTCTAAAATGATTGTAAGAAAAAAAAATGATAAAAGAGAGAGAGAGAGAAATAGAGTGTAAATTGACAAGGTTTCTTTCTTTGTCTCTCTCTCTCTCTTTTATCATTCAATCAAATGGTATGAAATTGAAAATGGATAGACGAATTTGACGCTTTGGCATTTATTAATTTCAAAAATTAATCATAAAACAATCGAAACTTACTTAAATATATACTTGTAGATGATCTATATACGAGAGCAATTCATAAAGTAGGTTACTTTTTGGAATTAAGACAAAACTAGTATAGAAAAATGTTTTTTATTATATACATTGAAAAGAGCAACCAAAATACTATTTTTCTACATAATCATCAAAAAAGTTGAAACATTTATCGTAATGATGAACGAGCTTCGAAATTCCTTCCTCATAGAAATCCGCCGCCTGAGTTTTGAGTCAGTCAGTCACGGCCGCGCGGAGATCGTGAGATGTGAGATCGCGCATTATCCTAAAAAACAACACTTTTGAGTTGAGTGTCCCTCTTCGCCTGTTTTGAATTGCCCTTCTTAGGTTTCACATTGTTTGGCAATACCTATCAGAGTTTATTGTTGCACCACGTTCCAGGGGCCGTGACTGACTGGCTCAATACTCAGGCGGCGGATTTCTATGAGGAAGGAATTTCGAAGCTCGTTCATCATTACGATAAATGTTTCAACTTTTTTGGCGATTATGTAGAAAAATAGTATTTTGGTTGCTCTTTTAAAAGTATATAATAAAAAACATTTTCCTGTAATAGTTTTGTCTTAATTCCAAAACGTAACCTACCTTGTGAATTGCCCTCGTACCTACTATGTAAATGATATTGTATACATTTAATCACTTTTTTAAAAAAAATAAAAATTAAATGATTATGGTTATTTTTATTATTATTATTATTATTAAATTATTTTATTTATTTATTTTTTACATTAATATAAAAATTCCATACAAATTATAATAAATTAATAAATTATATATATAAATATAAAATGTAAATAATTAAAAATTGATGAATTGATGAATTGAAAATAAATTCTAAAAGGATATACATTGAATATTCATTAATAAATCATTTATAAATTATATAATTAGACCAATTGAAAAATTATATCTCCATATTTAATCAATAGAATGTTTTAATTCATTTGGAGGATTTAATTATATTATATCATTTTAAATTTTTAATCTAATAATTTTAAACTTAAGTATTCAAAGATATAAATTCAAATTTAAATAGAATATCTTTTAGAACTTTATTAATGGTCATTAAAAAAAAATCAAATTTTCAAAATTAAAAGCAACAAATTATTGCATATATGTATCATGGGCGCTACAAAATCAAAATCAAATTTTTGCAAACAGCTTATATATATATATTATATTATATTATACTAAATGCTCAGAGCGCCTTCGGCGCACTCCACGCCTGGACGGGGGCTCCGCCCCTGTACCCCCGAGTGGTACATAGTATTTGGTTGAAAGTAGTGAAAGGTTTTCATCCATTTTGTTTCAATCAGTGTTTTACATAAAACATTCACTTCTTTTTGTGTTCTTATTTAAAATATATTTTAATTTAATCAGTAAATTAATTATATATTAGCGGACCAGTGTTAGAGCCCTCACACGCAAAGAAATTGAAACGCAAAAGATTGAAAAATATTATAAGATATAAGAGGCACTGGATGTGACGTCACAAATGACGTCAAAAATAATAAAAAGTAAGAAAACAATTATTTTTTTCACTTTTCTCCAAAAGTATTTCTTGTTTTCCAATGAATTTCACGCTATTAATAGATTAGCCCGAGGCCTATCAAAGGGCATTGGAATGGCCCAAATCCCATAAATCGTTTAGGAGGAGTAGGGGATAGAACTGTCTTTTAAACATATAATTAGTAAATATAAAATAAAAAGAAACTAAAGAAAGTAAAAACATGTTTTCTATGTATTTAGTAAAAAAATGTACCAAATTGATAGATTGTTTAACATCTTATCATAGGATGATTGATAACTTACGATGGGTATCGGGGTGGTGATGCACAATAACCAAATTCATCAGCTCCTGGGCAATCTTCAATTAAAATATCTTTTAAAGTTGCTTTTTTTCTTGTTAGTGTTGTTGTTGAACGATTCATTTTCACATTGACTGTTTCTAGTACACGTTTGCGTGTAGTTGTTGGTCGTGTTGTTGTTGTTGTTGTTATTGTTGTTGCTGGTGAAATCTCTGAGGCGGATGTCATTTGATCTTTTAGAAAACTATTAGCCAATTCAGCTGGTGCTTTTATTCGCCACATCTGCAATCAATCAAAACAACCAATTGAAACCAATTGAACCAGAAAATAAAAAAAAAAAATAAAATAAAATAAAAATAAAAAGAATAAAAAGAATAAATATGTTGTGAATGAACAGTAAATTCAATAAATTTAACAGATTTTAGAAAAGAATTGAGGACAAAAACAAGTAGGCTACGAGTAATTCTTTTGTATATTTTTGGTATTTACTTACTAACAGTAAGACGAAATCAAACCTGAGATAACTAACTTAGAGAAAAACTAATTTAACTTTATATACGATATATTAGTAGGGTAAAGCATACAGTCGTTGGCCCCTTAAGCAATTCCTAGCAGTCTTTAATGCATATCTAGCCAAATTGCGGAAGAATCTGTGTCAAATTAGGTTTGCAGAACATAAATACTATGAGCATTTTGATGAATAAAAAAAAAATCATTTTCTCTTGAGACATTTTCAAAAACCACCTTAAAAAAAATCCTAAAAAATACAGTTATTGGCCTCCTGTTATAGTTATTGGTCTAGATATTCTATAGTGATTATACAACTATACAGCCAACGATTACATAACCATAGTTAATAGCGCAATTTTTAAAATAAAAATCTCTTATTATTTGTGTTTTAGCGATAGGGTGTTTTTTTCTTTGTTTTTGGAAACCAGTTTTTCTTTAATTTTACATTCATACAATTGATATTATTAATTGATAATCTATATTCAAATAAAAGTTTATAAGGTCAATTTTGAATCATCATGTATAGTCTTACAATTTACCGGACATACACATATATCATATATATATATATATATATATAAACCTCTGACTTTGTACTTCCTACACAAGGACAACGCCTATCAAGCCGGTTCTATCAATGAGGTGTCCTATGATCAGTAGAACGGGTCCTCTCAACCTTAACCTTGATTTTCTCCAATGTTGTTCCCGGAGGCTGGGTTGACTCCGTCTCATAGACCCCATCTAGGGAAATTCCCTTGCCAGGCCCGGGACTTGAACCCGGGACCATGTGAATGGGAGGCAGGTTCGCTACCCACACACCCAAAGGCGCCTTCTATAAATAAATTTTTTCAGATCAATGTGCAAACCCAAAAACCTTTTTATATACTATACTCGTATATTCATTATCCCTTAATTTATTCATATTTGCAGTTTTCAATGGGAAAATTTTCACCTATCTTTGTCCCAGATCTTTTATGGACGTGATAAGATGAAAGAATCCTGTTTCACTTGAATTATTTAATTATTTAATTTAAGTATTATTATTCGTACTTTTAATAAAAAAAAAGTAAAATATATATGAAGGAGGATGAGAATGGGAAAGGAATAAATTTTAATGATAATCATATGATGAAGGAAGAGAGAGAGAGAGAGAATTTAGAAGTGAAAGAGAGGAAACAAGTGTAGAAAGGTAAATTTAATTAGTTGAATAAGAAGTAAATGAATAGAAAACGGAAATGATTTTCATTTATTTATAATTTCTCTCTCTCTCTCTCTCTCTCTTTATTTTGTTCCAATGAATAAATAGTAATTGAAACTGTTTCATTCTCACTCCAAACTCCACCCACCCACCACCATTTGGTATACTCTCTCATACCTCTTCTTTCACTCATTCACTGACTAATCATCCCCTTTTTCATCCTTTCCCATTTCATTTCCCTTTCCGGTGTCAGGCAATTAAACAATACAAAAGAGCAAAATTAATTATATATATATATATATACGAGTATATCTACATTAAATGGGGGGATATCTTATATACAATATATATATATTCATTTTTCACTTTCAATAATAATAATAATAATAGACATCATGGAAAAATACAAGTTTTGTTGATATATTTTACAAAAATTCTATAATAAATAAAAGCTATAATTGCTATTAACACTTGGACAGTTTCTATGCTAACTTATTCATTTTGGATTAATAAAGTAAAGTGACACTACCATTTATAATCGAAGAGACGAAAGTTGGTGCGTAAGGGGTGGCGGCCAGGAAAGGCGTGGGTACCTCCTCCTAGAGTGATTTTCCCTCCACCACAGTCTTCTACTCTCTCAAACTAAACTATAAAAAATGTGTTATGCGCATTGGTGGAGGCAAGTGCGGGAACTGGTTGCCCGAGGGTGGGGTGGGGGTCGGCTCATGCACCAACATTCCCGAACATCTCCCGGACTATAGAATAGAAACTATACATGGACCACTAACCAATCCAAATTGCTCAACTACCACAAAAAGAGAGTCTAAGTTAAAATCTACACCCTTTGTAGATTACTGGAGCTCAAAATAAAAGAATATCAGAGTTCACATTTAAAAACTGACTCATGGAATTAATAATAATCGAATCCGATGAGAATCACTCCCTTTAAATTTGTTAAAACTAAACCAGGCAAGAATAGATAAAGAAACTCATGGATTCATAGAGAAAGAAAATTAATGCAATGTTTCATAAATTAATCGAATCAATATGATGAGCTATTATATTCGAAAATGGCCATCCAATTTTGAGTGTAAAGAACCATAAAATGATGTGTGAAGCATGTCTTAAAAATAATAGTGGAGAATAGATTTTGAAAATGAGGTAAATCTATGGTATAAATAGGTATAATCAATTCATTGGCCAAACTAATCCATCTAAAGCTAACATTCAGGTACAATCTAATAGATTTCAAATTAACATCATCATTCTACAAATATGAACCATAGATCGAGGATATATAAGTTCCCACCGATAAAATAATTGATTTTAATTGAGTTAATAACCTCTTCATAAATAAACAATCCAAAATAGTACAGATAATTAATATTGAAGTTTCCCTGGTATAAAATAAAAAAAAAATCAGATACCTACTTGAATTTTTAAAAATTTTCATTTGTTCTTTACCAAGGATTTAAACTAAATAATAATAATAATGTTTTGAAATAATAGAATGTGGATGGTTGATCTTATTTATTATTTTTATATTTATTATATGTATTATCTTAAAGATAATAAAAATTAAAATTGGATTCAAATGCGTGTCAAGATTCAACATTTCAATTCATTTGTTTTGTTTTTTTGATTCCAAGCAATCATTGGCATTTATAAAAAAAAAAAAATTAGACAAAAATTACATTTATATATTTACTTAAGAATGAAAATTAAAAATTAATAAAATGAAATAAGTAGAGTAAATATAATTATTATAAATAAATAATATAATTTAGAGAGAGATAAAGATTATTTAATATTAAAAATGTATTATTATGAATTAGAAAATATAACAGACTGCAATAACTACAGGGGAATTTCTCTTTTAACGACATCGTATAATATTCGTTCGAATATTATTTTATTAAAATTAAAGGAAATATTCGATCAGATATTCACAATAAGACAGATACTAAAAAAAAACGCGAATTCAATATTTCTGTTTATCAATTTTTGGTAGGCTTTAGTAAAACATATGACACTTTAGACCGGAGAAAACGGATATAAAATTTAATTTTAATCGAAATTCCAAAAAAATTCAAATTTGTCTTGAAGGTAGTAAAGGATAAGTAAGATGCAGGAATCAATTTCGAAATTCTCGAAGGAGGACTCTATCAAGAATTAGGTTACGCGGACGATTTAAATATAATAGAAGACTCGATAAACTCAATTAAAGATGCTGTAGAAAAAGGAATAGAAGTAGGAAGAGAGGTTGAGCTTCGAGCTCGAAATTAATAGTGCTAAGACAAAGTAGTTATTTAATAGATGAGAGAAATAGTATTAACACACATAATCTTAATATAGAAAACGTAGAATTTGAAAATATTGAAATATTTAAATATTCTGTAATTTTTATGTTTTTCAGGCAAGGTTTTTTTATTTTATTTTATTTTATTTTTTTATTCAAGCATACTTGGATGCATTTATATATATGGTAGGTTTATATATACTTCAATTAGATAAGAAATAAAAATCAATAAGAAAGTCATAGAAGAATAAATATAGAATTGTTGATTATACATTTGATTTAAATCTATTTATAAGACTACTTTTAATTTAGTTTTTAAACATAAATAATATTAATAGCTTCAACCATCATAACTTTAAATCATTCTTCTAATCCTTATTCACTATGTAATAATATTAATAATAAGAAGAATATAAATATAAAAAAATTATAAAATAACGTTTTTCCAATGGACTAAAAAGAATATAATAATAAGAATAAAGTAATTTTTCTATAAGCCTGACAAAGTGTATGGTTGAATTGTTTCATATTCAACGAAAAACATTGGGCGTAGAGCTAAGAAATTAATTTTTTATTATTTTTCACTGTAATATACTTATATCAAAGTATGTATCAAAATTTAAAAGAATTTTTATAAAATTTAATATTATCAATCAAATCCAAAATGGTTGATTATATTAGAAGAAATAGTCTTACTTGTTAATGAAGTGTTTTAGTGTGGTATATATATATATATATGAATTATAGCTCTATAAAGGAAGTTAATTGCATAGAAATCAAATCAAAACTAAAAGCGCCTAACGTTTTTCGTTGAATATGAATCAATTCATCTATAAACTTTGTTAGGCTTATAAAAAATTATTTTATTCTTTTTTAGTTCAATGGAAAACGTTATTTTATAATTTTTTTTTTATATTTATATTATTTTATTCTTTTTAGTGCAATTTTAATTTGATTAATTTATTTAATATAACAAGAGAGAAATAGAAAAGATGAAGTATACGAAAATTTGCAAATTGAATAAAACAAAAAAATATATTAATCTTCGAAAATTGATTTTATATATTTATGCTAAGTAAATGTTATTATTGAATAATAATTATTATATTATATTTATAAATAAATAATTTTTATTAATATAAGATTTTATAAATGTATATAAGATATTGTACTCATATTGTCTTCCTAAAAAAAGTTTATTGTTTTTTATGTTTCATTTCTCTCGGGGACATATATAAATAAGTTGACCTGTGGCCAGGTCCGAACCGACTGACGGTTTGAAATAAATTAATTTCCAGCTACAGAAACAATTTCAAATAATTTTAATATATCTATTAATGTAATAAAAAACAGATATGGATATAACATATATATTTTTAATTTTATTTTATTTATAATATATAGCTGAAGTAGCCGGCGTTGCCGGCGTTGCCGGCGTTACCCGAGGCTGTGACGTCATGAAGGGCTAGGTGACGTCATATAATTTTAAATTAAGAAAAACATAATGAAGATGATTTTTCCCGGGGATAAAACCAATACATTCGTTGTGATATGTAAAAAAATCTCCTTATGTGAAATTTGGTGTGAAAATAACCCTTCCCTTCCTATCGTCGATCGCTAATACTACCACTTCCGGTTTTCGGATTTGCACCAAAAGTTGATCAATTCATCCCACTGATGCATTAAGTAAATATACCAAATTTCATCAAAATCCGTTAAGCCGTTCAGGCTGTACACATCTATACGGACGGACAGACGGACAGACGGACGGACAGACATCATGCTAAAAATACTTTTTTCTGTTAAGAAAATGCATGATTCGTGGAGATATGTAAAAATCTCCACATGTGAAATTTGGTGTGAAAACAATACCTCCCTTACTATCGTCGGTCGGTAAAAAAAGGATCCTTTCTCTATGCCAGTGGTTCTTAAACTGTGGTCCGCGGACCCCTGGGGGTCCGCGAAGCCTTTACTGGGGGTCCGCGGTCCTCGGAAAAAAATCATCGTAAAAATATATACATATATAAATATTTAAAGTTCATTGTTTAACTATATCCTCCTAGAGAATTACGGCTATAATTTAATACTATTAATAATACTATTTTATTTTATTAAATTGATAATTATGTCAATTAATTTTTTGTGAATAAATAAACATATATAAAAAACTATATATAAAATTTGAATTTTCATCCATTCATTCATTTAAAATCATTTTTCGATTGTTCCTTTAAAATAACCCCTCTTAGGGGCTCGGAAGGGGAGGCATATAAGGGAATTTTCTTTCACTTTGTTATTGGGGAAAACCAGGGGAGGGGACAGTCTTACCCGGAAAAACCCAAATTGTCAGCGTCCACTCTGGGGTTTTAAACAGTTTTAAAGCAAATGTTAATTATAAGTTCATTTCTCAACGAGTTGTATCTTTAAATTATTTTTATTAATGTTAATTATAAGTTCATTTCTCAACGAGTTGTATCTTTAAATTATTTTTATTAATTTAATTAATTATAATTAAATTATAGCTAATAATAGTTTATTATAGCTAATAATTTTTTTTAATTTTTAGTGTAATTTGCATGATCATTATTTTATAAAAACACTAAACACATTTTGCAATTTCCCAGAAAGGCTGTTTTTGAGAGTAAGTATAAGTTAGTTTTATGAATAAAAAATATTTATTTTAATAATATTTTAGAATCAAATTACGAAATTAATAATATTTTAGAATCAAATTACGAAATTAATAATATTTTAGAATCAAATTACGAAATATATTTATTATATAAATTAATATTCATTTAAAATGATATTAAATCATTTATTTAAAATGATTTAAAACATTTATTAAAATGATTTAAAACATTCATTTAAAATGATATTAAAACATTCATTTAAAATCATATTAAAACATAGCTAGTAAATAATAATTCGTTATATTTATATTATATTTATATTATATTTATATTATTGTAGTTCAATGTTAATAAATTACTCCATAAAATGGATCGTTGGCTACAAACTGGTTCAACACAGAAACGGAAAGAATCAGATGATGAGGCATCAACAGCAAACTCTACCAAGAAACGCAAAACTAGAAAATATTCGGATGATTATTTATCATTTGGATTTACTTATATTTGCAACAATGATGTGGAAAGACCAGTCTGCGTTCTATGTCAGGAAAGTTTATCCAATGAAAGTATGAAACCTGCTAATCTCAGACGTCATTTACAAACAAAGCACAGCGAGCATGTTAGTAAGTCTATCGAATTTTTTAAAATGAAAAAAGAAGAACTTAATTCAAGTCAGAAATTGATGGTAAAGACGGGATCTGGTGGTATGAGTAAGAAAGCAGTAATGGCATCATATGAAGTAGCTCTACTTATTGCTAAAGCAGGAAAGCCGCATAATATAGCAGAGCAATTAATTCTTCCTGCTACAAAAGTAATTACAAATATAATGTTAGGAACTAAAGCAGCAAACGATATAAATTTGATTTCATTATCAAATGATACGGTTAAGAATAGGATTGAAGACATGTCATGTAATATAAAAGAAGAATTAATATCGAGAGTGCGCAAAAGTCACTATTACTCATTACAATTGGATGAAAGTACTGATGTCACTAATAATGCCAATTTGTTAGCTTTCATTAGATATGAGTTTGAAAATCAAATACAAGAAGATGTATTGTTTTGTGATTCACTACCTTCACGAACGACAGCTAATGACATATTTAACAGTTTGAATAATTTTATAACCGAAAATGAAATAGAGTGGCCAAAATGTGTTGGAATTTGCACTGATGGTGCTCGTGCAATGTCAGGTACAAGAACTGGATTGATTGCTCTTATTAAAAATGTTGCGCCTCAGGTTGTTTGGAATCATTGCTGCATTCACAGAGAATCATTAGCAGCCAAAAATATGTCACCAGATTTGAAAAGAACATTAGACGAAGTAGTTAAAATTGTCAATTTCATTAAGGCTCGTCCACTTAATTCCAGAGTTTTTAAAATTTTTTGTGAGGAAATGGGTAGTCAACATACACATTTATTATTACATACAGATGTACGTTGGTTGTCCCGCGGGAAAGTACTCATTCGCCTTTTTGAGCTTCGAGATGAAATACGATTGTTTTTAATAGATGCGCATTTTGAACTGACCGAATGTTTCAATGATTTTATCTGGTTAGCTAAGGTGGCTTACTTGACTGATATTTTTACAAAATTGAACGAACTTAATTTGAGCCTGCAAGGTACTGTTGTAAATATATTTAAAGTTGAAGATAAAATAGAAGCAATGATTAAAAAAATCGACTTGTGGTCGAAACGCATCCAGAACGGTGTATATGAGTCTTTTCCAACTCTCAATGATTTCATAGAAAGCTCCAGTGAAAAATTGCTTAATCAAACGCGTCAATTATTTGTTGAACATTTAATTACTTTGAAAAGCAACTTCAGGAAGTATTTTTCTACTCCTGATCCTTGCAATAACTGGATCAGAGATCCATTTAATATGGAAATTACAAATGCTAAACATTTATCTGCACCTGAACAAGATATTCTCGTGGAATTATCATGTGATACAACTTATAAACTAAAATTTAACAAAACTGAATTGAGCAACTTTTGGTTACTTCTCAGGTCAGATTATCCTGCGCTTGCAAATAAAGCACTTCAACACTTGATTCCATTCTGCACAACATATTTATGCGAACAAGCTTTTTCGGTACTATTTTATATTAAGTCTAAATATAGAAACAAATTAAATGTAGAGCCGGATCTTAGATTAAAAGTTTCCAATATTAAGCCAGATATTGAGATTCTTGTTTCAAGAAAACAACTGCATACATCTCATTAAATATGTAAGTTATATTTAATGAGATAGATGCAGTTATTTTTTAAAATATTTCTTATTTAATATTTTCTGAAAAAAATTATAAAATATTTATATGAATTTAATGTAAGTACCCATTATAATTTGTGAGATTTGTTGCTATGACAATGTTTGTATTTTCTTTCTTCAATATTATAATTTCTAATAAAATGTGTTCTACAATATGCAAAAAAATCGTTATTCACCAATCACTGTTAGAAATATTCATCATATATCCTTGTCCTTATGAGATCGTAAGCCAGAAATTAATTAATAAAATGACGTAAAGTACCTAAAGTTGTGATGGGGGTCCGTCAAAAAAAATTTTTTCAAGTGGGGGTCCGTGGAGTACATAAGTTTAAGAACCTATGCTCTATGCCATTTGAGGGGAAAAAACCCTCTTCATTGGCACTACAACGCGAAAAACGTTATAATAAAAAGAAGAAAAGGAAAAAATAAAATAAATTTCATTAACATAATTTTGAATTATTATATATAGTATAATTGGATAAAAACTAACTTTTTACTTTCCCGCATACTTCGTATAAGGGAAGTATTGGAATCGTCAAAAATTTCGACTTCGAGATTTCGATAGATCTTGACGTTTTAGACCTCCCTGAGTCGGAAAATACCATTTTTCGAATTATGTCTGTGTGTGTGTATGTATGTATGTATGTATGTATGTATGTAATGTCTGTAAGCAAATTTACTCAAAAACTAATCAAGCTAGGACTTCGAAATTTGGTACACCGATATTATTCACAGTTTCTAGATTTCTATCAAAATTTCGTCAAAATCGGTTAACCGGAAGTGGTACTTTACCTACACTGGTTGCGTTTACCTTTCAAGTAAAGTACCAGTTTGCTTCGAGATATTTGCTTCCTATTTTGTATATAGATTTAAAAATATGAAAAAAATTCAGATACCAAATTTCATCATGATCTGACTACCGGAAGTGACATTTTATTTTACTCTATATTATATTTAAAATATGTTAAACAAGAAAAAAAGTTTATAAAAAGTAAAATTTCTTAAATAAATATTTAATTTCATTTATTCAATATAATATTGTGTAGTACTTTCGTTCTTTTTGATTATCAGATTAATACAATTATCAATAAAATTTAACAAAATAAGGTTAAATAGAATGGAAAAAAATAAATAAATTAAAGTGTGAGAAGGAAAATTAGAGTTATCAACATTTAAAGGGAGAGTTATCGAACGTCTTATCTTCTTGTTCTTGCGTGTAATGTCATTTAAACTTAAAACGATTTATTTATAGAAGCATTAGAATGAGATAATATGGAGATGAGATTGAAAAAAAAGATTAAGACAAAAAAAGGAATCAAAGAAAAATGATTAAATTTTCTTGTATTGATATAAAAATAATGATAATAATATTTTTTTGTTTTATTAATTTAAAATGATTTAGAAGATTGAAAAGCAAGTAAACCATTAATATATACGATAGGATTTTATACATTAGAAGAAAAATTTCGCCTAAAAAATAATATGCTATGTGTGTTTTATGGTAAGCTAAATTTTCGGGTAAAAGTAAAAATGATCGTGTTTTTTTATAAATATATATTTAATAAATCGTCCGCGTCGCATAATTAAATTAACTTTTCAAATAAGTTTAGAATTTTTTTTAAATACTAAAATAAAATATATCTATAATATGTATTATATAATGTGTGAATTGAAAAACATTTCTACCTGATCAAATGTTTTTTTTTTCCAAATCTTATCATACCTTGCTTTCAGATGCTGTCGGTACATGATCATCAATTGAAAATTTAATCATATCCTTTGGTGGTCCACGTAACGGATGAAGTGGATACAATTGACCAGGATGATGATGATGATGATAACTACCATGATTCTGAACAGCAGGAAAACCTGGATGGATTGGTGTAGGCCGATTAGAATTTGGATGATTTCCATTGGTGGATTGTAGAAAAGGAGACATTAAAGAGGCAGGCACATGTTGAGGCAATGCCGGTAAAAATGATTTCACATTTGTATTTGCAGAAGTTGACTGTTGTTGTAAATGCTGCTGTTGTTGCTTCATAAGGTGTGCAGATTTTGTCACTTGTGTTAAATGTTGATGTTCAGCAATATTCTTTTGTAATTGTATATGTCCAGAGGTATTCTGAAATTAGAATAATATATATCTACTTTAGTACTATATAGTCGTATAGAATAGTTAGTTTATATATAATTATTATTATTATTATTATTAATTATTTTTAATTTAATTCAATCACTAACTAATGCAGCGTTTTCCAACCTGTGGGGCGCGCCCACCCTGGGGGGCGCGAATGTATTAGAACCAATTTTTTTTCTAAAATCTATAATAATCTATAATATGTTTTTGTGTGTGTGTGTGTGTGGGTGTGTAATGTGTATGTGTGATTTTGTAGTCCATTAAATAAATTACTATATTATGTGAGTATTTATGAAATTAGATTATTACAAGAATTAAGGGGGGCGCAAGAATTTTTCTTAAAAAAAGGGAGGCGCCGGTACAGAAAGGTTGGAAACCACTGAACTAATGTATAAGTATATACGAGTAAAATATTATTAATTAAGATACACGCCATTGAGTCTTTCTTTCTGTGTGAACAAGAAGAAAAACCTCAACTCAACCCACAGTGGTTGACTGTGATGAAGTGATAAACAGCTTCATGGATAATTCCATAAACTCCTAAGATGATCCTTATATCGATCCAACAAACACTTTAAGATGCATCAATGATGGTGTCCTTTTCCCAGAGACTGAATGGTTCATATTAGCCATTTCAGGATCGTGTCAGTAGAACAAAAAAATTATGAAAAACACATCTTGAAAAGCACCATACATACCATGGATCATGGAAGATCGGTGTAGAAGATGCAAATCGAAGAGCACAGCAATACACAGCAATTATCTCACTCGACATAACCAACTCGCCAAACTTATCCACCAAAAACAACTCGGTTTTATGTACCAAGAATACTTAATAGGGAAAGATCACACCTCAACCTTAGTGAAAATGATTCAGCAACCTTTAAAACGTATAAAAACATCAAAATCTCAACATCGGAAATCTGGCGAGATAGTAAAAAAAATCTTGACAAACTGGAAACAGTAAAAATATTTTCTATTGTGATATCAGCCTCTGGGAGTATTGTCAAAGAGGCGACTTACAAAGATAATTGAGGAAATGAAAAAATTTTAAGAACTGGTCAAAGAGCGAGCGATTTTATTACAAACCTGTCACATTATTAGAAAGTTTGTCAATTAAAAAATTAAAAATTAAAAAAATAAAAATAATAATATATTATTATGGAAGGGATGTAAGGCGCCATTGGGTGTGTGGGTAGCGAACCTGCCTCACATTCACATAGTCCCGGGTTCAAGTCCCGGGCCTGGCAAGGGAATTTCCCTAACTGGGGTCTATGGGACGGAGTCAACCCAGCCTCCGGGATCAACATTGGGGAATAGCTACTTGATAAAAAGTAGCGTCTCCGATCAAGAAAATCAAGGTGAAGGTTGAGAGGACCCGTTCTACTGATCATAGGACACCTCATTGATAGGCGTTGTCCTGCAAGGACGTACAAAGTCAGAGGTTTTTTTTTTAAGAAAGGGGTGAAAGGATGTATCGTCTGAAGTGAGTCTAGCTCCAAAATAAGATTAACAGGGCAGATAAAATTTTACCAGTATAACATGCCGAGTAAGTATCACAACGATGATGAATAATAACAATAATATTAATAATAATAATAACATTGGAGAATAAAATTGAAAATATTTTAAATCAATTATTTTAAGTATTTTTACCTGTGACTATAAATAAAAATAATTGAAAAATGCTTTTTAATCTTTTAAAAGTATACTTTTATTTTGTATTTTGAAGAGATAATTTGTATGAAAGAGAGCGTTAGCGTTTTATTTTTCCCAGGGTGCTCCGAAGCCTACTTATGTACTCTCTAAAGGGAGTCAGTGAGTGAGTGATTCCCCGGGGAGGAGGGGAGCGGCTCCGCGATGCTGGTCATTAGAGCGCCAGCAAAATACAGTTGAAATTAGATATTTTATATTATCCCAAGGAAAATAGTAAGTATAACTTTTTAATTTTTCGCTGTTTAATGGATAATAGCTTTTAAAAAAAAGGAAAGTTTTCCAATTTTTCAAAAAAGTCAAAAAATTAAGAAAACAATCTGATCTGTATTATACATATCTGCAGTACCGGAAAAGATTTGGATCCTCTGCATTGGCACGTTTGTAAATTTTAATGGCGCGCTCCAAGACAAGATTACTTTTTCAATAATTGTAACTTTTTGCAAGAATTAAAATTGAACAATCCACATTAGAGTTTATGAATTTATGAAATTTGTAGTATTTACTGAATATTTATTTATCTATCTTAATAGATTAAATCGGAAAATTGTATATTTTATTACTGAAATATCGCTTAAATCCCCTCGCAGTATAAAAACATTCATGATAGATAAAATGTGGACTTCTATTAATGTCATTGCGTGTTGTTGACGTACAGGATTTAAAATTTTTTTGAAAATCTTCACTCTTCATAACCTGGCGAATCCAAATATGACTTTTGTATTTTTCATGTCTGTCATTTTATTTGTCTGTTTGTTTTGGAAATTGTGAAGTTATCAGTGGTGTATTGGGAGGGGAACGTTCCATTACCTTTCCAGTACTTTTTCATGTCCCGACAACTCCCACTTATAGTTAAATCTACTGTTAGAATTTCTTTTTTTGTGTTTGTTAATATTTTGTATAGTAAGAATAAGAAGAAATAAAAACTTATATAGAAAAAATAGTTTGCTGAAAATAGGAATTTTTTTTTGCTCTCACTATGCGTTCTCTTACTTCTTATTTTACCAATACATCACTGGAAGTTATAAACTCAAAATGGATTGGAACGATGAAATATTACCAGAATATTCTTATATGCTCTTAATTTAAATAAATGCTGTAAATTTTATCAATATTTATTAAAAAAAAAGAAAAATTCATGTTTTTAAATTTATATCAGGCTTAACAGTTTTACTTTGCACATAAAACGGTTGAAGAATAGTGCCAGGATCGCAATCATTTTCTAGAAACAAAACAAGAAATTGTAAATGAGTGGTTCACGTTATTATATATAAATTTTGCTTTATTGGTCATTATCTGTGTAAGGGAGAAAGATCTCTATAATAAATAAGCTGGAGTGTCACCATTCGACTATCTCGCAAATTTGAATTGGATTAATTAACATATATTAAATATATTTAAATTAAATTTAATTAATTATAAATTAAAATTAATAAATAATATTTATTAAATCAACGCATGTTTGATGCTATCACGTCACGTGTTGGCGCGTGATTTGCAGTCGTGCTAAAAAATTAATTCCGGTACTTTAAGCGATTCAATCAATCTGAAATTCTATATATATCAGTTTTATACAATTTTTAATCATGTGAAAAACTATCAAACCTCTATCTTTATTTTTACGATCACTTTAGAGGAAAAGAAATCAAAACGTTATCGGTAATGACCCTCATCCGGTTGAGCTACATTTCTCAAAAGTTGATAGAAAACTACGAATTTTGAATTATTCCCGTATACCAAATTTCATTATTCTAGCTCAAACCGTTTTTGTGTAATCTTGTCTACACACACACACACACAGATAGAGAGACATTTTTCTCAACCTTAGTGAAAATGATTCAGGAACCTTCAAAACGTATAAAAACATCAAAATCTCGACATCGCAAATTTTCTGGCGAGATAGTAAAAACTTATGTCAATGTCATTTGGAAGCCATTTTCATTTCGATATTACACCAGTAGTATTCTAACGTGGATTAAGAAACATCTCTTGAAATAATTTACAAGAATTTAGTGGAAATTATTACATTGATGATATCTTAATAATTTCTGTAATTTTTGAATATTATCTGAGATAAGAAAATTTTATTAGGATTTATAAAACAAGAAGGATTTCTTTTAAAAATGTCGAAATTCAGTTAAATATTGGAAATAATATATATAATCAATTAAAGAATTTCCATACAATAAAAATAAACAAAAAAAAAATAATAAAATAAATAATTTTTAGGATATATTTTTACTAACAAATAAAATCCAAATTTTTTAATAATCATTTTATTTTTTTGGTATAAATTTTAATATTTAAAATTATAACACTTTTATAGAGAATAGTTATACACAAAAATATTCAATTATATATTCAAGCTAAAAAGGGTACAGAGGTGGTGAAGAAAAAAAAATCATAATAGTTTTGTGGCACGTTACTTACTTCAAAAAGATTTTTTATTATCTTGTGTCACAGACATTGAAAAAGGTTCGCCATCCTTGGCTGGTCACACTTGGTGAAATTTATAATTAGAGCCATATTGAAAAATCGAAAATGTGTAAGAGCCAAATCGGAAAAAAATTTTACTATTTTTTTTTTTTTGGGGGGGGGGTTTGAAGTCAAGTCACAGAAGTAAAAATTACGAATACGTGCGCAATTAAAATAGCTAATTATATTAATAATAAGTCGTAGTTCTGCTGTTACTAATGTAATAAAGTAGACAGATTTGGGATACGGATCCGTCATATTTTACAATTTACAACAAACTTTTTAAAATTTGCAGAAATAAGTAAATAATAAATAAATATGAATCATGATCTATTAATCTATATAATAAATTCTAAATTGTGATAACTTTAAATTTTTTAATATAGCCACAAATAAACTCAAAAAGGGCCTCACTTGTGACTCACGAGTCACGGTTTGGCCACCGATGCCATATAATATCTAATTTTATTTTTTATAATATATATTATATTTTGAAAACAAATACATTTTTAATATTAAAATAGCTAATAGTAACAATATATTTAATAAAAAATAATATATATATAAGTTATAGACTCAGTTCCTGCAATGCCAGCAGAATTCATGACGTCATGATTTCTGCAAGTAAATTATATTATAAAAGATGGCTTCTCGACCCCATAGCCAGTCTTGACTCAACCCATTTGAAGGCCGAAGGGTCTGTCCTTTTGCACAGGGATTCATTGAGAATCACCTGCATTTGCTTCACTAGGAATCATTGATTGATTACCTACATTTATTCAGGAACTGCCTATCCGCCTATCGGTTACCTGCAATTGCTTACATACATATAATCCATATGTACTTCACCTCAGTAATCCACTTATAGGATTAGCTGCATAAATGTTCAACTAGAACAATTGTAATACGTTTTGTAAAAGCCGTTTTATTTTCTTTACTAAAATAAATAAGGAAAAGTAACTTTGTAATTTTTCTTTTAAAAAAACGACAACCCACGGCTCAAAACTTTTACTTATATATACATACTAGCTGCTCAGAGCGCCTTCGGCGCTCTTCACACCTAGACGGGGGCTCCGCCCCCTGTACCCCCGAGTTGTACATAGTATTTGGTGGTTGAAAGTATTAAAAGGTTTTCATCCATTTTGTTTCAATAAGTATATTACATAAAACATTCATTTCTTTTTGTGTTCTTATTTAAAAAATATATTTTAATTTAATCACTATATTAATTATATATATTATTATTGTATATGTTATATCTATCTACCTATGTGGCTCAAAGATACTCTAAAGTTCTTAGCCGCAACAACCACATTTCTCCAAGTGTCCCTATCCTGAGCCCTTATTCCATCTCTCTTACGTCCCTTCCTACGCGTCATTGGTTTTCCAAGCGGACGTTTTCCAATCGGTCTTCCCACCAATATCTTTTTCCTCTCCCATTCTTGCCACGTGCCCTGCCTATCGCAGCTTTTTCCCTTTTATAACCCTAACTATTTCTGAAGATGCAGAGAGGCCATGCAATTTCTTGTTATACAGTCTCCCTCATACCCGGTGACCTCATCTTTCTTTGGCCAATAAATGCAGGGAAGAATCCTATTCTCAAATACTCTGAATCTACTCTCATCTCCAAGGGTCATAGACCATGCCTCCCACCCATATAATGCAACAGGCAAAATAATCTTTTTATATATTCCCTTTGATAATAATTTTGAAGAGATAAGCCTCTTTATTGCAGATAACAGGCGTTTCCCGATTGCAACCCCGATTTAAATTCTTCTCAAATATTATTATCCTTCGTGATTACATTCAATTTTTCTACATATTCAAATTCTACATTTTGTATCTTAAGATTTTGTATGTTAATACTCTTCCTCTTTGTTACTAAATATTTTTTCTTATCACTATTAATTTCAAACCTCCATTAAATTTTCCTCGCTATCTGTAATTGCAATTGCCGAATCTCCTATTATATTTAAGTCGTCTGAGTAACCTAATATTTTACAATTGATTTCCGCATCTTATTCTTTCTTTACTACCTTCAAGAGAAATTTGAAGATTGAAAATTTGAAAAAGTTTATCCGGATCTATTGAGTTATGCGTATGTTTTACTAAAGTCTACAAATAATTAGTGAACAGAAATATTGAATTCGCGGTTTTGTTCCTAATATCTGTCATAATGAAAATATCTTAATTAATGTTGGTCGATTTGGCCTGAACCCGCAATGATATCTCCTAATATTTCCTCCGCCTATAGTTTATAAGTATTGTATATGTTATAATAGAGTATAATATTTCTTGATCATTACATTTTGGTATTTTATTTTCATTGCTAGATTATTATTGAATATTTTTAATTATAATGAAACTTGAGAAAATGCAAAAATAGAGACTTGAGACAATTTATAAAAATTAACGGTATAAAACTATAGATAAATGACCAATATATACATTCATTAATAGTATTAATTTAAATTAATTGATTTATTTGTTTTTTTTATTATTAAGTTCATTTATTAATTTTTTTAGATCATAGTTATTTTCCTTAAAAGAAACTTAAATTCTGTGGTGCTAGGGGATTTGAAAATTATTCGTCGCAATATGAAGATTTCGCTTACAGTTTCTGTCATGTCCGACCTCCATCCAACAGTTATTTTCTGTTAAGTTTTTTGCTTCTCTTAATCATGTGATCTATATATTTAATTTTTTTTGATTCATTATAATAAAATTTAAACAAATAAAAATTTTTACTTTGTTAATTTATATAAATTTCAATATAAACTGATTGTGAGTGATACGCTTAGCCAATACTCTGAATAATTTGTGTACAAAAATATTGAATGTTCTTAGCGAGATTTGATATAATGTTGTACGATTTGTCCTAAATCTGAATTAGAAGAAAATTATAAATTGCCTCCTCTTCCAGCCCAATTCATTTACCCACCCATGTTGCATATGGCATCTAAATTTCTTAAAACTCCGTTTTTTTAATTTAAAATAGAAGGAGAGAAAGAGTTTTAAATTATATTCGAATAGTCTATATATTCTATATATCAGTATTTTTTTTCTGAATTTAATAGCAAGTTGATTTTAAAAATTTTCCATTCTTAATGCATATGATTGATTACATGTGTTAAAATTTAAAAAAATTCAAATATTCTAATTTTTATATTTATATATACAATTTAATATTATTTTTTATTAATATCATATCAAAAAAAGAGAATTTATTAAAAATTAAAAATAAAAAAAGAAGCCTATTAATAAAAAATTGAATGGTGATTTAAATATTTTATTAAATTAATTAAAATGAGACCTTTTAGAATAAATTATTTAATTGAAATGATATTTAAATATAAGAATTTAAAAAAATATTATATTCTTTGTTTGGCAATTGTTATTTAATTATGTGCAACATGATTCGACTTGCACAGAGCATCGTTATTTTTTATTAATATCACATAATAAAAATGAATCTTTTAAACATAATAAATAAAAAAGACATTTTAATAAATTTAAAAAATATACCCAATTTAAAAATGTCAAAAATTTAAAACAACTTTATATCATCATATTTTAATTTTTATATAATATATATATATATATATAGTTAATTAATAATAGAGTAATTAAATTAAAATAAAAAACAAAGATAATATAATTCAGTCATTTTAATTCAGGTTAAATAATATTTTTTTTTATTATTCAATGATAAAATTTATATATTATTATATATATATTATAGAAAAGAAGAAATATTCAATTAAATAAAAAATAATTTAAGATAAAAATATGATCTAATAAATATTTTAATTAAATTGAGAACTTTTAGAATAAATTATTTAATTGAATTGATATTTGTATATTAGAATTTAAAATAAAAAGGGAAATATTATAATAATTCTTCGATTGGGAATCTCTATGATAATTCATTGTTTGAAATGATTCCGCTTGGCCGACAGTGAGCCGCGAGCTGCTCTTGAATGAACAACACGGAGAATTATATAAACTTTAAAAAATTAATTTCTGCGGTTATTGATAAGATATTAATAAAATTTATAGCCTATGTTACTCTAGAGGTATATAAGAATATTGTGATGTAATTTCAAAGAAATCGGTTCAGCCAATTCTGAGTCTATAAAATAGTAATTTTCCGGACAGACAGACAGACAGACAGACAGACAGACAGACGTGAAAAATTCTAAAGTCACTTTTGGATTCTAGAGGTCATGAAACGCGAAGATATGCAAAAATTTTTAAATTCTGAGCAATGTGCAGACAAAAACCTTTTTTTATATATATATAGAAGAAGAAGATATAGCTACTCGTATTATATGTATTTATTATCGTATATTATAAACTTTATATAAGTAAATAAATTTTTCAAAAGGTTACATAATAAATATAAAAATTCATTTTAGAATACAATATAATAAATTTGAATATATCATATGGATATATCACATTTATTATTCATAAATTCTAATTATAAATTTAATTTTTAATTAAAATATTTTAATTGATTATTTTACTATTAATTTAAATAAAAATATATTCTTCCTTATTATATGATTGAATTTGACTGTACTTATTAACCTTATAAGTATATTTAAACATAATAATAAAAACTATTTTTTCTTTTTTCTTGTTTGTGTATATAAATAAAAATATATATAATAATATATATTGACTATATTACAAGGATCTCGTATCGATATATATAATAAAGTATAATAATTAAATTCTCAACTCATAATAAAATAATTGTATACACATAATAGATAACATCATTTTGATTGCATGTGACATTTATTTATAATAATAATATATGAAATGTGTAATATTATTTAATACACACCCTGTATATATATATATATATATATATTATATAACATGAAGATTTATTTATAAAATCTTGACTGTCAACATCAGGGGAATAATAATTAAGTAAAATCTTAAAGGAGAACAAAGACAATATAAATAAAAGAGAGAGAAAGAGAAGGAGAAAATCAATATATAACATTCATTTAATAAACTTTCAACTCTCTTTTAAATCGGATTAAAGTATTATTAGTGTGTTTAAAGAAATAAAATTATTTACTCTTTTTTTTTATAATTTCATCTATTTTTATTTCATTTTATTTAACCAGAAATATATTAATAAATAAATGGAAATATTGTTTTCGCTTTTTAGGTAATGAAATAAAAACTCGATTATTATTAAAATAAAATAATATTAATCAAGAAATTGTCTAATCTAAAACAATCACATCAGATTTGATTTTTTGGGCAAATATATATATATATATATATATATATATATATATACTTTGGGAACAATCGGAATTGTGGAAAAACCAATCATGGATTCTGCATCACGATAATGCACCACATCACACATCATTGCTTGTTCGTCATTTTTTGACCAAAAATCATGTCTCAACCACCGTATTCACCAGATTTGTCTCCCTGCAACTTTTTCCTATTCCTAAAACTGAAGAGTCCAATAAAAGAAAAGCGTTTTGCCACAATGGATGAGATAAAGTCGGAATGAAAGAATGAGCTGATGGCCATACCGAAAAGCGCATTTCAGAAGTGCTACGACGATTGGAAGAAGCGCTGGCGTAAGTGCATTATATCTGAAGGGAATCTAGGTTTATAACAAGTAAATTTATCATGTAAATATGACGAAAATATAACTGTTAATTGATCCCAACTTTAAAATATATTGACTACATAAATTCATTAACTATTAATATCTAATGTTTTGGTAACGTTTCGTTCATTTAAATTTATATTTTATTAATAAATTAGAAAAAATAAGTTAAAATCATAGGACTTCTACTTTCACAATTTCACAAGTTTTTTTTTTATCTATACGAAACAAATTCAAAACTAAAATGGTTATATTTTACCAATACAAGATACACTTACACCTACACTTGTGGATTATTATTAGAATTATTCTCGAGAAAGATAAAAGAAAAAATAAATTAAAAAATTTATTAAGTGAAATTGGTTTAATTTTTATTAATTTAATTTTGATTCCAAGGATACGAGTATTTATTTGTATAATAATATTATATAATATGATAATTATCAAAAATAAATTTAACTAGCTAATTTAACTAACTAGGCTAGGCCCCCTGTACCCCCGAGTGGTACATAGTATTTGGTAAAAAGTAGTAAAAGGTTTTCATCCATTTTGTTTCAATCAGTATATTACATAAAACATTCCTTTCTTTTTGTGTTCTTATTTAAAATATATTTTAATTTAATCAGTAAATTAATTATAGATTTGCGGACCAGTGTGAGAGCAAAGATATTGAAACGTAAAAGATTGAAAAATATTATAAGATATAAGAGGCCCTGCATGTGACGTCACAAATGACGTCAAACATAATAAAAAGTATGAAAAAAATTATTTTTTCACTTTTCTCCAAAAGTATTTATTGTTTTTCAATGAATTTCACGGTATTAATAGAGGGCTATTCAATGGCATTGGAATGGCCCAAATCGCATAAGTCGTTTAGGAGTATCAGATAGAACTGTCTTTTTAATAGATAGATAATAATATTCAAAATAAATATGATTATTATATAGGAATGCTATAAAATTAAGTTCAAGATCTTGTAAAATGATCAAATTTAAACTACCTATTGAGAAACATTTAAATAAAAGTACAATGCCTTTTAAAGATGATGATGATCATCATCATCATCATCATCATCATCATTGTATGGTAAAGTTCATTTTCTAATTTCCACGTTTAAACTTTAAGTTAATCGTAACCTTAATATACCTTCTATATAATATTAGTACTATTCGAAATGTTAGAAAAAGAAGAGATTGCCTTTCAAGCTAGAAAGAGAAACGCAGACAGAAAGAGAAAGAGAAATTAGCTAGGTAAAGTGAGAAGAAGACAAAGTGTAGTGATTAAAATAAGCTGGAGTGTCTCCACTCGACTATCTCGCAAATTTAAATTGGATTAATTAACATATATTAATTATATTTAAATTAAATTTAATTAATTATAAATTATAAATTAATAAATAATATTCATTAAATCAGCGGATGTTTGGCTCTTTGTTGATGGCACCACGTCACGTGTTGGCGCGTGATTTGAGTCGTGTTAAAAAATTAATTCCTGTACTTTCAGCGATCCAATCAAGTTGAAATTTTATATATAGCAGTTTTATACAATTTTTAATCATATGAAAAATATCAAAAATAAATATTTATTTTTACGATCACTATAGAGGAAAATAAGTTGACCGACCGGCGCAGAACCGACCGACGGTTTGAAATAAATTAATTTTCAGCTAAAGAAACAATTTCAAATAATTTAAATGTATCTATTAATGCAATAAACAACAGATATCGATATAACATAAATATTTGTAATTTTATTTTATTTATAATATATAAGGAGGCGCTGACTGTGACGTCATGAAGGGCTGGGTGACGTCCTATAATTTTAAATTAAGAAAAACTAAGGAAGATGATTTTCCCGAGAATAAAACCAATACAAAGTGCATGATTTGTGTGTGGAGATATATAAAAAAAATCTCCTCGTGTGAAATTTGGTGTGAAAATAACCCTTCCCTTCCTATCGTCGATCGGTAATACTACCACTTCCGGTTTCCGGATTTGTACCAAAAGTTGATTAATTCATCATACTGATGCATTAAGTAAATCTACCAAATTTCATCAAAATCCGTTGAGCCGTTCAAGCTGTACACATCTATACAGACGGACGGACAGACGGACAGACATTATGCTAAAATACTTTTTTCTGTTAAAAAAATGAATGATTCGTGGAGATACAGTGGTGCCTCACACAACGAACTTGATTCGTTCCAGGAGCAAGTTCGTTATGCGATAAGTTCGTTATGTGAAACGCAAGGGGATGCAATACAACGGCAGCGATCGTGGAAGCTCGGGCGAGTTCGTTGCGTGAAACGAAGTTCGTTGTATGAATCATGAAATTTAGTTCATTATGGTTCGTTGTGTGCAGCGTTCGCTGTGCGAGGCGTTCGTTATGCGAGGCATCACTGTATGTAAAAATCCCCACATGTGAAATTTGGTGTGAAAACAATACCTCCCTTACTATCGTCGGTCGGTAAAAAATACAAAACAATTCTTTTTTTTTGAAAACTCATAAATTACTTATCAAAATTTGCGAGAAGTGACCGGTTCCGCATGGAACCTTAGTGAATAATTTGAATTACCGCCCTCTGACGATTTCTGTATATTAATTAAAATAATAAAATAGTTTTAATGTTAAATAATTATAAAATTTATATTATGAATTATAAGATAATCCAATTAAAATTTAAGCCTTTTTATTGTAATATGTTAATAATTTGTCCACACCCCTATTTTACCACCCTTAACGAGTGACCAGTCCCCATCCTTACATCATAGTATAAAAAGAGAGTGCTACCAAATTAAATTCAACATTAAATTTATTAATTTTAAAAAACCCATTTTTTCATAGCCCAACCCATACTAAGCCTCCAATATACGACAATATGTCGTATATATATGCATATATATATATATATATATATAACTTAGCTCATGAGAAAGAAAGAGAAATCAATAACATTAAAGAATGATTATTATATTTATTAATTGTTAAAATTGTTTATTTATTTATTTTATTATTATTATTAGTTTAAAGTTTGGAGTTTTTTTTTATAGATTTAATTAATTAATTATATTTTTACTCGTTTTTTTTTATTTAGCTTATACCCGTGACCGTGTCGTCAAATCTTGCAACGTTATTTTGACTCACTTCCCACTGTTCGAATGAGCTGAAATTTCGCATACATATGTAACTCCGATGACACTACAATATTCTGATTCAACTTAGGTCATAGGTGACCTAGGGGGTATTATATTTAACAATTAGTAATTACATATTGTATAATATTGAAAAATAATTATTAAATATATATATATAATATATAATAATAAAAGAGATAATTTAACTTTTTATCCAAAAACTTGGGTTTCATTCAAAAAGTCACGGACTAAACCATTAATCTAATAATAATAATAATAATAATAATAACAAGGTCATAAGAACCAAAAATTATGAGAAAAACATTCTAAAAATGAAAGTCGTCGATAGATGCCGGAAGTGTGGGTTGCCGGGAGAAACGATTGAACACATTACTGGGGGATGTGCTGCACTGGCTGAGACAGATTACACGCTCAGACATAATCAGGTAGCGAAGATTATCCACCAGGAGCTGTCTCTTCAACACCATCTGATTCCTAGCCCCACCCCCTACTACAGGTATGTCCCTGATCCCGTCCTGGAGAATAACACATGGGTGTTATACTGGGACCGCCCGATATTGACCGACAAGACCTGCGACCATAATAGGCCCGACATTTTACTAATAAATAAAAAAGAAAAGTGGGCCTATCTGATTGACATTGCGGTCCCTCTTAGTCATAACATCCGAAAAACCAAAAAGGAAAAGATAAATAAATATCAGAACCTCGCGATGGAAATCAAGCGTATCTGGAAGATTGGAGAGGTGAAAATTATCCCGGTGGTTATCTCGGTGGAGGGTGCCTCCAGTTACAATTTGAAGAAAAATTTAAAAATATTGGGAATTTCAGAAGACCATCTACTAGCACTGATTAACAAGTCTGTTATTCTTCAAACTTGCTACATAGTGCGGAAATTCCTAATGATGAGCTGAGAGACAGGTTATCCGTGTGGGTTAGGGTGAATTCCCTCTCCACACCGTCCGAGCCCAATCCCATATAACATCTAAAGGGATGGGTGAAATTTTTCCAGCAATTTGCTGAGAAAGTGAGCTAAAGTCGGATAATAATAATAAGTTCCCTATACCACCGATATTTCTCCACACACATCACGATTTCCTTACAATTAATCATATCTAAAAAATGAAAGCGTGGGCGCCAAACATAATATATAATATATGATTTTTAATAATTTTTTTTCAATAATTATAATAAAAAGTGATGAAAAAATAATTGTTAATACAACTAATATAAATTATAATTAATAATAATAATAATAATAATAATAAATAAATTTTACATATATTTATTTATTTATTGAAATATTTATTGAAATATCTCTGTAAAAAATCCAGTAGAAAGCTTTTAAAATTTAGGTATTACATATTATTTTTACGTATACTTATGTACGTATGGTATTAATTAATTTCTTGTTAGACTTGTTATTGGCAATTTTATAAGAATTTGTCACACATTCATATAATAACAGGTTGTTTTTACTTTACAACTACAAAATTACCTATAACCCACTAACTTTTTAATAATTTTAACAATTGTAAAACATTTATTGTAATATTACAATGAATTAGAACGTTGCTATAAAATAAAACAGATATTTTAAAGATTAATTCCATCGCTAACCCCCTCTCCCCTCACCCCTCTATACATATATTATATTATATAAATATTCACAAAGAGTTAGATGACATTATTATTATTATTAATTTATAAATTTCAATTAATTAATAACAGTGTAATTAAAATAATACCTTGGGTATTTGAAATCCTGGTGGTGGTAATACAGCAAGTGATTCAGGATGTGATCCACCAGCAAGCATATCATTGGAATAGGATGAAAATGGATTGATTAAATGTGGTCGAGGTGGTGTGTAGTAAATTGGTGACAAATTACTAGAGGAGCCATATGGAGGGGCAGGGTATACACCGGGTGGTGATGGTGGCATTCGCATTGGTGTTCCACGAATGATTTCAGGTGTAGCCGCCTGAAATAAAATTCTATAATTAATTATTATCAAATATTATCATAGAATAGATATATCTACTTTTGTTAGATTTACTACGAGGCATGTTTTTATGTAAGTACCGTTTTGGAATTAAAAAAAGAATTGCAATATAATTTTATTTTTACATGAAAGCCTGTACCTTAATCTACTTTTCTACATAATTTCCGTCAATATGGAGGCACTTGGAATACCCTCCTCATAAAATTCTGCCGCCTGACTTGTTAACCACTAAATCACAGCTGTTTTGAAGAAATTTGAGCAGAAATTCTTTGCTTAAACTTCACTTTTTTGCAAAGAATTTGTACCCGGAAAATCATGTGCACAGTTTTTTGGGACAGAAAAGGAGTGTTGCTTGTGGAATTTGTGTCTCGTAATGAGACAGTGTATGTGAAGTCAAAACAGCTGTGATACTGTGATAGCAGTTTTTGGTCTAAAGTTAGCAAACGCGGCACCCACGTTGCACACAGCTTTCCATGTTCAAATGGTTGTGCAAAATATTTCACACACGTTCAGCTGACATCGTACAGATCTCAGCTATCTTTAATGTTGTAAAATAAAAAAAAATAAAAATTTAACAACATCGTTTTTCTTAGTCAGACCGGAAACTTTTCACCCCACCCTTGTATATTCAAGTGGATAACTTATTTTTTTTCTTTTCTTTTTTCTTTTTTGGCGAGTGTCTGCTTACTGTTATGAGTTATAAATGAAAGGAATTTTAATTATATATAAATATACCTCTATCTCTTACATATTAATTTATAGTACAAGTGATAGATTTGATAGTGATCTCGTATAAAAAATTGATTAAGTTTCGATTACCTGGAATCCTCGTAAATGAAATTGATGTGTATTGATTGGTATCGATGATGATGATGATGATGATGTGGCCATGGGTTGCTGTGATTGAATTGAAGTGGATGACGATGGTGATGGTGATGGTGATGATCCTGAAGGATTTCTTGGATAAAGTGGAACGACTGCTGGTCGTAACATGGATGCTGCCATTGAATTGATTGGTCCATATTTCCCACGAGTTGTAAACATGGGCGGTGGCCTTAACATTGTCATTTGATCAAACGCCGTTTGACTATCGAATGTTAAACCGGACAATGGAATGCTACCGTCATCACGTGGTTGTGCTATTTGAGCGGCTGCTTGTGGTGGTCCTTGGGATGTTACTGCCCCTGGCAAAGGTGTTGTTGTTGTTGTACTCGTTGTCGATGATGATGATGTCCCATTCAATAACGACAACGTTGTGCCATTCTCCATACAATATCCATTCAAAATTAGTGAAAGACAGAAGAAGAACAACTAAAACAACCAAACAATCCATTAAACAACAACAAAAGATTTTCTAAAATAAAAAAGATGAATAGATCAAATTGTATAATCCAATCTAACTTGTATACATATTTACTATTGTAAAATAGAAAATAAAACATCTGGCAATGCTAGGAAGCATTCCTATCAACGAACTTTTATTCATATTTATCACAAAATTGCATAAATAATTTATACATAGGTTTGGCGATTGCGTCAACAAATATTTGCTTTAATATTGGCGCAATATTTATCAATTTAATTGTTTATTAATATTTTGTTAGTAATTATTAATAAATATCTTTAATTTACTTTCTTAATGCTCCCGGGAATTTTTTCAATGATCCCGGGTATTTTTTTAATGTTTACAATAATGTCTAAACATCTTTTCTTTACAATTTTACATTATAATAATACTAATTACAGTAGTTATAATATATGGGAAATTTTCAACTTGGACCGCCGATTTGAACATGTTCCTAACCGAATTTTAAAAAACCAAGACCACACACACACTTTACATTTACACATTTTTAAGCTCTAACTGAATCCAAAATCAAAATTGAAAAAATCGAAAATTTTTGGCGACAGACATACAGACACACAGATATATTGATTTTATAAACGAACTAAAAGTTCGTTGAAAATAGGAGATAATTTTTTATATATTAAATAATTTAATTAATTAATGTAAAAAAATCACCAAAATAAAATAAAAAAAAACCAAATTGAAATTAAATAAATTAATTAATCCTTTTTTTTTAAATTATTTAATTATATATTCTATGAATAATATTTATTTATATATTATATCTATTTATGTAAGATATATATACAGAGAGAGAATTAATTAAGAAGAATTCTTTTTATATGATATAAATATTTAGATTTATATACTTACTGTAAATGTATATAGTAAGTAGATACACACATAACATGAAAGGCAATCAACTTTGTTAAATACAGGCAAGGGATATAAGATTGAGAGAGGAGAAATAAAAATGTAATTGGAAATGAAATTATTGGTCATTTCAAGAAAATAAAAATGATTACTCATAAAATCAAAATTATTAATAAACTATATGATGTTTGTATTTTTTTATATATTTATATATAAATTTTCTTTTCAATTTTAAATATAATTTTTTTTTTATTTTTTATTCTCTCATTCACATAAGACGTACACGATAATTGATAATACAAGATCGAATCTCAGGCTATAAGCACATGTTTCATCTAAATTCTAAAATATACTAAAAGATATCCTGACTTGAACTTCTCGGAACAAAATTTTATTTAGATAGAAAAAAAGTGCAATATTGTGTATATTATATAGTTACATTGTATGTATATATATAATATATACTATATATACTCGTAAATATATTAAAATAATAGTGAGAAATTTTTTAAAACAATTAAATTCACAAAATCGCTTAAAGGCCAAAACGCCAACTTTGAGAAAGCCTAAGACAGGGGTGTCTAAACTATGACCATTCGTGGGCCACATTGCAAAAAAAATAAGTTGACCTGTGGCCAGGTCCGAACCGACCGACGGTTTGAAATAAATTAATTTCCAGCTACAGAAACAATTTCAAATAATTTTCATATATCTATTAATGTAATAAAAAACAGATATGGATACATAAATAATAAATATAAACATTTTTAATTGTATTTTATTTATAATATATATGCAAGACCAGGCTGTGACGTCATGAATGGCTGGATGACGTCATATAATTTTAAATCAAGAAAAAACTAATAATTCTGATTTTTCTCGAGGATAAAACCAATACAAAGTGCATGATTCGTGGTGATATATAAAAAAATCTCCTTTGGTGTGAAAATAACCCTTCCCTTCCTATCGTCGATCGCTAATACTACCACTTCCGGTTTCCGGAATTACACCAAAAGTTGATCAATTCATCCCACTGATGCATTAAGTAGATATACCAAATTTCATCAAAATCGGTTGAGCCATTCAGGCTGTACACATCTATACGGACGGACAGACGGACAGACGGACAGACGGACGGACAGACATCATGCTAAAAATACTTTTTTCTGTTTAGAAAATGCATGATTCGTGGAGATATGTAAAAATCTCCACATGTGAAATTTGGTGTGAAAACAATACCTCCCTTACTATCGTCGGTCGGTAAAAAATGATGGGCCGCTCATAGGGTTGAATCTCTATAAATTTTTTAAAAAAAAGTCGAAAGTCTGATCGCGATGAACATCTAACCTTTTTTTTCTTTTTTTTGTTTTTTAGAGCCAAATTGAAAATTTTTCAAAATAAGGCACAAGTCTGATCGCGTGTCAAGAGACACAAAAAAGTCGAAATTTTTATAATTTGAATTTAGGCCACATCTCGAAGGGTTTTGGGCCGCACTTTAGTCACCCCTGGCCTAAGAAATTTTTAAAAGTCTATGAAATGTTTGAGAAACTGCAAATGAATTCATTTGTATTATAAATAAATTTATAAATAAGTGAAAGAATAAAGAAAATGAACGACTAGAAATCACCATGATCAAGATAAAATTTCTAATTATGGATAATTGCAATTCACCATAAATTATGATGATAATAATTTTCCTTGATCAATTTACATCTTACATATAATAATATGAAAAATAAAAAAAAATAAAAAAATAAATGACACTTTTGATACTAGCTAATTATTTTTGTGAATGAAAAAAAGAAGAAACATAAACTGATACTAAAAGTAAAGGACATTAACCATCAATAGTAAATAATTTAAAAGTGAGTCAATCAAACAATAAAAAAATTATTACTTAATTTAAGGATTTTTAATTAAAAGGTTTTACCTTTTTTAGGATATTGGTTAAATTAATTTTGTTCTTTTTTAAGTTCACATATTTTTATAATTTTTGGACGAATTAATTTTTTTTTTATATCAATTACATATTTAATTATTGTATAATCGTTGATACTAATTAATTAACTGAATCAGTAAAAATAAAAATCACTGCTGGTGCAGGTGAGTTAAAGATGAATAATAGTAAATTAACATTTATAAAATATTTTGGAAAACATCCAACTCTATATTACTTTGTTGTAGTTTTGAAAATAACTACATATTTAGCCCATAAAACGGTAGAATTAAAATAAAGATGAAAAAGATGAAACAGATTTGGATCAGGGACCAATCAAAGCAATATCAAAGAAAATTTAACAGGAAAGCAGATTCAAGTTGGAAAGCAATTAATGAGTGATTAGTGATGTGTATTTATCGTTTGGATTTCTCTTCCTCATTATTCGTCATAAAACGATTTGTTTATTCGTTTTCAGTCAGAATTTGATAGAAAATATCATACTTGACAAGTAGGATTAAGAGCCAACCTCGATTATATATATTTATTGTATTTTTACTAATAGCAATAAAAATATCATAATATACTTACAAAATAGATGATATTTATCATAATAATGATGAGGGAAGAAAATATAAATTTGTTTTTTTATTATCAAACAATACAGTAAAGAATAGAATTTTAAAAATATATTCATTAAAATTAAAGAGTAGTTAAGTATTTATGAAAAAAGTTAAAAGTTTAAAGTTAAAATTCATTAGAATTGAACGAGAGAATAGACATTTCTAATGTACTCGTAGAAGAATTTGTGATTTGGTGATTTTGTGATTAAATAGAACAGATAAATCTTTATTTAATATTTCGAAAGACTTTATAAAATTAAGCTGGAGTGTCTCCACTCGACTATCTCGCAATTTGAATTGGATAAAATAACATATATTAATTATATTTAAATTAAATTTAATTAATTATAAATTATAAATTAAAATTAATAAATAATATTTATTAAACCAGGGCGTGTGTTGATGGCACCATGACACGTGTTGATGCATGAGATTTGCAGTGTTAAAAAATTAATTACGGTACTTTCAGCGATTCAATCAATGATCCTCTTCCGGTTGAACTACATTTCTCAAAAGTTGATAGAAAACTACGAATTTTGAATAATGTCCGTATACCAAATTTCATTATTCTAGCTCAAACCGTTTTTGTGTAATCTTGTCTAGACACACACACACACAGACAGACAGACAGACATTGGCGTTGGCAATGTTAAGAAGAAAAAAAAGAACCTGATTGATTATTCTAGTGGAGTTGTTTCCAAAAAAGGAGGTGCGCTTTATTGTTCAAATTATTTCAAAGATCAGGATTTCTCAAAGGTTTTATGGGCACAGAATCAATTTATTAACAGTGACAATTATTTTAAATTTTAAAATCTATATGTAGGTATGAATTTGTACAATATTTCTTCCTATTTTTTTATTCATTATTATGAATATTAGCTTAATTTTAATATTAATACTTTTGAGTGATTAAATTTAGATTTCATGATTGTTGGGACCAGTCACTATTTACAGATAAAAGGTGACTACATAAATAATAATAGACCTGTTAATGCCGAAAGAAATAAAAACAGAAAAAGTTAACTTTTTGAAAACGTATTGAAAATCGAGAGTGTAAAAGTCACTAAAAAAAAATAACGATGTCTTCTTAAAAATATGATAAATATATGAAAAGTAGAAAAAAATGGAAATATATCTTTTAATAATATAAAAATTTCCGTAGAAGTCAGAAAGTAAAATATTTTTGTTTTTGAATTAAAACAAAATGAAAGATATTTCATTTTTTATAAAGAACACTTATGACAACATAAAATTAATAGACTAAAATTTAAATTTAGTTAATTTATACATATACATGTAAAATTTTTAAAATCATTTTTATAGTAAATTAGTTATGGGACTGTGAGTTAATAAAACATATATATATATATTAATATAAATAAACTTAATTATTAAATTTAAATAAGTATGACAGTTACATATAAATATTAAGAAATAATATCATACCAAAATTTATTTTTCAATTCATACACGAGTTTTATTTTTTTATTTTTTTTTTTTTTATATCTTTTACTGTGAGCGCCTAATAGTTATGCAACCATCAATGTTATTAAGATTTAAATTTTAATAAATAAAAAAATAGATGTTAATAAAAATAACTTTTCTTAAATTTTTCACCAATTTTTTACTATTAATTTATCCCATTTATATATAAAAAAAATATACAAAGCATATTTCCTTTCCCCTTCTTCCTTTATCAGTTACACCCGTATATATACGAGGGTCATTTAACAAGTAGTTAGCCTCACCGCCTAATGTCGGTGCTATCACAAAATAGTTTTGCCATCATGTAGTACATTGTTTTACTAGCCTACTATCAAAGTTTCAGTCAATACCCTTTACTAGTTTTGTTTTGACAGCCTTTGGAAGCGAGCGTGTCGATCAGTTGTACAAAAATGGAAAAAGAACAATATCGTTCGGTGATTAGATCCTTATTTTTGGAAAGAAAAACGCGCAGCGAAATCAAAGATCACTTGGATGATGTGTACGGTGACTCTTCTTCTTCGATGGCGACCGTCAAAAATTGGTACGATATTGTTCTTTTTCCATTTTTGTACAACTGATCGACACGCTCGCTTCCAAAGGCTGTCAAAAAAACTAGTAAAGGGAATTGACTGAAACTTTGATAGTAGGCTAGTAAAACAATGTACTACATGGTGGTAAAACTATTTTGTGATAGCACCGACATTAGGCGGTGAGGCTAACTACTTGTTAAATGACCCTCGTATATATATAGTAAATTCTTTTTTTTCATTCACTAGACATGAGAGTATATATTGTCATACACTTTTTCATTCTTTTTTTTAAGAAAAACAAAACATTACACATACATCTACTCCTTCTCAAACATAATTTTTTTAAACAAAATATCCTATATACAGTGCAGTCGCTTGATAACGACTGCAGAAGTAGCAATCGAAACGTTGTGTATATGTTTGTATTTTTTGAATAAATTTACAATAACAAATATCAATATGTGGTTTAATTTACAAAATTCCGTTATAAATCCTATATATTATTACTTAGTTAAATTACTTTTTGATTTGAGATCTTTAATATTTATTTTTTTATTTTAATTTTTAAAGTTAAATAACCAGAAAGTAATCTTTAATATACGAGATATAAAGATATAAACATGCTGTATAAACTAAACAAATATATATATATAAAATCTATAGAAATTTTTCACACAGACATAAATGTTATGAGTTCAAAGAGTAAAGAGAGGAAAAGAGAGATAGAGATTTCTCAGTATTTTTTTTTTTTACTTAACTTGTGTTGAATTAATATTTAGTTTCTTTGATGCAACAAATTAATAAATAAATAATATTCTTAATATAAAAATAAATTTAAATAGAGTATTTTTGAATTAAAAATTAAATAACTTAAAAAAAAACTTTATTATTATTTTACTTAATAAATTCAAGTGGATGTAATTTAATTATACTTTAGTAATGAATTTAATATGAAATAAAAATGAAATGTTTATTAAATAAAAAAAAAACAGACAAGAGTATATATATGGTATATCTATACTGACATAAATATATATATATATATATATATATATATATATATATTGAAATGATATTTCCTTTTATGTGCTATTTGTGCGCCATTTTTTTTGTTTGTCTCTATCTCTTTCTCTCTTATTGGTATTTTTGATTTTTACACAAATTAATATTTTATTTTAATTTATTAATTAGTAATTAGATCTTCTATAGAGATGCAACCAATTAAAAATTATTAAAAATTGTATTAAATTATAATTGTTTTTGTAATTTGATAATTTATAATATAATAAAAGACATTGTAATTGTATTGGAGTGATGAAAATCGTGACGTCTGTCTGTCTGTGTTGGGTGTTTGTTTATAGTCTTTGTTAAAGATTTATTCTTTTCTAAACCATGAAATAGTGAGGAGGTTTAATTTTTCCCTCCTCAATTTTTGTAAGTTTTTACGTTCCCTTGCTGAATTCACCTTCCAAAGTTAAGTTAGCATTCCCTTATATATATGAACGTATCCACAACAAAAAGAATTATTAAAAAAAAACGCTGAAGAAAGAACGGATACAACACTTATCCAAGTCTTAATTTCATTAAAATTAATGTTGTATAATTTAAATTGCTTCCTGTCGATTCTAAAAGATTTAAAACTAGTAAAATAAATTCTAGTTGCATTTTTTTCTTTTAAATTGGAAACCAATAAACTTAATTTTTATTATTCTCTTTTGTATCTATTAATTGTGTTCCTACAGCTTTCTCTATCTCTCATTCCACGTTGGATCTTAGTTATCTGATTGCTACCTTACAACATGGACCAAAACCTCTATTTTAATTGAATCTCCATCCCTCCCTTACTCCCCTCTACCCCTCTTCAATCATACAAACTAGGGTCAGCGCGCACCTAAGTCCGCGCATCGCCATTACACACTTCCCCCTCCACTCCCTACCTACCCTCTCCTATTTACCTTTTGTTTACATCCTGATCAGTTGTTTCCTTTCATCACAAGTACAATCCTTTAATTAATAATTAACATTTTAAATTCTTTTCAACTCATTAATAGATTCAAATTAAATTCAACCAAACAAATATTTTCAATAAAAAAAACTTAATTTCTATATATTTTTTTAATTAATTTAATTTTTTTAATTAATTATAAACACCCTCCCTCACCCCCTCATCATCAATAAAACCATTACATGAATGTCCCACCCGAGATTTTTTCCCACGAATTAAATTCCTTTGATTCTTTAAATAATTTATTTTTATAAATTATTTCTTTTATAATTAAATTTATTTACACCCTCATTACATCACATTATCAATAAAACCATTACAATATATATATATATATATATACACTACTCGTATATGTTATATTAATGAATTAACTGGATTTTATTTATTTTATTTTATTTATCAATTCAATTAAGGTCTATTTACATTAGATTGTACATTTCCCACAAATGATTTTCCTATTAACATCACCAATTAAAGTTCATCCATCTTACATTTATTTTTTAAATAAATAAATAAATAATTGATTGATTTGTGGTTAAAGGTGTTTGTATGTAGTCGGTATAAATTATAATGTTGAATTAAATTGTTTTGTTTTTTTGTATTTATTTTTTTGTCATCTCTTTATTCATAGATATCATTTAAATAACATTTAATATAATATACGTATTGTGGCATGTGTGATTTCATTGTATTCTCTCATAAATAGAAAGGAGGTGGTTGAGGGTAAATTATGGGAGTGAATGGATATGCAATCTGTCTGTATGTGTGTGTGTGTGTCGTTAATTTGGAAATTAAATGGCAAAGTGTCAGACAGACAGCCTAACAAGCAAATGAAAGAGAAACAAAGAGAGAGTGAAAGTGAGAAAAAGTATGTATGTATGTGTGTGTATGTGTGTGTCAGCAACAAGTCATGTTAAAGTATTCTATATAATTCAATGACAGAAATGTGAGATAATTCAATCATTTTGCCAGTCGACAGATTTCGTACATCATCATCATCATCATCATCATTATCATCTAAAGATTACTTTAAAAATAATTAAAATAAAAAAAATTTTTTTTTTATAAAACAACGTTTTTCTCGTAGACTAAATTTTAGCAATTCTATAATAATAATAATAATAATAATATCAATAAATACTTAAGTATATCTCTAGTAATAAATCTAACATATTATTAATTTTATACGTTAATTACATTGAATTAATGAATTGTAATTCAATGATATATTTCTTCTGTAAGATTCTAAAGACTCACAATCAGTTAAATATCTTTTCATTTGAGCGAACATACAGACAGACAGACACATAAAATGAAGTTGATAAAAATGTACTATAATAAAAAAAAAATTGATAAAAAAATTAATATTATATCTTACTTTGAATTAAATAATACTTAAATTTATAATTAAATAAATTGAGCTAGACAGAGAGATTATCAAATTAGACTTATTTATTTTTTTTTTTTTTAAATTTTACAATTCAATTATTTCAATAAATATAATATTAAATATATAATTTGAGTAATAAAATTTAAATTTATTATGAATAAAATGAATAAGTATAAAATAAATAATTAATAAATATTATTGATTTCATTTTTTCTTTTCTCAATCATTTTGTGTTAAAATTTGAAAAAAATCTTGAATTTAACTTTTAATCTTTTTTATACTTGCTTTTAATTTAATAATAATACTTAATTATCATCAATATACATATATATATAATTTCCTATGTATATATTAATATCAATATATTATGTATGTATGAAATTTCTGTAACATTATGAAGTTAGTAACAAATTTAGAATTTTATAATTTATAAATTTTTTAGAATTTTTAAAATAAAGAAAAAAATTTGAAATACCAATTGCAATATTCTAATTTTTGATATTAATATTATTTTTTTATCATAAAAGAGAATTTATATTAAACATTAAACATAATAAATATAAAAAGAAACCTATCAAAATTATTAATTTGTGACTAACATCATTTTTTTAAAAATTTTATTTTATTATTATTAAATATTGAAATAAAAACATATGCGACGATTTGTGAATAATTTTATTAATTTTATATTTAAACATTGTGTTGTTTTGTAAGTATTTAAAACAAAATTTCCTATAAATTATTATTATTAATCAATCTCGTGCGGCTGCCGCCTGTCCCTCCCTCAAATTGTAAGAAGAGTTTTATGGCGCCGGCAGCATGTAATTCCGGAAACGGCCAGTTCTGTATTGTGTATTATAATTTTAATATTTAGAAAAGGTTACATATTTGTGTGTATATCCGATCCCTAATCTATAGTATATTACAATTCAACAAAGCAAACATGGTTAAAATTTATAAGGGAATTTTGTTAATAAAACCACATATTGATATTTTTTTGCTACTTCTGCAATCGAAACCTTGTGTATTTTTTGTATTTTTTTGAATTAAATTTACAATAAAAAATATCAATATGTGGTTTTATTTACAAAATTCCCTTATAAATAAAAACAGCCACCAAAGCTTTAATAATTTAATATGGTTAAAATTTAGTTAATTGGGTATCCCTCCTCCTCCCACGCTCCCCACTATGCCTTTTCAATACTATATACAGGGTGCTTCAAAAAAATGTATACACACTTTGAACTTCCATAGAAAATTTATTTACCGTTCTACAAAGTTAAATTTCAGGTAAATAGAAAGCTGAAAGTCCAATGTAAATGAAACATAAATAACAAATGTTAATTCTGTTCAAATTGGTGACCTTCAGCAGGGACGCAGGGGGCCAATCGAGCTTCCAGCACGCTCTCCAGACCTTACACCACTGGATTTCTTCTTGTGGGGCACAGTAAAAGATGAGGTGTACAAACGTAAACCACGTAACCTAGACATTCTTTGGAATGAGATTCAAGCAGTGTGTAGAGAAATCTCATTGGACGTTTTGATACGATGTACAGAATCAGTGGTGACTCGTACTCAGAATTGTATTGATGCTGCAGGTCACCAATTTGAACATTATTAACATTTGTTATTTATGTTTCATTTACATTGGATTTTCAGCTTTCTATTTTCCTGAAATTTAACTTTCTAGAACGGTAAATAAATTTTCTATGGAAGTTCAAAGTGTGTATACATTTTTTTGAAGCACCCTGTATATGTTTATGTAGTTTTACATAAAGATAAATAGTTTTTAAAATATACATATCTTATCTTATTATGCTAGCTAAAATTGTATATATCTATATATCTATATATCTATTTATCTATCTATAACCATTGGTTCTCAAAAACCGCTCTAACGATTTTTTTCAAATTCACACTAGATATAGTATTTATAAAGAAAAATTGAGTTTTATTGATCACATCTCTTGAAACTTACAGCTTCATTATTAATTTCTTAATTGAAAATTATATATGGGTGACGTAAATGGCATCCATTTTGAAATTTTACTCCCGCCTTTTTTTAATTTTGTATTAATATTTTTTTTATATTTAAAATATTTTAAAATTTATTATTTAATTTCGAAATAAAATTAAAAATATTTGTATATATTTTAATCTCTCTCAAAAAAAAATAACAACAAAATAAAAAATGGTTTTGAAATAATTTTTTTTTTTTTTTTAATCTATTATTTTTTAATAAATTACTATTTTATATTTATTTATTCATTGTTCTTTTATTAAATTTAATATTTATTAATATTATTTATTATTTATCGATGACATATGACATTCATATTGAAATTTTACTCCCGCTTTTTTTTTAAATGATATTGTATTAACATTTTTTTATATTTAAAATATTTTAAAATTCATTATTTAATTTCGAAATAAAATTAAAAATATTTATTTTTAATAAAATATATATATATTTATTAATCTCTCTCAAAAAAAACAACAAAACAAATAAATGTCTTTGAAAGATGGTAAAAATATCTTTGTAATTATCAAAATATCATAGACCAGCGGTAAGAACAATTGTTTTTACTCCCCGAGTTCGAAGGATCGAAACTCGCCGCGTGCATTTTTTTTTATCTATTTTCGTGATTTATTTATTCATTGTTCTTTTATTAATTAAGTTTTAGATAGTTTTATAATTTTTAATATTTTTTCAATAAAATATTATTTAATACATTTAATAATTGTAATAAATAATTAAAGAATTGTATATCAATATTTTTTAAAGGGTAGAGCGAGCTCGGTGTCCCAGGTATTAATATTACCAGCCAAATCCAATAATAATGAATCATTTTTTTTAACTTAAGTACCGAGCCGAGGCTCGGGGTCCCGGTATACATATTTATGTATTATTGAGGACCCCAAGTTCCATGCAATGATGCAACATTTAATAATTGTAATAAATAATTAAAGAATTGTATATCAGCTCGGTGTCCCAAGTATTAATATTACCAGCCAAACCCAATATAATAATGAATTATTTTTTTTTAACTTAATTACCTAGCCGAGGCTCGGGGTCCCGGTGTGATCTTAATATATTGTCAGAATTAGATAAATAATGTAGAGAGAAAAATTATTTAAAAATAGATATTTATTTAAATGAAATAAAATTATTTAATTTACAGAATGAAAATGTCTATAATAATGTCTAAATATTTTTTCGAGCGACAGCTCGGTATCCCAGGTATTAATATTACCAGCCAAACCCAATAATAATGAATCATTTTTTTTAACTTAAGTACCGAGCCGAGGCTCGGGGTCCCGGTACTATAATATAAATCGCAATGAATAAATAAAGAAGAAAAGACTTATTCACTATAATTTTTATAATATCTTAAATAAAATATTTAGTTTGTTTAAAAAAATTAATATCTTTTTTTTTTTTTTTTTTATCAAATAGAATCAATATATAAATATATACTATATTATCGATTAATTATTATTTAATATTTATTAAGTGTAAAATTAGTGTAATGCTTTAGGAAAAATTTATTTTTATTGGGGATTAAAATAAAAAAAGAATGCATGTTTTTATTTTTATTTTACTAAACTTTCGTTTGTCTTTTGAATAAAATAAATGTTTATTTAGTGTAGGCAGCCATCCGTAAAATCCCCCCCCCCCTCTCTCTCTCTCTTTCTCTCTCTCTCATCTTTGCTCTTTGTACGAAATAAATACACATTTACCTATCTCTTTCTCTCTTTCTCTCTCCCTCTCTTTATCCAATATATATGTATATATATCATGTTTATGTATCTCAATCAAACAACCAACCTGATAATGATTTTTTTTTTTGTACATTTGTATCTCTTTCTAGTCATTAATATATAAAAATATACATATTTAGCAACATTTAGATGAATAATATTTATAATATACAATACCTTTAAAATAATACCTTCTTCACAGTGATAAAAGTCATCCCCCCCATTTTTAAGTCTATGGAACAAAAATAAATTACAGGGGGCTAGATTTGGTGAGTAGGAGGGTGGAGAATCAGTGTCATGACGTTTTGGTAATAAGCTGCTTTTCGAAGAGGTCGGCGCTTAGTAACATGAATGAAAAAATCAGACGGTTTCAAAAAACTTCCATTTTATTTTGGATTTCCTTCTTCATTCTTTTCGAACCAGTGTTACTCTGGACAATCGGCCATCATGTTTTCGAAGTAATGGAAAAAGTTATTTTTGTAAAAAAATTCTCACGTACGATCCGAACACAACTTCGCACACTAACTTAGAAAACATGTCACAAATGAACATCGGGCGCAACAATCGGTTTCCCCACTCTCCCTCTCCAACGCAGCCCAACTCCCGTAATTTTTAGGTTTCCTCTCGTATAATGTAATTCTTTTTACCGACCGACGATAGTAAGGGAGGTATTGTTTTCACACCAAATTTCACATGTGGAGATTTTTACATATCTCCACGAATCATGCATTTTCTAAACAGAAAAAAGTATTTTTAGCATGATGTCTGTCCGTCCGTCTGTCCGTCTGTCTGTCCGTATAGATGTGTACAGCCTGAACGGCTCAACCGATTTTGATGAAATTTGGTATATTTACTTAATGCATCAGTAGGATGAATTGATCAACTTTTGGTGCAATTCCGGAAACCGGAAGTGGTAGTATTAGCGATCGACGATAGGAAGGAAAGGGTTATTTTCACACCAAAGGAGATTTTTTTATATATCACCACGAATCATGCACTTTGTATTGGTTTTATCCTCGAGAAAAATCATATTTATTAGTTTTTTCTTGATTTAAAATTATATGACGTCACAGCCTGGTCTTGCATATATATTATAAATAAAATAAAATTAAAAATGTTTATATTTATTATTTATGTATCCATATCTGTTTTTTATTACATTAATAGATATATTAAAATTATTTGAAATTGTTTCTGTAGCTGGAAATTAATTTATTTCAAACCGTCGGTCGGTTCGGACCTGGCCACAGGTCAACTTATTTAAATATAAAATTTCTAATATTTATAATATTCTAGATTGAAATGAATCATTTTGTCTTTTTATTTATCTATTAATATAATTTTAAATATAAAATTGAAAAAAAACACATAGGTATAATGTATCTATATTATCTTATAATAATAGGTTATTATATATACTTACATAGATATAATAATTTGTTCTTTTCATGATAAGCTGTCTGTAGGTGATACGTTTTATATTTTATCAATTCTGTAACAAAATAAATAAATTAATTAAATATTTATTATATAAATAAAAGTTTAATTAAGTCATATCATAGCTCATTTTTCGTTTTTTCATATAATCTATTCATTAAAAGGAAAAGATGACAACGATTAGTGGTGCAAGTGACTTACTCAAATTAAACTAATGCAGATAGAAACATTATATCCATACATGTTATAAGGCAGATCAATAAGTTCTTGACTTTTTGAATTACGCGTCTCTTAAATGAATTGACAGCACTGTCTCTGTCTACAGATAACTATCAGCCGACTCCTGTCGAAATTAGAACCATCTGGGTCTTTTAGTTTTTGTTTGATATCCATTAATAGCAGAATACCTCTAACTTCACTGCAACCGAGTTTTTGCGCAATTTCGTAACCGTGGATGAAACGTGAATTCACCACAACACACCAGAGACCAAACAACAACAGTCAAAAGAGTGGGTTTCTCGAGGTGAATCGTACCAAAGATGTCCTCGACAAATCTTATTTTTTAGAAGGGATAAAACAATTGGAGAAACATTGGACAAAGTTGTAGAGAACTCAAAGGAGACTACATTAAAAATTAAAATCATTTTTTATCCAAAAACCTGTGTTTCATTCAAAAAGTCACCGACTTATTGACCTACTCTCGTACATTAAAAAAAAGAAAAAAGTTAAAAAAAGACTATCTTTTAAATTTATTAATTCTATTTTTGTTAATTACAAGATATTCCTATACCTAAATATATAGGTATATATATATTGGGTACTTGAATTAATAAAGTGCGGTTCGCACAAGAAGCCGCCAATATAGTGTATGTTTCAATTTTCCAATTTGCAATGTCTTCCCGTTAAAACCTCCAGTCTATGGTTGTCTTGAACAGCTTATATCATTTGGTTGAAACGTAAACAATAGTATTAAATATTTTTTCGAACATGTCCAATTTCGTACCAAATAAAGTGTTTTTGTGGGAAGTGAGTTCTTCATTTTTTATAATATGAATCGCTATGAATGCAATTTTGAACTCGAAGACAAGGAACGGCCGGGTCAATCCAAAACGTTTGAAGACAAATGATTAGAATCATTACTCAATGTAGACCAATGCAAAACGCAAAAACGTTAGGAATTGATGAGTTGGCAGTCAGAAAAAGCCTAAAAGCCTTGGGATTATTTCAAAAGCAAGGCCATATCGATGAAAACCTATCTAGAAACACTAAAATAGAAAGTCCTACCCCACCCACAGTATTCTCCATACATTGCTCCTTCGGACGATTACTTGTTCTGGCCGGTGACAGATGGTCTGTGTCCCAGGAGAAGTTCACTTCATATGAACAATGAGAATAATGGGTCGATGAGACGAGCCGTTTTTTTAAAGCTGGTAAGCGAAAATTGCCAAAAAGATGGGAAAAGGTAGTGGCCAGCGATGGACAATATTTTGATTAATATGTTTGTAACCATTATTTGAAAATAAATCTGTAAATTTCGAAAAAAAAACGCTCATTATTAATTTATTCAAGTTTCCTAGATATATTGTGTGTATCATAATTTATAATTAATATGAACAATTAAAGTACAATTGTATTATTGGTTATATTTAATTGTTTTTTTTTCTTCTATATGCATAATCATTATATTTTTCCAATTTTTTTTTTTTTTGTTTTTCCCCATTTGCTGTCACTAATATTCATCCCTTTTGAAATTTAACTTGAAATTGTTTTTTTTTCTTTTTTTAATAATACGAAAAGAGAGGGAGAGAGCTTATGACCCTTAAATCGATCCAAACTGAAAAAAATGGCAAATGAAATTTGAACCAAAAATATTTCTTCCCTAGTGTTCATTTAAAATTTAAAGTATCATTATAATAGAATAATGATAGGACTTGAAATTATTATCCTATTCAAAAACCTTACTATCACTATTTATATGTACAATGTAAGTAATATTATTTTTTCCCTTTATTTACTATCTCGCCAGAGATTTTGATGTTTTTATACGTTTTGAAGGTTCCTGAATCATTTTCATTAAGGTTGAGAAAAATGTCTGTGTGTGTGTATGTGTGTGTGTATGTAACCAAGATTACGCAAAAACGGTTTGAGCTAGAATCATGAAATTTGGTATACGGGCATTATTCAAATTCGTAGTTTTCTATCAACTTTTAAGAAATGTAGCTCAACCGGAAGAGGGTCATTACCTACAACGTTTTGATTTTTTTCCCTCTAAAGTGACCGTAAAAATAAAGATATATGTTTGATAATTTTTTATATGATTAAAAATTGTATAAAACTGCTATATATAGAATTTCAGCTTGAATGAATCGCTGAAAGTACCACAATTAATTTTTAACACTGCAAATTTCAAGCCCCAACACGTGACGTGGTGCCATCAACAAAGAGCCAAACATGTGCTGGTTTAATAAATATTATTTATTAATTTTAATTTAAAATTTATAATTAATTAAATTTAATTTAAATATATAATATATTATGTTATTTAATCCAATTCAAATTTGCGAGATAGTCGAGTGGAGACACTCCAGCTAATTTTGTTTTTTTACTTTAATGTTAAGTTCATATTTATATGTGTTCCAAATTATTGATACAGATTTAGCTTATTTCAAAGTTTACAATAAAATAATGTTAATAATAATAATCTTATATAATTGACATTAAAATTTAATTTTTAATTGTAAACTGAAAATTAAAATTAAAATTGTAATAATTTTTTTTTTTATATATAATGTATTTACTTTTCATCAATTCTCCTCCTTCTCAATCTCCCCACCCCCTATTTAGCTACATTCAATTTCTATTCTCTCTCGTTTGTAAAAAAAAAAAATATTTGAACTTTCTCACGTTTAAAATAACATGAATATAAATAACAACAAAAACATAATCACTGTTAGCAAATGAATAACCGTATTGCTGGTTTTCTTTTTATATTCACAAAACAAATTGTACACTTAATGGGAGTAAAATTTTAACCACAAAATATTTCAATTAGGAGGGTAAAAAAAAACAAAACAAAAAAAAAATAAAAAATGAAATAGAGCAGAGCAAACTATTATTTCAAAATAATTAAGATATTTTTTTTTCAATGAAATAAATATGTAATTATTATTGTAAATGATAAACGATTTTACATAAATAAAGTTTTGTACTATATTTAATTGTCTAACTAAATTCAATATAAAATAAAAATTAAAATTTATTTAAAAATTAGCTGGATTGTATTCACTCGACTATCCACGAAGTGGTTTTTTGTCAGATAGGTATTTTAGTTAGTACAGAAACACTTTTGGTCAATTTGTGAAATGAGATGCAAAGAGATTTTATCACTGAGTTATTACTTATACTTTAGAAAACCAAAAGAAAAATGCTCAACTGGTGAATAAGATTATTAAAGATGCCTGACAAGAGGATTCCAAAAATTTGTTACTATGGTTTGAGAGTGAGAGAGAGAGAGATGGAGCTCGGAAACAGACGACAAACAGCGAGACCTTCATTCAGTGGTTTCCAACCTTTCTGTACCGGTGCCCCCCTTTTGTTCAAAAAAATTCTTGCGCCCCCTTTTGTTTTGTAATTATATAATTTCATTTTTCAATAGTCGGGTACATTTCTGAAATAATATAACAATAGGGGTGGGCCATGGTTCAGAACATCGCAAAATCATCTGACCTTTTTTTTTAAAACCATACTGAAAAAAATTGAAAAAGTTGGGCTACGAAATCATCTTGCCTTTTTTTAGAACCAAATTGGAAAAAGATTGAAAAAAAAATCGAGAATTTTCAAAAGTTTACGGGCACTTGAATTGCCTTCGCCCCCCCCCCCTTGCAAAAGTCTCGCGTCCCCTAAGGGGGCCTTAATTGGACTTTATGGCAAAAGTGGGATGACAACATTTATGGATGGAAGATTTATTGGAACTGGTGAAAAAAATACTTTTATTTTGGATAAAAAAAAAATGATTGGAGAGACGACCTAATTAAAAGTGATTATGCAAGGGTCTTAAAAATTCTAATTTCAATCCAATATACATACGTAATCTATGTCAAGCTTATGAATAATAACCACTACATGACTTTTAATTATAATTTTGACCGATTTCGAGTTGTGTTAACCAATTTAGAGTACAAAGGCTCGAAATTAGCTTGGGAAGGTATCAAACATAAAATAACAACAGAATTCATTTGCACAATTTGTAATAGGATGAAGGAAGAGTTGTTGATCCACATGATAATGAGTTGCCCAATATATAAATATCTTAGAAAGTAGTACTATAATACTTGGGAAAATACTATTTTATTATTTTATTTGTTCACAAAATAATAGATGAAAAAATCCGATGTTGGGTGTTATCGACGTCCGAGTCGGTCGTCTTACGTTGATTAAAAAAAAATGAATTTTGTGTAATAAACAAAAATTTATAAATATTTATTTGTAAATAAAGGGGAGGAGTGTAATGAATGAATAGAGGGAATTTTGTAAATTTTATAAAACCACATATTAATATTATATTGTAAATTTATTCAAAACACAAAAAATATATAACGTTTCGATTGCTCCTTCTGCAGTCGCTTGATAACGAATGCAGATTGCATCAATATGTTGTTTTTTACATATTTACAAAATTCCCTTATCAACAACCACCAAAGCTTTTAAAATATATATATATGTTGGTTTAGATTTCCGTGAATGTTATTGTTATTATTACTATCAGATTTATCAGGGATATAATCACGTATTTTTGTGAGATTGTTTTCTTGACGTTTCGGCGCCCAGTTCAAGAGATTATTTAGGTGGGAATATTTTTGGGATTCTGGGTCTTAGTCTGTGTGACCAAGGGTTAATATCGGGATTTTGGGTTGATAGGTTGGGTGGTTTTGTGCTCCGATTCTTAGGAGCTCCACAGCATCGCAGTGAATCCCAAAAATATTCCCACCTAAATAACCTTTTGAAAGTGGCGCCAAAATGGGTGCCGAAACGTCGAGAAAACAATCTCAAAAATAAGTTGACCTGTGGCCAGGTTCGAACCGACCGACGGTTTGAAGTAAATTAATTTCCAGCTACAGAAACAATTTCAAATAATTTTAATATATCTATTAATGTAATAAAAAACAGATATGGATAGAACATAAATATTTGTAATTTTATTTTATTTATAATATATATGTAAGACCAGGCTGTGACGTCATGAATGGATGGATGACGTCATATAATTTTAAATCAAGAAAAAACTAATAAATATGATTTTCCCGAGGATAAAACCAATACAAAGTGTATGATTCGTGGTGATATATAAAAAAATCTCCTCATGTGAAATTTGGTGTGAAAATAACCCTTCCCTTACTATCGTCGATCGCTAATACTACCACTTCCGGTTTCCGGATTTGCACCAAAAGTTGATCAATTCATCCCACTGATGCATTAAGTAAATATACCAAATTTCATCAAAATCCGTTGAGCCGTTCAGGCTGTACACATCTATACGGACACATGGACAGACGGACGGACGGACAGACATCATGCTAAAAATACTTTTTTCTGTTAAGAAAATGCATGATTCGTGGAGATATGTAAAAATCTCCACATGTGAAATTTGGTGTGAAAACAATACCTCCCTTACTATCGTCGGTCGGTAAAAATACATGATTATATCCCTGATAAATCTGAGTAATATATATATATATATATATATATAATTGTTCTCTATATTATTTTATTTTATTTATTTATTTTTTGTTTATTCTAGCACTTTTAAAATTATTAAAATAATATTTACTAATTTTTTTACTAAGTATAAATGAATAATTTTATTTAAATATTTTTAATAGAGTATAATAGAGTACAATTGAAATACAATTTTTATATATTCATATCGGAATAAATAAATAAATGAATAAATAAATAAATGTCTCGATCCAGTTCCGTTTTAGGGTGATTATTTAATATTCATCATCATCATCATCATCATCATCATAGATTTAATAATATACAATAAGTGTTTGTATTTAATATGAATGACTACTAATTAATTAATGGAGAAAATAAAAAAAAAAAAAGAAAATTGAAAAGAGAGGATAAAGAAAGTAAAGAAAAAGAAATTGGGAGAATGACCAGCAAATACGTACGTAGTTAGTTTAAGTACCGTATTGGTTGGTTGGTTAGTCTCAAGTCGTTTGGCGTTACGCCCGTTAACTTTCCCGTACAAGCAAAACCTAATTAATTATTTCTCTCTCTCTCATTTTATTTAAAGTACTATACATATTCTAATTAGAAAATTAATATAAAATTATTATTTTATTCATTCAAGTAAATTTTGAAGAGTAATTATGTTAATATAATATTTACTTATAAATATATATATAATATATATTTATTATATGATGTACATATATATATATATATATATTATATTATTATACATATAAATAAAATGTATATAATCAATTTACAAAAGAGAACACTCAATAGTAGAAAAAAAATCAGTAATTCATGTTAAACGCTTTAATATAATAATAATAATTTATTAAAGTTATAAAAGCTTTGGTGGCTGTTTTTATTTATAAGGGAATTTTGTATATAAAACCACATATTGATATTTTTTATTGTAAATTTAATCAAAAAAATACAAAAAAAAACACAACGTTTCGATTGCTACTTCTGCAATCGTTATCAAGAGACTGCACTGTCCGAGCATCCAGTGCCGACTGATAGTTAATATAAGACCTAGGTCTTATATGTATTTTATGTATTTATTTGAATAAATTTACAATAAAAAAATATCAATATGTGTTTTTTTTACAATATTCCCTTATAAATTTATTAAAGTTACATATTAATAATAGATAAAATACAAAACAAAACGATAAAATTATATATATATATAATTACATAGTTATAATTATAATGGAAATTTACTCCGTTTAGTATATTAACTTATTAATTGATCATTGATCATCCATGTACAAATTCATTACTATTTTATCAGTCATATGAAGTTCACTCATTTAATTACTACTTGTATTAAAATTCAACTCACATTCTTTTTACTCATTATCTATTAAACCACCTCCACTTCCCCCACCCCCAACTCCCATCTATTATTCCAGGGTTAGGCAACGCGGCGCCCCCAAACGATTTTTAATGCGCCCTCGCTGGACTGCGATCAGACTTTTTAAAATTTTTTCAATATGGTTCAAAAAAAAAAAAAAAAAAAAAAAACGTAAAATGATTTTGCGGCTCTAAGTATCACCAACCCTGTTATATTATTTCAAAAAAGCGCCCGACTATTGAAAAAGGTTGCCGACCCCTGCTTTATTCTATAATCTATACTATAATATTTCGAAGAAAAAAGAAAAAAATAAATCAAAATTTATTCTAAAAAGAGCATGCGCACTTTACTTCCTACCTCTTTATCCATATATAAAAATATTATATAAAATATTTTAAAAAAATATTAAATATTATAATTCTTCCTAGTAATGAAAATTTATTATGAATTAGAAATGATAAAAATAATTTGGTTAATTATCTCAAAATATGTAAAGAGAAGAAATATTAAATATATAAAAAAAATATATACAAATTTCCATGTGTTTAAATCATTCTATTCATTCTATATTTTCAATTAACTTTTAGTTCGTTTATAAAATCTATATATCTGTGTGTCTGTGTGTGTGTCTGTCGCCAAATATTTTCGATTTTTTAAATTTTGATTTTGGATTCGAGTAGAATTTAAAAAAGTGTAAATGTAAAGTGTGGTCTTGGTTTTTTAAAATTCGTTTGGGAACATCGGTCAAATCGGCGGTCCAAGTTGAAAATTTCCCATTTATTATAACTACTGTAATTAGTATTATTATAATGTAAAATTGTAAAGAAAAAATGCCCGGGAACATTAATAAAGTAAATTAAAGATATTAATTTATAAGATCATATAAATTGGAATTATTTACGCAATTTTGTGATAAATATGAATAAAAGTTCGTTGACAGTAATACTTCCTAGCATTCCCAGATGTTTTCATTTATTTTTTTTTTTTTTATAATTTTTTTTAAAATAGAAAATAATAGAATAGAATTTTTGTATGAATGGTATTACTTACCTTCTGATTTGGTGTTGTTTAGCTTTTATTTTGAAATAAATAATAATCCATTCACTATTTGTTTTTTTGTTTTTTGTTTTTTATTTTTTCACAAACACAATTTGTCACTCTTGAATATATTTTTGATCAATTTTCACTGTATTTCAGTCTCTTTGATAATGATTTATTCAATTTAAAATGAAAAAAAAATTGAATAAAAGTAACTATTCTAGATAAAATTCTAGTATAGAAAAGATACGAAGAAAGAAAAAGAGAAGAAGGATGAAAAGGATGAAGAGGTGTAGATGGAGTGTTTTGGTTTTTTTTTTTATTTTTGTTTTTTTTTTTTGTGGGCTTGTTAAGTGTGAAAAAACGTACACGGCACTGAATGGCCGCAGGCGTTACAACACCTTCTTATAGAGAGATGGTTGAAGGAGAGACGTCAAGGCGGATTGATCATCTGGGCCGTCAATTTCAATTATGTCCACCCAAATTAATTAATTAATCTAACGAAATGAATGATAAATAATAGATTAACTAATGTATACGTATAAAAGAAAGAGAGAGAATATGTATACTACTTTCATTTATTAAAAGTATAATTTATAGTATTTATAGTATCATGAATTAATAAATAAAAAAAAAAAAAATTATTAAATATAAACGTCCTGTTAAAATGAAATAAGTTGACCTGTGGCCAGGTCCGAACCGACCGACGGTTTGAAATAAATTAATTTCCAGCTACAGAAACAATTTCAAATAATTTTAATATATCTATTAATGTAATAAAAAACAGATATGGATATAACATAAATATTTTTAATTTTATTTTATTTATAATATATAGCTGAAGGGCTGGGTGACGTCATATAATTTTAAATTAAGAAAAACATAATGAAGATGATTTTTCCCGAGGATAAAACCAATACATTCGTGGTGATATGTAAAAAAATCTCCTCATGTGAAATTTGGTGTGAAAATAACCCTTCCCTTCCTATCGTCGATCGCTAATACTACCACTTCCGGTTTCCGGATTTGAACCAAAAGTTGATCAATTCATCCCACTGATGCATTAAGTAAATATACCAAATTTCATCAAAATCCGTTAAGCCGTTCAGGGTCTACACATCTATACGGACGGACAGACGGCCGGACAGACGGACAGACGGACGGACAGACATCATGCTAAAAATACTTTTTTCTGTTAAGAAAATGCATGATTCGTGGAGATATGTAAAAATCTCCACATGTGAAATTTGGTGTGAAAACAATACCTCCCTTACTATCGTCGGTCGGTAAAAAATAAGCTGGAGTGTCTCTACTCGACTATCTCGCAATTTGAATTGGATTAAATAACATAATATATTATATATTTAAATTAAATTTAATTAATTATAAATTATAAATTAAAATTAATAAATAATATTTATTAAACCAGCGCATGTTTAACTCTTTGTTGATGGCACCACGTCACGTGTTGGCGCGTGAAATTTACAGTGTTAAAAATTAATTCTGGTACTTTCAGCGATTCAATGAAGATGAAATTCTATATCTAGCAGTTTTATACAATTATTAATCATGTGAAAAATTATCAAACATCTATCTTTATTTTTACGGTCAGTTTAGGTGAAAAAAAATCAAAACGTTGTAGGTAATGACCCTTTTCCGGTTGAGCTACATTTGTCAAAAGTTGATAGAAAACTATGAATTTTGAATAATGCCCATGTACCCAATTTCATGATTCTAGCTCAAATCTTGTCTACATACACACACACACCTAGATACATTTTTCTCAACCTTAGTGAAAATGATTCAGGAGACTTCATAACGTATAAAAACATCAAAATCTCAACATCTCTGGTGAGATAGTAAAAAAAATTATAGAAGAAAATCTTACAACTTAAAATGTTATAACAAAATCAAATAATCACACATAATAAAATTTAAGTATTATAATTAAATCAAGTGATAAAGGTGAATAAATTATATTAAGATTAATCATACATTCAAATCCAAAAATGTTATTTACCTTATGATTATGTAGGTACGTACTTCAAGGTACATTTCTATTGTACATAGTTAATACAATAAAAATTTAAATAAAAAATAAGCTGGAGTGTCTCCACTCCATCTCGCAATTTGAATTTAATTAAATAACATATATTAATTATATTTAAATTAAATTTGTTTAATTATAAATTATAAATTAGAATTAATAAATAATATTTATTAAACCAGCGAGCGCATGTTTGGCTCTTTGTTGATGGATATTTGCAATGAATTAATTAATATATTCCAAAGATGATGATGAGAGCATTAAAAAATGAAAAATGAAATCAATGATCAAAAAGTAGATAACGTTTAGTCGTAAAAATCAAATAATTTAATCCAAAAAAAAAAACATAAATAATTAATAAAAATATTCATTTTAATAGAAAGTGTGGATAGAAAACAAACAAATAAAATAATATTTCTAATTAAAGAGGATGAATAAAATTCTTATTAATGAATTACCTGGCAAGGTGGACGGACACACATCCTGACTTATTATATTCACTTTGCAAAGCAAACTAAAAGATTTTATTAAAATAAATATTAAAATAAATAAATTCTAATCCAATTTTTATTTATATTCTGTTTTGCCATGAAATTTGACTGAGTGGCTTATCGCACGATCAGAAAAAAAATCATTTCTGGAATTGTGCTGGTGAGGACCGTTTATTTTTTATTTAAAACAAAATAATTATATTTATCTATATATATAAAAAAAGGTTTTTGTCTGCACATTGCTCAGAATTTAAAAATTTTTGCATATCTTCGCGTTTCATGACCTCTAGAATCCAAAAGTGACTTTAGAATTTTTCATGTCTGTCTGTCTGTCTGTCTGTCTGTCTGTCTGTCTGTCTGTCTGTCGGTCTGTCTGTCTGTCGGTCTGTCTGTCCGGAAAATTACTATTTTATAGACTCAGAATTGGCTGAACCGATTTCTTTGAAATTACATCACAATATTCTTATATACCTCTAGAGTAACATAGGCTATAAATTTTATTAATATCTTATCAATAACCGCAGAAATTAATTTTTTAAAGTTTAGATAATTATCCGTGTTGTTCATTCAAGAGCAGCTCGCGGCTCACTGTCGGCCTAGCGGAATCATTTCAAACAATGAATTATCATAGCGATTCCCAATAAAAGAATTATTATAATATTTCCCTTTTTATTTTAAATTCTAATATTTAAATATCAATTCAATTAAATCATTTATTCTAAAAGTTCCCATTTTCATTAATTTAATAAAATATTTAGATCATATTTATATTAACTTAATTTTTATTTATTCATTCTATATATTTGAATATTTCTTCTTTTCTATATGAAAGTGAAAGGTTAAAAAATCTCGCTAAGAACATTCAATATTTCTATACACAAATTATTCAGAGTATTGGCAAAGCGTATCACTCACAATCAGTGTAAATTGAAATTTATATAAATTAACAAAGTGAAAATTTTTATTTGTTTAAATTTTATTACAATGAATCAAAAAAAATTAAATATATAGATCACATGATTAAGAGAATCAAGAAACTTGAGGGAAATAACTGTTGGACGGAGGTCGGACATGACAGAAAAACTGTAAGCGAAATCTTCATATTGCGACGAATATAATTTTCAAATCCCCTAGCACCACAGAATTAGATAAGTTTCTTTTAAGGGAGGAAAATAACTATGATCTAAAAAAATTAATAAATGAACTTAATAATAAAAAAACAAATAAATCAATTAATTTAAATTAATACTATTAATGAATGTATATATTGGTAATTTATCTATAGATTTATACCGTTAATTTTTATAAATTGTCTCAAGTCTCTATTTTTGCATTTTCTCAAGTTTTATTATAATTAAAAATATTCAATAATAATCTAGCAATGAAAATAAAATATCAAAATGTAATGATCAAGAAATATTATACTCTATTTCACTATTATAACATAGAAAATACTTAAGAACCATAAGCGGAGGAAATATTAGGAGATATCATTGCGGGTTCAGGCCAAATCTATCAACATTAATTAAGATATTTTCATTATGACAGATATTAGGAAAAAAACTGCGAATTCAATATTTCTGTTCACTAATTATTTGTAGACTTTAGTAAAACATACGCATAACTCAATAGATCCGGATAAACTTTTTCAAATTTTCAATCTTCAAATTTCTCTTGAAGGTAGTAAAGAAAGAATAAGATGCGGAAATCAATTGTAAAATGTTAGGTTACCCAGACGACTTAAATATAATAGGAGATTAGGAAATTGCAATTGCAGATAGCGAGGAAAAATTAATGGAGGTTTGAAATTAATAGTGATAAGAAAAAATATTTAGTAACAAAGAGGAAGAGTATTAACATACAAAATCTTAAGATACAAAATGTAGAATTTGAATATGTAGAAAAATTGAATGTAATCACGAAGGATAAAAATATTTGAGAAGAATTTAAATCGGGGTTGCAATCGGGAAACGACTTGTTATCTTGCAATAAAGAGGCTTATCTCTTCAAAATTATTATCAAAGGAAATATATAAAAAAATTATTTTTCCTGTTGCATTATATGGGTGGGAGGCATGGTCTATGACCCTTGGAGATGAGAGTAGATTCAGAGTATTTGAGAATAGGATTCTTCCCTGCATTTATTGGCCAAAGAAAGATGAGGTCACCGGGGAATGGGGGAGACAGCATAACAAGAAATTGCATGGTCTCTCTGCATCTTCAGAAATAGTTAGGGTTATAAAAGGGAAAAAGCTGCGATAGGCAGGGCACGTGGCTAGAATGGGAGAGGAAAAAGATATTGGTGGGGAGACCGATTGGAAAACGTCCGCTTGGAAAACCAATGACGTGTGGGAAGGGACGTAAGAGAGATGGGACAAGGGCTTAGGATAGGGACAATTGGAGAAATGTGGTTGTTGCGGCCAAGAACTTTCGAGTATCTTTGAGCCACATAGATAGATAGATATAACATATACAATAATAATAATATATATAATTAATTTACTGATTAAATTAAAATAGATTTTGAATAAGAACACAAAAAGAAATGAATGTTTTATGTAATATACGGATTGAAACAAAATGGATGAAAACCTTTTACTACTTTCAACCACCAAATACTATGTACCACTCGGGGGTACAGGGGGCGGAGCCCCCGTCTAGGTGTGAAGAGCGCCGAAGGCGCTCTGAGCAGCTAGTATTATAATAATAATTTATTATATTTATTAAAAAAACAATTTAAAAAACAATATTGACTGATAATCATTTACTAAGAATCAGATATTTATTAAATAAAATAAATAAATTATAAAATATATTATATTTATAATATATACTTATATATATATATAATATAATATAATTTAATAAAATTTATAATTTATGGAAATTTAGACAATTCCATAATATTTATTGTTAGTTTATTTTATACAGAGTCAATTACTTACAAATTCGAATACATACTCGTATATAATAGATAGATAGATAGATAGATATCTAAATATCCTGTGAGGATTAATTTAAATATAAGTACCTATATTCTATACATATACTATTATATATCAGATATATATATATATATATATATATATATATATATATATACAAGGGTTGTATCTCACTAATCCCATGTCATCACTCAGGTGTCCTATTCGATTAAATTGAAATTGAATGAACAAGTAAACTCTCTCAATCATTCATTTACTTTTAATTCGTCGTATATAACGAGTGAGAGAGAAAAAATACTATTAATTAATTACAATTAATAACAAAATATTAATTTATTTACTATATATATCCATTTAATAAATGTATACAAAAATATTTGTTTGTTTTTGATATTTGTTATTATCTCGCCGTAATTTCTATCAACTTTTGAGAAATGTAGCTCAACCGGAAGAGGGTCATTACCAACAACGTTTTGATTTTTTTTTTCCTCTAAAGTGACCGTAAAAATAAAGATATACGTTTGATAATTTTTCACATGATTAAAAATTGTATAAAACTGCTATATATAGAATTTCAGCTTGATAGAATCGCTGAAAGTACTGGAATTAATTTTTTAACACGTTGACTGGCAATCACGCGCCAGCACGTGACTTGGTTCCACCAACAAAGAGCAAACATGTGCTGGTTTAATAAATATTAATTAATAATTTATAATTAATTAAATTTAATTTAAATATAATATATTATGTTATTTAATCCAATTCAAATTGCGAGATAGTCGAGTGGAGACACTAGTTTATATCAATGTTAAATTTCTTTCCAGGGCGTATTTATTCTCTTGTGAGGAAATAATCACTGAGAAGGTATGTGATGGTGAGAGGGGGGAAGTCTGAGGAATACTCTACAGTGGATGGGAAACTAAAATGTAATTAGGTTTTAAAAATTTACTATCAGTCCCAAGTTTTGAAAAAATTCATGTTCCATTGCCAACAAACACCCTGCGATTTGCCTACCAAAATAATTACAAGATGAAAATATAAACATAAAATCAGATAAATGAGAAATACTTAAAATACACTTGATATATAAAATAAGTATTCGAATATTAATTAGTATTCACAGTATTTTTTTACCGACCGACGATAGTAAGGGAGGTATTGTTTTCACACCAAATTTCACATGTGGAGATTTTTACATATCTCCACGAATCATGCATTTTCTAAACAGAAAAAAGTATTTTTAGCATGATGTCTGTCCGTCCGTCCGTATAGATGTGTACAGCCTGAACGGCTCAACCGATTTTGATGAAATTTGGTATATTTACTTAATGCATCAGTGGGATGAATTGATCAACTTTTGGTGCAATTCCGGAAACCGGAAGTGGTAGTATTAGCGATCGACGATAGGAAGGAAAGGGTTATTTTCACACCAAAGGAGATTTTTTTATATATCACCACGAATCATGCACTTTGTATTGGTTTTATCCTCGAGAAAAATCATATTTATTAGTTTTTTCTTGATTTAAAATTATATGACGTCATCCAGCCATTCATGACGTCACAGCCTGGTCTTGCATATATATTATAAATAAAATAAAATTAAAAATGTTTATATTTATTATTTATGTATCCATATCTGTTTTTTATTACATTAATAGATATATGAAAATTATTTGAAATTGTTTCTGTAGCTGGAAATTTATTTCAAACCGTCGGTCGGTTCGGTCCTGGCCACAGGTCAACTTATTTCTTCATATTTTTATCAAGAATCGACAATCGACTGCTGAGTAATGTATCATATATAATTTACTATATGTACTAAATGTACCATATATGTGAATTATGAATTAAGATAAATAAGTGAAATTTTTTTCAAGGTCAGTATAATAGAAGATAAAGTATGTTCTCTCAAGGGCAGTGATTTTCACGGCCCTTGGATAACTTCCTTCCTACGTAAGAGTGAGAAAGAAATCACTTAAAAAGCAAGAAAGTGTTGCAAATAAAAAAATAAAAAAAATGGACACGTCTTGCAATTAAATCGAGGAATTAGACGACGACAGAGTCATTTCATTTTTATTTCTCTTCCTCACCCCTCCCCCCCACTCTCTTTCTCTCTTTCATTATTTTTTTTATTTATTTTTTATTTAGCCTTTAATGGTACAGAATATTTACAAAAAATAGGTAACTTTTAAGTATACAAAAGAAGATGTTTACAATTTTTTTTTTTTTTTTTTTTTTTTTATAATTATTTCACTAAGTACCAGGCCCGTTTGGGCATAGGCCTCTCCCAAATATAAGTACTTATATAACCTGGCCCTTTCGGGCATAGACCCCCTCCAGTCTTTTCCATTCATTCCTTTGTCTAGCAACTCGGCACCAGTCCCTTCCAGCCACCATTGTTATCTCGTCTTCCCATCTTTTCTTCTGTCTTCCTTTTCTTCTTTTTTGGTCAATGGGGCACCACTCCGTCACTGTCTTGGTCCATCTTCCAGCCTCCACTCTTGTTAAGTGTCCGGCCCATCTCCACTTTAGGGTTCTAATGGTTACGCCGATATTGCTCACCCCGGCCTTCTTATAGATATCTTTAACCCTTACCCTATCGGACCTCTTTATACTCATTATTGCTCTCAACATGGATCTTTGTGTTACTTCCAATTTATGTTCTAATTTTTTTGTCAGGGCCCATGTTTGGGAGCCATAAATTAGTGTTGGTATTATGCATTTTTTGAACACTTTTATTTTAGATGTTATTTCTATTTCTTTATTTTTTAAAATGAATTTTAGCGCCCAAAATTTTTTCCATCCTAAGGCAATTCTCCTATTTATTTCTTCCGATGTTCTATCGCTGAAGCTCACAGTCTGTCCCAGATAGACGGTCTCCTCCTTCCAGGGCATTGAGGATTTCTCTTGCCCAACTGTATCATCCAGGGAATTTGTTAATATTACGCTTTTCTGGGGGTTTATTTTAAGCCCCACTGTTAGGCTTATATCTTCTAGTTCTCGTATCATTAGCAATATCTGGCTCCTGGAAGCTCCGATTAGTACGATATCATCAGCAAATCGCAAATTACTAAGGTAAACACCGTTCATTTTAATGCCCATTCTCTCCCAATTCAATCGTTTAAACATTTCTTCTAGTACACAGTTGAATAGTAGGGGTGAGAGCGGGTCCCCCTGTCTCACCCCCCTCCTCACAGGAAAGAACGGCCCGGGCTCATCCAAGGAAACACGAGCTCGGCAATCGGTGTATAGGTTTCTAATGATATTTATATATGTTAATTCGACACCTTGTGAGTTTAATGCCTCAAAGATGGAGTCTTGGTAAACCGAATCAAAAGCCTTTGTGTAATCTATAAATGCCAAGAAGACATCAAACCCATACTCATTGGCCTTTTCAATCAGTTGATTGATCACATGGAGATGGTCGCAAGTCGAGTAGCCAGCTCTGAATCCCGCCTGTTCTATGCCTTGATTAAAATTAATTGTTTTTATTATTCTACTCTGTATGATCTTCATAAAAATTTTTCCCAGATTAGATGAAATAGTTAGAGGTCTAAAGTTATTAATATCTCGAGAATTTCCTTTTTTAAACATTAACAAAATATTGGCTTCTTGCCATTGCTGTGGTATATTTCCTGTCTTTAATATATTATTGTATAGTAATGTTAATGGTTTTTTGATTATGTCTATTGTATATTTTAATATGTCGTTTGTAATCCCATCGATACCCGGAGTCTTTCCTGTTTTCAACTTTTTGATGATATTTTCTATTTCTACTTGTAGAATTTCGGGGATGTTCTCTTCGTATTTGTATGATTTACAATCTATTTTTGTATTTCCCTGGTATAAATTTTTATAAAATTCCGTTGCAATTTTGATGATGTCTTGCCGATTGGTTTGCGACTTGTTAACGCTATCTAGCAGGGATAGTATCTTTTTTCTTCCGGTTGAGATTTCTGCTTTTATTCTTTTTATAGAAGTATGTGGCTCGATTAGATTATTTATAATAGCATCGTTATATGTTTTTATATCTTTTTTAATATTATATTTGACAGTTTTACATATTATATTATGTTCCAGTCGATCTTTTTTGGAATTTCTTTTAATTTTCAATTTATTTCTTAATTTAATGATATTTTTTGTATTATCAGTGAGTATTGAAATCTTTTCTATTTTGATATTAGCCTCTTTTTGTAATACCTTCAAACATGTCTCGATTTCATTATATTGTGTTTTTATTTTACTTTTATTGTTAAAGTTAGTATTTCTTATTATATTTTCGATTTCATCGTATTTGCTTCTAGGTATTTTTTTGCATTCTAGCATATTAATGGTCTTCGGTTGGGGTCTTTTGGACAGTGCTTGGGTGTTTATTTCAGCTTTCAACAATCTATGATCCGAAAAGAATTCAAATTTATCACTTACTTCGAATTTGTTTATTATATTTAGATTAGGTGTTAACATAAAATCGATCTCGTTTTTGGTGATGCCATTTGGAGCTATCCATGTCCATTTTTTACTTGCTCTTTTTTTATAAAAAGTGTTGATAATTTTAAGATTTTAAGATAGCTGGAAATTTATTTCAAACCGTCGGTCGGTTCGGTCCTGGCCACAGGTCAACTTATTTCTTCATATTTTTATCAAGAATCGACAATCGACTGCTGAGTAATGTATCATATATAATTTACTATATGTACTAAATGTACCATATATGTGAATTATGAATTAAGATAAATAAGTGAAATTTTTTTCAAGGTCAGTATAATAGAAGATAAAGTATGTTCTCTCAAGGGCAGTGATTTTCACGGCCCTTGGATAACTTCCTTCCTACGTAAGAGTGAGAAAGAAATCACTTAAAAAGCAAGAAAGTGTTGCAAATAAAAAAATAAAAAAAATGGACACGTCTTGCAATTAAATCGAGGAATTAGACGACGACAGAGTCATTTCATTTTTATTTCTCTTCCTCACCCCTCCCCCCCACTCTCTTTCTCTCTTTCATTAGTAAAAAATAAATAAACTCGATTTATTTAATATTTTTTTTTCTTTATCTAAATATTATTTTGTTAATCTCTTAATCTTATAAATACATGTATATATATATATATATATATATATATATAAGAAACATGAAACAAGTAAATTATAAATGAATAGCATTTAAATCGAAAGATGATTCCATCACATATAAAATTCCATTATTTTATGTATATATATAAGAAGGTTAGGATTGAATATCACTTAATCAATTTCCTTTCTGTAAAAAGAATTTTATTTACATTTTTAATATAATTAGGTTACATATTTAATTACAATATTACAATATTACCTGTTAAAAGAAATCAATTCTTAAGTTTTTTTATTCCACTATTTTAATAAATAATATTATTTAAGAAACAATTCCTTTTTATAAAACATTTTAACAATTCCAATTAATTAATTTATTTATATTATTAATATTAATATAATACATTATAATTATTAATATCAATAATATAAACTATTACAATTGAATTCAACTAATTAATTTAACCACCAATTAAATAAACCAATTTAAAGAGGTGAATTTATATATATATATATATATATCATTGTGTTTTAATAATATAAAGAACAAAAACAAAAAAAAATGAGAGAAAGGATTTCGTAAGAAGCTTTGAACTGTTCCCTTCTTTTACCTAAGAATAATAATCAATTATAAAGGAAAATTCAAATTAATATTTCAATTCAATGATGACTCAACTTAAAATTAATAAATAAATAATTTAAATAAAAGATTTAATTTTTATTTTAAAAACAGAAAAATGTCTAAATATAATATTGCGATAATTACTATCATTTATATTATTAAATGAAGGCGCCAGTGGGTGTGTGGGTAGCGAACCTGACTCACATTCCCATGGTCCCGGGTTCAAGTCCCCTGTCTGGCAAGGGAATTTCCCTAGCTGGGGTTTATGGGACGGAGTCAACCCAGCCTCCGGGAATAACATTGGTGAAAAGCTACTTGATAGCGTTTCCGATCGAGAAAATCAAGGTAAAGGTTAAGAGGACTCGTTCTACTGATCATAGGACACCTCATTGATATAAACGGCTTGTCAGAGGTTATTTTTTTTTTATTATTAAAATAGCTTTTAATTCAAAAGATAGAAAAGATTGTTTATATTTGATCACCTGCAGATTTCAAAATAGAAAAAAAAAATTATAATTTTTAATAAATTAATAACTAAAATGATTGATTGGAAATCTTATCAAGGGATGAATTCCTGTCACTTAAAACATGTTTGACCCCTATGTAAGATAAAACCAAAGGATGTGACGTACAATTCTGGTTTTTGCCAAATCTCTAACGGCAATATCCCTAAAAGGGGTAGTAATATTAGGGAGGTCGATGTGAGGGATATTGCATATGGAATAAATTTCATATAAAATAAAAATAAAAATTTATTTATTTGATTAGGTAAGTTTTAAGTATTAAAAAAAGTACATAACTTAAATAATATATTTACAAATGTCTGGGATTATGAATATTTTCTTCATATTACTAATTTTTTTTTTTTTTCGGGGGGGGGGGGGTTCAATTTTTCAATGTTAAGCAGAGTACGTCGTCATATCTCTCGTACACGCAATACGTCCTATGACTTTTTCAAAACAATTTTAGATAAAGACTTGCGATGAGGGACATGTGATTAAATTATACGTTAATATTAATTGGGTAAATTATATGCAAAAACCAGAATCTATACGTAATTTATTTTATTTATTCTTAATTTTCTTTTGAATGTTGAAGATTTGAAGATTTTTAACATTTAATTCTTATATAAAATGATTTTTTTTTTAAATGTTGACGAGGTTCTTTAAGAAGAGAAAAATGATAGAAATGCTGATTCTATTCTATTGAAAATGTTGAGATGAGGAGAGAATAAGCAATTAAAGACCTTGGGGATGTTCTCTTTGATTCAGAATTGTTTTTTACTTAATGATCATATTTCATTTCTAACAAGTAAGGAAGGCTTTAAAAATGTTGAGGTTTCTTTAAGATGAATTAAAAATATATTCCAACCAATTTAGCGTTTTCATTATTAATTTGGAAAATCACAGTTTCAAGGGGAATATGTATTTTTCAACATAGTGTGAGCACTTAATCCTTAAATATTCTTTAATATCGGATGACTCTAAATTGAATATCGGAGTTTCAACTCTTTATAATATTTAGTACTTTAAACTTATGATAATGATAAATGAAATTTTTCAAATGAAAGAGCAACTAAAACAGTTTTACCAAGAAGCTTAACCTAGAAATTTTCAATGTGATCATCATTTGTCACACGACACACATCAAGTCTACAGTCGAGTTCTTCCCAAAAGTTGTTGAGTGTGTTTTCAGTAATACAACAGCTGTTACAATCTTGTCTCTTATATAATTCAGGGAGCTCTAGTCCAGTGTTTCTCAAAGTGGGCACTGCAACGAACCAGCGAGGACCGGTGATGGCCACTTATTATACATTTTATTATACTCGTATATTACTAGATTTTAATAATAATATTAAATAAGTAGGTTATATATATATATATAGATTAAAAAAATAAATAAAATAAAAATAAAATATATATTTATATTTCAGAATTCCAAAATTACTTCAAATAAATACACAAGAAAAAATTATATATATATATATATATATATATAAATAAATAAATATAAGTATAAACAATTAATAAGAATAGATATTTACATAAAATAAAAGAATTTCTTTGTTATATTATTATGTAGATCGATGTAAAATATTTCATAAATAATAAATATTTATATACATTTTTATTTATTTATTATGATACATTTAAAATTAAAAATTTTCAATTAATATATTTATTTATTTTTTTTTTTAATGAATCGCTACTCTAAAAAAGGAGGATATCACACATAAAACAAAGAATGGTTCATTAATTCAATAAATCATTTTTCAACGAATATACCTACTAAATATTATTTTCATAAATAAATAATTATTTTACATAGTAATGATTATAATTATAAAAAAAATTAAAAAAAAATATATATTTATAGACAGTCAAATAATAACTGAGGTCAAGAGTCTAGAGCAATGATTCTCAACCACTGTGCCACTGTGAAATAAAAAAAAATCGGAAATGTTCAAAAGTTTGTCCACAAAATCATCTTACCTTTTTTTTAGAATCATATTGGAAAAAATTTGAAAGGTTTGAAACCGCTGCATTAACGTCTCAGTTTCAATCCATTACTATTTAATTTTAATAGAAAATATTATTCATTCTTTTATAAATAAAACTAATTATTTAGAAAATTTAAAAAAAAAAATATTTGTTAAATAAATCAAACTCTTAAAATATTGAAAAACTATTAAATTAATGAAAAAATCTCATAAGTATATAATAATTAGAGATATTTTAGAGATTGGTAATATTAGTGTTAAATTAACACATAGAAGAATAATATCAAATAAAATTCATTTTAAAAAACATGTCTATTGCGTTTTGTTAATCGGCTTCCAAATTTTACACTTCCTCTAAATGGTCGTTGTTTATCAAATGACTCTTGTTTTTGTTTTTCTGATATCTCTTCTCCTCGATTCATTTCTCTATGCTGATTGACTTGCATATCTTCTAATTCGTCTTGTACTTCCTTTTCTTCTTCGTCTTCTTCTTCTTCTTCTCCTTCTTCTCCTTCTTCTTCTTCTTCACCTTCTCTTTCATACATTCCTCTATCCTTGTCAATATCATCTTCTTCATCTTCTTCAATATCTCCATTGTCATCATTTTGTTGATGTTGTTGTTGGTGTTGATGTTGTTCATATTCTGAAGTTTCTTGTTGTTCAATTTTCTTATCACTGGCAGCCCTCATCGACTGACGATATCGCTGCAATTGCTGTTGGCGACGTTCCTGTAGCATTTGCTCCCGCCTCCTCGCTGTCTGCGCCAATTCACGTTCTCGATTTTCTTTTTGTCGTCGTTGCAAATCCTGATAAATAAACACAAATAAAATAACTTAAAATTTACTTATATAGCTATACTAATAATACTTTCTTCTACAATTTAAAATATTTTATAGACAAAAATGAAATTGGGAACACTTAAAAAATGCATTGTTTTCTTGATTGCTTATCATATATAAAAAAAAGACAGCAAATCCAATTTATACATTTAAAACTTAGAATAAAAATAAAATATTGCAGCTTTTCTATGGTTTTTTGCTTGTATAACGCCGATAGTATTTATTTGAATGTTATACAGATACTTCAATATTTATATATATAGCTCCTCTCATTATTTAATCTAAATATACCTATCAACTTAAAAGTATTATATATAATAAATAATGAATTAAAAAAAAAACCTCCGACTTTTGTACGTCCTACGCAAGGACAACGCCTATCAACCCGGTTATATAAATGATGAGGTGTCCTATGATCAGTAGAACGGATCCTATCAACATCTATCTTGATTTACTTGATCGGAGACGCTACTTTTTATCAAGTAGCTTCCCAATGTTCATCCCCGAGGCTGGGTTGACTCCGTCTCATAGACCACAGCTTGAGAAATACCCTTGCCAGGCCCGAGACTTGAACCCGGGACCACGAGAATGTGAGCCAGTAACGCTACCTTCCACCCTGTGGCGTCTCTTATGAATTTTAAAACTTGTTAATATATAATTAGAAGGTTTTTTCTTTTTAACTGTAGATCTATATATATATTTTATTATTTAAATTACTATATTTAAATTATGTAGTCATGAAGGATAAATGCAAATTTTATAAAAATACAAAATCATTATTTTACCAGCCAAAGACCTTCTTGTTTTCTTTAAACACATGAGTTTGGGATATTTTGGTAGATTATTAATAAAATAGGCCTTTTGAATTATAGATTTCTAAGTCTTCTACGATAATGTGATTTGAATCATAGGATCTAGATTATTTATTATTCGTATATTTCTTATTGAATTCAAATTATGTAAATTTTAGATTAAAAATTATTTATCAGATTATATAAAGAGTTAACAACTAATTCAATATTCGTATGTAACAAATATTTTTTTTTTTTAATAATTAATTTAACTTACTTCAATGAATTTTTGTGTTGGTGATAAAGTTTCCACTTCCTCCTCATCTTCTCCCTCTTCCTCTTCATTTAAATGTTCTTCATCACCATTAATTTGTTGATTTTCATTTATTTTTATTTTATATTCATCTTTATTTCCATTTTCATATTCATTCATTTGTGGCGTTGTTACTTCTCGATGATATTGAACAACCTCTGTTGTTTTTTTATTATATTCTCTATCATCATTATCATTATTATTATTATTATTATTATTATTATTTATATTTATATTTTTATCATAATTATCAATGTGTTTACTAATAAGATTTGTTTTAATATTTCCTGCTGCTTGCAATGCTGCAAAAGCATCAGCCACATTTTTATTTGGCAATTCAGTGAAATAATGATTACCTGATGAATCTTCACTGCCAATAACATCTTCATTCACAGAAGTATGACGTACACTCAACTTACTAACTTCATTTGCTGAATTCTACAAAAAGAAAATAATGATTACATTGAAGTATCATAAAAATAAATTAAAAAATAAAATAATAAATTATATTCAACTGGACAAATTTAAATAAAAATAATTTATTTTATATTTTATATTTATATATTCAAAATTCTTGTTTAAAATGTCTTTCAAATGTACAATAAATCGTCGATTGATTCTGTGCCTGACCACAGTTCATATTTTTTTTTTTAATTCATGTTATATCTCTAAATATCCCTCTTGAAACTCAATTTGGCTATTTGACGAAATTACAGAAATAAGATAGATTTAAAGAGAGAGAAATTATAATATATACTTACATCTCTGGCGACAATATTATATTCATGAAAGTCAGGTTGAGCAAATCCAGGAGCTGATGGCTGTTTTGTTGAATCGTATTGTTCCACATAATTAAATGTATGAAATTGTGGATGAATATTACCATGTGGTTCAATCAAACTTAATGATGCTTGATTATCATGTATTGGCTTAAAATATATATATTTATATATTTATATATATATATATTTAAATAAATAAATAAATATAGATATAGTAGTAGGTATTTTAGAATAAAATATAGGTATATAGGTATATATGTTTATACCTGTATTGCATGTAAATCTGATGATGATATCTTTTGTGGATAGATATGTAATAATTGATATAATTCTTGGGATGTTAAAGGTGGTTGACTATGTGCAGTATGTTCAACGTCCGGTGGTAATGGCTTTCCATTACTCGGTAACGAATGTGGATCGAGCGTCAGTGGTGTTTTTGGTGCTGGTAAACTTGGATCAGGATCAGGGGCATAATATTGTGGTGTGCCATCTGGGCCTGAGTTCACCTCGTCATTACTGTCCTCATGAACCTAAAAGGCAAAAAAAAAAAAATTAAAACTTTTTTTTTTTTTTTATAAAACTTTATTGAATATGATGATGATTTGATGTGTATTTACGAGGGTGGGGTAAAAAGTTTCCGGCCTGACTGCTTTATTTTTTAACATAATCTCCATCAACACTAATACATTTCTCATAACGGTGTTCTATAATTAAGTTAAATAATTTTATTAATTAATTAAATAAATAATTAAATAAATATTAATTTAAATAATTTTATTAATTAATTAAATAAATAATTAAATAAATACTAATACTGCGACTGCTAGACTGATTGGAAGGCGACTGTTCGACTAAATGATCTCTTGGCTGTGACGCTCCCTTATATATACATCAATGGCCCTGATTAAGCATAATTGGAGTGGGGGACGGTCCAAAATCACAAGTGTCACCCAAGACCCCGCTTAAGGATGATTGGAGTGGGATGGTCGAGATATACTTCCTCCCAAATGTCACCAAGAGTCGTTCGGGCACAAATTTAAGTTCCCACATATATATATATATACTAGGAGTTAATCTTAAACGTTAAACTATTCCAATCTTAAGTGTTATAAAAATTCACAGTTAGTTATTTCTAAATTAAGAGACTATTTTAATGAATTAATTAACCATTTTTATATGACTCTCTGAAATATAGGATCCAACTTTTTTTTTATTATCTTATATTTATAACCTATATATATATATATATATATATTAAATTCAAATGTTAATTAGTGGTATTACCAATAATTTGGAATCCATGGTTTATATTTCAACCAATTCAATTCTTGATACGATGGAATATACATATTATGATAGAATACATAGTAAACGAAAGCAAACAGATTATGAAACAATAAACGTATGTGTGTATTAGACGCCTTTTCAATATTAGGTATTCACACAGAAGTTAAAATTAGACAAAGAATGGATAATTTTGATTGATCGACATAAATTCAAATTAAATACTAAAAATATTTCTTTTCAATTAGAATGATTGTGTACAGTACTAATTTGGACCATACTTAAATAAATCAATCTAAAATAAAAATTTTTATATTGTTATAGAGTTGTGACAGAAGGCGCCATTGGGTGTGTGGGTAGCGAACCTGTCTCCCATTCACATAGTCCCGGGTTCAAGTCCCGGGCCTGACAAGGGAATTTTCCTAGCTGGGGTCTATGGGACGGAGTCAACCCAGCCTCCGGGAACAATATTGAGGAAAACCTACTTGATAGCCCCTCCGATCAAGAAAATAAAGGTAAAGGTTGAGAGGCCGTTCTACTGATCATAGTCACCTCGTTGATATAACCGGCTTGATAGGCCTTGTCCTTGCGTAGGACGTACAAAGTCAGAGGTTTTTTTTTATAGAATTGTGACTATAGAATCAATTAATGAGATGATTTTTTTTAGAAAAATAATAATAATATAATAATAATTAATAATAAAACAAAAGATTGAAAGGTAAATTTTGAAATTTAGACATTATTTATTATTAATTTTTTTTTTTTTTATTATAATTTTCCTTCTTATTGAATTAAAAAGTGTGTGTATGTGTGTGTGTGTGTGATAAAGATGAAATGAGGGGTGAAAGAGGGGTAAAGAGAAAATCTAGTAAGGAAGAGAAGGAGAGAAGATTTAGTCTTGAATAGAGAATTATTAACTTTTCATGTAATATATATTATCGTAATTTATCATAAGACAAAGTCATCTATATGTTAATTGAGCTTTATTTTAATATTGACATAAAATGTAAGTGACATTTCCAATGTATGGTGTTAAGTCGGGATTATGAGTGGGGTGAGGGATAGATTGAGTTTGAGAAAGCTGATGTGAGAGGGAAAGGAAAATAGATGGGGAATGATGGAGTGGGGGGGGGGGGTGAAGTTAACAGTTGACATCATGTCAAAATGTTTCCATCATCATCATCAACCTATTTTGATTTTTATTATTTATATTATTATTCGAAAAATAATTATTATATACGAGGGTGGGGTGAAAAGTTTCCGGCCTAACCAAGAAAAACTATGTTTTTAAATTTTTTTTTTCTGCTTTATTTTTCAACATCCAAGATAGCTGAGGCGATGTACGATGTCAGCTGAACGTGTGCGAAATATTTTGCACAAGCCTTTGAACATGGAAAGCTGTGTGGAACGTGGGTGCCGCGCTTGCTAACGATCGACCAAAAACTGCTTCGAAAAACCATTTCTACCGACAATTTGGCGCTGCAGGCGTAAATCAAACGAATTTTTGCGTCGATTCATAACTGTTGATAAGACTTAAATTAAATTAAATCAAATTTAATTAATTAATTAAATTAATTAATTAGAACGCCGTTATGAGAAATGTATCAGTGTTGATGGAGATTATGTTGAAAAATATAGCAAAAAATAAATTTAAAATCATCGTTTTTCTTGGTCAGGCCGGAAACTTTTCACCCCACCCTCGTATATTCCCCGAATTCACAATTGAAATAATATTTAATCATATTAACAAAATTATAGTTAAACCTTCATACACCTACCTCATAGTACACATTGTAACATACGTAGGATGTTTTAATTAAAGCGTATAATGTTTATTGCAAAAACTTGATTAAGGATTTTGTTTTAATTTAATAATGAATCGATTCATTGGAATGGAGATTATCAATGATAAATAAATAGATTTCGAATATTAATTAAGAATTTTGTAATTTTTATAAAATATAATTTGATAGATTAATTAATTATTATTCAATTCATGAAATCATACGAAATAATACGGTATGTATAATTATCCATAAATATTGAATTTCTTTTACGAGTAAAACAAGAAAATCAAATATAGAGATCAATTATATAAACAAAGAATATATTGCAAAACTGCTACATCTAAGTAGCATTATTTATCTTACCTTATAACCATTTGATGGTTTTTTATTATAATGTATACTATTCAAATGATGTTGTGTTGTTCCATATAATGATGTAGAAAATGATGGAATTTTTTTAAATGATGATAAATCAACATGTTGTTGTTGTTGTTGATGTTGTAAAAAGGTATTGTGATGTTGTCCTAATGAAATACTTGAAAGATCATTTTCAACTGGTTTAGCAAATAATTGACTGGCTGAATGAGGAAGATTTAATAACTAAAAAGTAAACAAAACAAACAATAATTATCAAAATAATAATTATATATATATATATATATATATATTATTAATATTATTATCAGATATCTCAGGGATATAATCACGTATTTTTGTGAGATTGTTTTCTCGACGTTTCGGCACCCATTTTGCCGCCATTTTCAATAGATTATTTAGTTGGGAACTTTTGGGATTCTGGGTCTTAGTCAGTGTGACCTAGGGTTAATATCGGGATTTTGGATTGATAGGTTGGGTGGTTTTGTACTCACTGCGTTGCTGTGGAGTTCCGAAGTATCCCGGGCAATCCTGAGACTTGCACACGTCCGCACTGGACAACAGCCCGAGGCAGTGAGTACAAAACCACCCAACCTATCAACCCAAAATCCCCATATTAACCCTTAGTCACAAAGACTAAGATCCAGAATCCCAAAAGTTCCCAACTAAATAATCTATTGAAAATGGCGGCAAAATGGGTGCCGAAACGTAGAGAAAACAATCTCACAAAAATATGTGATTATATCCCTGAGAAATCTGATAGTAATAATAATAATAATAACATTCACGGAAATCTAAACCAACATATATATATATATATATATATATATATATATATACTCACACACAGAAGCCAAACCGATTAACTCCAATTTTTTAAATTTTGCTAGTGATGTAATGTAATGTAATCTGCAACATATGAAGTGAATAATGTACTTGATAATCTTTATATTGCAATGCAATAAACATTTTTTTGTAATCAATAACCCTGAATTTTCTACAAGCTGTGAACTTTGGGCTTCATTTTCTCAGTTTCTTTCAATGTGGAGTTAATCGTTTTGGCTTCTGAGTGGCACATATCTAATATATAACTTATAAATATATTATATTATGATTTAAATCTTTTGAAATCATTTTTTATACATTTATGATTTTTATTAATTTTAATTTATATTTATATATATATATATATATATATATAGAGAGAGAGAGAGAGAGAAAGTTGTTTATACCAAGGTTTCCTAATTTTTTTGCTATTTCGACTTCTTATAAAATTTCTAAAGAACTAATTTTATTTTTATCCAAAAACCTGGGCATTCAAAAAGTCACGGATTTATTGACCTGCCCTCGTAATTCATTTGAATTAAATAATTTATAAAAATAAGATTCGGTATTTTTTTTAATTAAAATGAGTATCAATTAAAGTAATATTGTTTTTGAAAAGAGATATATGTATATATAAACCAATAATATAACAATAATAATAATAATATTCAATCCCCTATTCCACCGATTTGACCTCTAGTATTTTGAGGTGAAAAATCGTTGATTCTTTCTCAGGAGAAAAACGCAAATTCTACTTCAAAAAGACATAGTTATCAAGTAGAGTGGAAAAGGAAAAAAAAACAGAAAGGTTTATGCATATGCATTGAAATGTCCTTCGTATTCTTTTCCTTTCCCTGCGTGTTTGGTGCCCACGCTTTCATTTTTTAGATATGATTAATTGTAAGGAAATCATGGTGTGTGTGAAGAAATTATTTTCTCCTTTTTAGTGCATTTAAATAAAAGCTTGTTTTTAAAAAGATTCTTTTTTACATTATTTTTTTATTTCCTAATTTTTAGTCTTGACAGAAATTTCGCTCGGTTTATGATTTCAGGTTATAGTGTGAATTTTGAAAGTATCGACGATTTTTCATTTTAAAATCGGTAGAATAGGGGACTGAATATTATTATTATTATTATTATGATTATTATTATTACTAGATTATGGGTTTATATATACATATATCTTTTCAAAAACAATATCGCCATTACTTTAATTGATATTCATTTTAACTAAAAAAATAACCAATCTTATTTTTACAAAATAATTAAACATGATTTAATTAAAATGATAACGTTTAGAATAAATTATTTAATTCAAATTAGTTACGAGGGCAGGTCAATAAATCCGTGACTTTTTGAATGAAACTCAGGTTTTTGGATAAAAAATATAATTTTTTAAGCATTTAAATAAAAGCTTGATTTTTAAAAAGTTTTTATTTTACATTTTTTTTATTAACAGTTTAAACCAGTGATTCTCAACCTGTGGGGCGCCCCCTGGTATATGGTTCTATTTTCGATTATTTTTCAATTTTTTTCAATATGTTTCTAAAAAAAAAGAAAAAAAAGGTAAGATGATTTTGAGATGCTCTGAAACATTTCCGATGGGGAGAGGCGCGATGAAAATTATGATTAAACATTAGGCCGTGAATACTAAAAGGTTGAGAAACACTGGTTTAAACAGTTTTATTACATTAACAAAACTTACCATTCAATAATTTATAAATTATTATAAATTATTAATTGATTTTCATTCACAACTGAAAAAATTTATGTGACGGTGGAGACTGATATATTTTTTATGTTTTTTTTAAAGTTCAAATTTTAATTAATAATAAATTTCAAAAATTATTGGAAAATTTTAATTTACAACAAATTAACTTAATCAAAATAAAATATTTAACTTATGTGGTATTTTATTTAGAATGAAAATTTAAAATAAAAATTTCAATAAGAAATTCCTTAAAAAAATATCTTGAAACATGGACGATTATTTATATAAATATAATAAATATAAATTTAATAAATAATACTACTATGGGAACAACAGAATTTGTTGACAATTGTTTGTATTTACTTTTTTTATTATCTTTTATTTCGTAAAGAAATACTCTACTTTTTTTAAAAAAGTAATTAAAAAAAGGAAATTTCGTCAACGGCCCCCAATAGCCCTCTCAGTCAGGTTGTGTAACGCAACTTATATCGACCTCGACTCTGTTGGGAATCCCTAGTTTACTCGCAGTGGTGCAACCAGGATTTGATCCTGGGGGGGGGGGGGGTGATTAGCCGCCGCTCCATGGCGGGTTTCCCCCCCCCTCCGGGCTCTCTCAAAGATAAATTTTCATTAACATTTTTTTTTAAATTAAATATTTAAAAAAGTTTTGTAAATGAAACACTGATTTTATAAAATCTGGCAAAAAAATTTAATTTTGTATTTTATTTACTCGTATTCACAGTTTTAGAAAGAAAATATTTTTTTCCAGCTAAAAGTAAATCATTTTAGCTTTCCTCATGGAATGAAAATTTTGAAAATTTTTGCTCCGAGATTTTTTGAGATCTCCACTTTTCAGGCGGTTCTAAATCCAAAACTGGAAAAAAAAAACATTTTTGAACCTGCCAGCCGGCCGTTCGTTACCGAGATTACGTCTAAACAAAATGAGATATTGTCTTGAAATTTGATATTAAGATGTTTTTTTTTGGGGAATGATGGGCGGGGATTGGATTCTTTTTGGACAAGATCGGACCATAAGTAAGGGTAGTTTAAAGAGGTTAAAAAGTGTCAAAGCACATTTTATTGATTTTCTCAATAAATACCGATTTTTATGAGAATTATCCTCTTATCGTATTCAATTGATAGCGAATCGAATTTACTAAAAGTTTCATTCTATTCATTTTTGCCTCTACTTAATTAATAATAAAGGAGTTATTTATAAAAAAAAACTACTTTAAGATGTCCGCAAGTAGTCGCAGGATATTTTGAAAAAATTAGTCTTCGCTTCATAATTTTTATGAAATTAGCAATTTTTTATTAATAATAAAATATATATAGAATTTGAGTAATATTTTTATTTATTTTATATTTAAATAATAGTCCAATTGGAAAATTTCACAATCATCTTATAGTAATCTTTTGTTTTTACCGATCGACAATAGGAAGGGAAGGGTTATTTTCACACCAAATTTCACATGAGGAGATTTTTTTACATATCACCACGAATGTATTGGTTTTATCCTCGGGAAAAATCATCTTCATTATGTTTTTCTTAATTTAAAATTATATGACGTCACCCAGCCCTTCATGACGTCACAGCCTCGGGTAACCCCGGGCAACGCCGGCTACTTCAGCTATATACATATTATAAATAAAATAAAATTAAAAATATTTATGTTATATCCATATCTGTTTTTTATTACATTAATAGATATATTAAAATAAGTTGACCTGTGGCCAGGTCCGAACCGACCGACGGTTTGAAATAAATTAATTTCCAGCTACAGAAACAATTTCAAATAATTTTAATATATCTATTAATGTAATAAAAAACAGATTTGGATACATAAATAATAAATATAAACATTTTTAATTTTATTTTATTTATAATATATATGCAAGACCAGGCTGTGACGTCATGCATGGCTGGATGACGTCATATAATTTTAAATCAAGAAAAAACTAATAAATATGATTTTTTTCGAGGATAAAACCAATACAAAAAGAATGATTCGTGGTGATATATAAAAAAATCTCCTTTAGTGTGAAAATAACCCTTTCCTTCCTATCGTCGATCGCTAATACTACCACTTCCGGTTTCCGGAATTGCACCAAAAGTTGATCAATTCATCCCACTGATGCATTAAGTAAATATACCAAATTTCATCAAAATCGGTTGAGCCGTTCAGGCTGTACACATCTATACGGACGGACAGACGGACGGACGGACAGACGGACGGACAGACGGACAGACATCATGCTAAAAATACTTTTTTCTGTTTAGAAAATGCATGATTCGTGGAGATATGTAAAAATCTCCACATGTGAAATTTGGTGTGAAAACAATACCTCCCTTACTATCGTCGGTCGGTAATTATTTGAAATTGTTTCTGTAGCTGGAAATTAATTTATTTCAAACCGTCGGTCGGTTCGGACCTGGCCACAGGTCAACTTATTTATGATTTAGGAGAAATAATAAAATATTTTTTTTATTTCTTATATTAAATTCTGTACGAAAAAATAAGCAATTTTTATTATTGTTAAAATTTTTTTAAAATTAAAAATTTTTTTCTTTATTTTTTATACACTAAGTTATACTTTAAGAATTTTTTTTTTCAAATTTAAAAGAAGGATTATATTTTTTATTTTCTATTTGTAATATAGTACATAATATATAGCAATTTGAATTTTTTTTTCTCATCTGGGGGGGGGGGGGGGGGTTAAAACCCAAAAAACACCCTCCTGGTTGCGCCACTGTTACTCGTATATATATATATATAATACTATTTATTCTAAAAACAAATAATAATAATAATAATAATAATAATAATAAATAGGTAGGTACATTTACAAGGAATTAACATAAAGCTTTGTTTATTTATCCAACAAAACAGTTCAATGTGATTTTTAATTAATAATTTTTGTTTTTCAATTCTAATTTCGGGTTAAAGGATCTCGTAAATGTTTGTGTTGGAATGTATTGTTATTACCTGTGGTTTGCCAACATTTGCTTTATCCAAAGGATTCAAATTGGGTGCAGGGATTGTATGGATTGGCCCTTTGTCATCCTCCATACCCCCCGGGAACAATCCACTCGATTTAAGTGGCTGATGGAAGTCTGAAATCGATGGATGAAATTCGTTGCTGCCGCCGCTACTACTAACACCACTAACAACACCACTACTCAGATGGTGATGATGTGGGTGGGGGTGGGGATGTGCGTGGTGAAATGACACTGTCGTTGGTGGACCCGATTTCCATAAAGAAGAAATTGATGGTGGACTCTATAATATACAAAAAAAAAATAATAATAAAATAAATAAATAACAACAAAAAAGTAGTGAAATATTTATTTGAAAATAAGCTAGAGTGTCTCCACTCGACTATCTCGCAAATTTAAATTGGATTAAATAACATAATATATTATATTTAAATTAAATTTAATTAATTATAAATTATAAAATAATATTTATTAAACCAGCACATGTTTGGCTCTTTGTTGATGGAACCATGTCACGTGTTGGGGCTTGAAATTTGCAGTGTTAAAAATTAATTGTGGTACTTTCAGCGTTTCATTCAAGCTGAAATTCTATATATAGTAGTTTTATACAATTTTTAATCATGTGAAAAATTATCAAACGTATATCTTTATTTTTACGGTCACTTTAGAGGAAAAAAAAATCAAAACGTTGTAGGTAATGAACCTCTTCCGGTTGAGCTACATTTCTCAAAAGTTGATAGAAAACTACGAATTTTGAATAATTCCCGTATAGCAAATTTCATTATTCTAGCTCAAACCGTTTTTGCGTAATGCACACACACACAGAGAGACAGACAGACATTTTTCTCAACCTTAGTGAAAATGATTCAGGATCCTTCAAAACGTATAAAAACATCAAAATCTCGACATCGAAAATTTTCGTGATCGAATTGTAAACTTTGTAATTGAATGATGTTGAATAGGAGAAGTGAGTAATTAAAAAATTGAATTAATTTTTTTTTGATTTTTCAGTAAAATTACCTTTAAATGTGCAACAGCTGATGATGGTATTGTCCGATGAAAGGTTGATGGAGGTAGCACAGGTAATTTACTTGAATGGAATAGTGATGAAGACGTTAATGAAGATTTGGATGGTAGTGATAGTGGCGGAGGTGATGGACCACGAAGTGAGGGTGGCGGACGTAGAGGTTTATGTTTATAGAGTCGATGAATGGATGGTGGTGGAGGAGGTGGTATTGGTTTATTTAATAAATGCGTTGACGATGATGTTAAAATGGGTTGCCGAAATTTATAATGATAATCATGTGACGATGACGCTGATGATGAATCCATCAATCCAATAAAAAATAAAATGTACCAAATCTGAAAAAAAAAATATATATATATATAAAATAAATTAAAACAAAACAAAAAAAATATTATTTATCAAATAAATAAATAAATGAATAAATAATATAAATAAAGAAAACACAAATTCTTTATTATTTATTTAAATTTTAATTGACTTAAGTAAAAAATATTATTCCCAAATAAGATTTTAATTTATTTTTGTGTGTGAAAATAACAACAAAAAAAAAATTGCATTGATTATTATACTCGTATAATGTTGATTATTCAATATATATTCATTTTTTTATCGATCCATGTGTAAATTTCACAAACCTGCTGAATTAATTCAAAAAGTTTCACTGAGTATATCACCACCGAATTAGAAATGATAAGAAACATGATTATTATATGATTATTCTTCAAAAAAGAAAAAACCTCTGACTTTTGTACGTCCTACGCAAGGATAACGGCTATCAAGTCGGTTATATAAATGATGAGGTGTCCTATGATCAGTAGAACGGGTCCTATCAACCTTTACCTTGATTTTCTTGTTCGGAGGCGCTACTTTTTATCAAGTAGCTTCCCAATATTGATCCCGGAGGCTGACCCCAGCTAGAGAAATTCCCTTGCAAGGCCCGGGACTTGAACCCGGGACCACGAGAATGTGATTCAGCGACGCTAGCCATCACACCCTGTGGCTGGCGCCTATGATTATTTTTCATAATCATTAATAATATAATTTCATTTGAAACAAAAATTAACGATATAAAAATTATTATAAATTTGTAAACTATTAAAATCTTAAAAATCTCTTGATTTTTTTTTAATTATTATTTTTATTTCTATATATTATATTGTATTGATTCGTAAATTTCTAATATATACCAATCTAATATATCTTTCTCTTCAAACAATATTTTATCTAATATTTAATTACATTTAATAAGTAAGTAATACTCGAATCATATTAATTATGCAAATTGATTGATTATAAAATTTAAATTAAAAAAGAAAATAATTTTTAAAATGTCTAAAAAATGAAATAATGAAATGATGATGAGAGATTGACAAGAGAGTATTACTATCTCGTTTATACATATATATCTATAATAATTATAATTTAGAAAGAAATTTAATAGAAATTTTATATTTATATTCAACTTTACTTCTAACTCTTCAACCACAACGTTTTCATTTCTATTACATCTAATAATTAATTATATTAATTAAACAAAAGTGGATTCTATTTTTATGCTCCATATTTTTTTGTATTAATAAAAAAAAAAATAAAAAAAAATAAAAAATAAAAATTATATGATTAATTAATAAATAATATGCAAGTACATAAATTACATACAACAAATATTATTTTATACATAATCCGGTATAACATTTAGATTTAAGTTAATACTATAAATTCATAAAGTAATAAAAATCTTTATTCAATAATTATGTAGACTATACGATTATATATTATTATATTATTGGGTATTTGAATTAATTCTCATCGTTTTCTAATAGTTGCTGTGACAAGTAACATTTTCCAATAGATGGCTTGGCTAGTATTCTTCGTAAACCTACTATCATTGAACACCAGCCGTACTCTCCAGACATTGCTCCATCTGATTACCACATATTTCGATCGATGAGCCATAGCCTGTCTGAGGAACATTTCATTTGTTATGAAGATTGTAAAAAAATGGGTCGATTCTTGGGTTGCCTCTAAAGACGATTCATATTTCCGACGCGGAAATATAGCAAAAAGTAATAAAACGTATTAAAAAAATAAAATCAAAACCTAAAATGAAAAAAGAGATGATGAGCTTTTAAATTAAATTTATTAAAACAAAATTACTTGCTATTTCCTATTTATACTTGTTTTGTTTATTTGCTTTACAATACATCATCCTTTACAGTTTCCCTCTTTATAAATGCTAAGATCCATTCATTCATATTCCTCATAAATAATAAATTTTTTAAGATTGTAATAATTTTTTTTTTAAAATAATATTAGTAAGTTATATATACATTAAATGTCTTGTTATTGTTTGCTGTTGTTGTTGTGTTTACTTGTTCGCTGGTTCTTGTTTGATTCCTAAAATGAGTGAATTGTAGATTATGTATTTATGTATGTAAATATTATTTCACTTGGTAACATTTAACAGGTAATCAAGCAATGTTTCTCAAATGTAAATTAAAAATTTTAAAAAATGAAACGAGTTCCCAGCTGGGCGTGCAACATTTATTGATACATGTTGATTGTTTGTTAATTTTATTAATTATCATAATAAAAAACAAAAACAACTTTTTCTCATAAATTATAACTTTCAATAGCATTAATATATATCTATCTATCATGATTAATTAAATATATGATCATTTTTATTTATTGTTTCTATATATTAATATTAAATATGTAGGTAGATATATGATGAAAATAAAACTTATAATTTCTCTTTATTTTTTTTTTTTTAATAAATAATTCAGATTATTATTTATTGGTGTATTAAAAAAAAGCCCTCTGCAAGGACAACGCCTATCGAGTCGGTTATATTTATGATGAGGTGTCCTATGATCAGTAGAACGGGTCCTCTCAACCTTTACCTTGATTTTTTTGATCGGAGGCGCTATCAAGTAGCTTTTCCCCAATGTTGTTCCCGGAGGCTGGGTTGACTCCGTCCCATAGACCCCAGCTAGGGAAATTCCCTTGCCAGGCCCGGGACTTGAAACCGGGACTATGTGAATGGGAGACAGTTTGAATAATAATGATTAACATACAGAGACAATCATACGTACATAGGGATTATATCAATCAATCATTGTGCGATTATCTTAACATTCATAAAGAAAGCCAATATAACAAATTAATAATTAATTTAAATATAATAAATGAGAATATTCTTAATCTTTACTAGAATTATTTATTATCAGATATTAATGTACAAACACAGACGATACTGTTTTACAGCATTCCTAGCTACAAACCAAGTACATATACCAATTATGCCGAGGTCATACTAATCCTTCATTATGATGAAAAACGGTGTGCTAAAATATTTAATCATTACTTTACACACACTAACAAACACACTTTGTTTAAATGAAACAATAAATATTTTATATATTTGGATATTTTTTTAAAGTTAAAAATAACACAGAAAATACTAGCAAATTTCAAAAACTAACTTTACTAATTTTTTATTAATAAACTTCCATTGTAACTACACGTTTTGCACTTTATTTCAATCCAATTTCTTTAAAATTGACAGTTGGACAAGTAGTTTAAAACCACCCGATCCATCTTCGCCACCCTGTATATATATACTGGAGTGGTTTGAAAAGTCAGTTCAAAGTCAGGAAGAGGGCACTACTGGTACAGAACAAAGTATTTTCAGTTAGTAGTATCTCTTGGAAGAACACATCAGTCAGAGCCGTTTATTTCTTCAATTTTGGCGAATGTTTGAATCAAAAAAGTCGAGAGATTATCAAAACATGGACAAACTACTGTTTGGATTGTTCTTTGGTCTCAGGAGTGTAGTTGTGTGTATCCATATTTCATCCACGTTTTTTTATAAATAATTAAAAATTTTGATGAACACTTTTAGTATTGAAATTAATTAATAAAAATCTCTATCATTTCTCGAATAATAATGAAGAAATAAATAATTAAATATTTGTTTAAACTTTAACAGTTTCATATATTAGATCATTATTTGTTTACTGACAACTGTTGTTGTTTGTTCGGTTAAATAATAAATAAAAATCTGACAAAAATCCACGAGTGGGTATAAGTTATGTTAATTCTATTATATCAAATATATATTTATTTAGAATTGTTTAAAATACAAAAATTTAATCAAATTTGATTTTTGTTTTTATAGGAATATATTTATTTATAAGTATAATATAAATATAATATAATCAATAAAGCTTTGTTGTTGTTTTTTTTTTGCTTTGTTTTTATATAAATTATAGAATATGAAGAATTCGAATAATATTATCAATTATTATTCATTCATTCATATTAATTTACATATTTTCATTTATAAAAATTCAATGAGAATAAGTATTATTCAAATAAAAAATAAAAATAATATTCCTACTTACTTTTTGTATATTTTAGCAAATTATTATTTATTAATCAATCTCCTTCTAAATCTTATATTTTAATTAAATGAAATTTATTCTTTGATGAAAATTTGTTTGAATTACAATACAACATACTGTATATATTACAAGTCTATACAACATGTACATAATTATCAAGTTTAACAGTAGTAAAATTAATTATACAAATTTTCTTAAATTAAAAAAAAAAATTATTTTTTTTCGTATATGATCGTTTTTAAAATAACTATTAATTTAATATATATTATTATATTTTGAAAGTATTTTAAGATATTATTTTGAGATATTATATAATAAACAACCTTATAATATTACATTAATATCTATTATATTATCTATTATCATACCAATAACTAAAATATATGTTTTCTAATTTCAATAATTTCTCTAGATATCTTTTATTATATATATATATATATATATATATATAGATATTATATCTATCTATCTATCTATCTATCTATATCTATAGAGAGAGATATTGGTAATTGTTTACAAAACGGGAAGCTTCAGGAATTTGAATGAAACTTTGCCAGTGGATTCCTTTTTTAATTCCAAAAAAAACTTTCCTTATGCAATATTCCTCGTTCTCTTCTAGTTTACGTCATAAAAATTACTAAGATTTGCATATATTTACATACAAATCCATTGATGTTCTATTTAGCTACCGTGTTTTATTCATTTAGCCGGCAGAGGGCTCCACTAATTTTTGTTGTTTTTTTTTAGTTGGGTTTTTTATATATGTGAAAATTAAAAAAATAATTAAATAAATAATTTTCCTATAACTAGACCGAACCGAAAAAGACAAAAATAGGTGAATTAGTCAATAAAACATTACTTAATGTGGTTGCACATTTCAACATTCCTATCCAGCTAATCTGTCAACATTAAAATTTTTTTATTTTTTTTTTTTAAATATCAGATTAATTGTTTATTTATTTATTTAAATTATTATCTATTCTAAATTAGAGTAGTAATAATTTATATAAAGTGACATTTTATTTCCCTCTCGTGTGGCTTGGAATGAAACGTTATGCTTCACTTATCCACTCACTTGGTAAGCTCTTTTTTTTCATTTTATTTATGTATTTTACATGATAGAAAAGAGACACCAACCACATTTCATCTGCTCCATCTCACTTACTTCTTTCATCCATTGCATTCCTTCTACACTTTCATTTAAGGTGATATTTTAGCCATCCCCTTTTTTTCTATCTCTCATGTAAAAACGTAAAATGTATTTAAGTGAATATTTGTTTATCGATATTAATTTCAAAAAAAAAAAAAAATAAAAAAATAATATTAACAATTTAATTAATTTTTTATATGTAAGAATGTGTTTGTATAATAAGAATAGAAGGAAAAAATATAATAATTAAATAATTAATTTCTATGACAATAACAAAATTAAAATTGATTGAATGATTAAAATATTTAATATATACACACATTTAATACTAAATCGATAGATAATTGTATAAAAAAAGATTAGAAAGACGGAGAGTGAGAGGGCATAACAAGAAAATACATTTTTTGTGATTTTTTACCGACCTACGATAGGAAGGGAAGATTTTTACCGACCGACGATAGTAAGGGAGGTATTGTTTTCACACCAAATTTGACATGTGGAGATTTTTACATATCTCCACGAATCATGCATTTTCTTAACAGAAAAAAGTATTTTTAGCATGATGTCTGTCCGTCCGTCTGTCCGTCTGTCCGTCCGTCTGTCCGTCCGTATAGATGTGTACAGCCTGAACGGCTCAACCGATTTTGATGAAATTTGGTATATTTACTTAATGCATCAGTAGGATGAATTGATCAACTTTTGGTGCAAATCCGGAAACCGGAAGTGGTAGTATTAGCGATCGACGATAATAAGGGAAGGGTTATTTTCACACCAAATTTCACATGAGGAGATTTTTTTATATATCTCCACGAATCATGCACTTTTTATTGGTTTTATCCTCGGGAAAATTATATTTATTAGTTTTTTCTTGATTTAAAATTATATGACGTCATCCAGCCATTCATGACGTCACAACCTGGTCTTGCATATATATTATAAATAAAATAAAATTAAAAATGTTTATATTTATTATTTATGTATCCATATCTGTTTTTTATTACATTAATAGATATATTAAAATTATTTGAAATTGTTTCCGTCGGTCGGTTCGGACCTGGCCACAGGTCAACTTATTTCATTTATGATGTTTTCTCACCAAATTTCATATGTGGAGATTTTTACAAACCTCCACGAATCATGCATTTTGTTAACAGAAAAATATATTTTTAGCATGATGTCTCTCAGTCCGACCGTCTGTCCATTGTGTTTCCGAATAGACGTGTATAGCTTGAACGTCTTTTTTGAACGGATTTTGATAAAATTTGGTATAGGGAAATAAAAAATACATACATATATTATAAATATAACATATATATATATATATATATAATATTGTTTTTAATTATTTTTAAATCGTTGGTCGGTTCTGTGCCTGACCAAAACTCTCAGTTTTCTTTTTTAAATTTATAATTTTTTTCTAAGTATTGATATGATATTATTATATTAAAAGATAAGATAAATAACCATTTATAGTAATGTCATATTTTCAAAACACAGAACAGTATCAACATGTAAAAATAATAATAAAATAATATTAATTTAAATTCCCATACATACTTATTCTACTTTTATCATTTTTGATTCCAAAATAAATAAATAAATCATCATCTCTTCAATTTTAGATTTGAGATCATTCTTCAATAGAATAAAAAATCTCGAAAATTTGAATTGGATTAAATAACACAATATATTATATTTAATTTAAATTTAATTAATTATAAATTAATAAATTAATTATAAAATTAATAAATAATATTTATTAAACCAGCGCATGTTTGGCTTTTTGTTGATGGCACAACGTCACGTGCTGGCGCGTGAGATTTGCACTGTTAAAAAATTAATTCCGGTACTTTCAGGGATTCAATCAAGCTGAAATTCTATATATAGCAGTTTTATACAATTTTTAATCATGTAAAAAACTATCAAACATAGATCTTGAATTTTACGGACACTTTAGAGGAAAAAAAAATCAAAACGTTGTAGGTAATGACCTTCTTCCGGATGAGCTACATTTCTCAAAAGTTTAAAAAATACTACGAATTTTGAATAATTCCCGTATACCAAATTTCATTATTCTAGCCGAAACCGTTTTTTATGTAATCTTGTCTACATACAAAAATACACACATACACACACACACAGAGAGATAGAGAGAGAGAGATAGACATTTTTCTTAACCTTAGTGAAAATTACTCAGGAACCTTCAAAACGTATAAAAACATCAAAATCTTGACATTGAAAATTTGTGTTCGCAATACTATCTCTGGCGAGATGTAAAAAGAAAAGAAATTAAAAAAAAAATCAAGATAGATAAGAAAAAAGAAAAAAACTAAATCATTTTTAATTTTTATTTAATCTTTGATATTGATCTTAAATATTCATTACAGAAATTAAGAGTTTTCTTTAAAGTACATTTGCTCTAATAAATTCATTTTTCTTTTCTCTTACTTGTTTTTTTTTCTTTTTCATTTTCTTAACTCTCTCTCAATTAAACATTGCCAGAATTATAGTTTAATTAAATAAAAAAGAAAAAAAAATTTTTCTTTTAATTTATTTTTTTTCTTTTTTTTTTATTGCAAGTATATATATATATACGTTATATACCAACCATACCACACAGTTCAAAGAAGAACAAAATGATGATCCATAAACATTAGTTGAAACCCATTAATAAGTACTTATGCTGTTAATTAGACTAAAATATGTACTGTATAAAACATAATCAGAATAATTTTGAATTAAAACACTCGATTTATTGATACACAATCAAGGCAAGGAATACAATGAGCATGTAATGATGATTATTACAATATTAACTTGACTTATTACTGAATGTGTTGTAAATGTTCAATTGTGAAACCAAATTTAAAACGTTTAATAGTTTATCACACACACACACACACAAACATACAAACAAATTTTACAATCTTAGAATTTGTGATTAAGATTTAATTTTCTGGTGAACTTTTTGTCAAATTTTAGAATTTTCTTATTTATTTATTTATTTTTGTAATTGGATATCACGTCTTCTACTCTACTAATAAACTAATTAAATTTTATTATGGTCGATTACCTTTTACATACCTCTACATAATTTTATACATTTTAATTATATAGTTATATGTACATATATTACTTAGGTCACGAAAATTTTCGATGTCGAGATTTTGATGTTTTTATACGTTTTAAAGGTTCCTGAATCATTTTCACTATGGTTGAGAAAAATGTCTGTGTCTCTGTGTGTGTGTGTGTGTGTGTGTGTGTGTGTGTGTGTGTGTGTGTGTGTGTGTGTGTGTGTGTGTGTGTGTGTGTGTGTGTGTGTGTGTGTGTATGTAGACAAGATTACGCAAAAATGGTTTAAGCTAGAATAATGAAATTTGGAAGATGGACATTATTCAAAATTTGTAGTTTTCTACAACTTTTGAGAAACGTAGCTCATCCGGAAGAGGGTCATTACCTACAACGTTTTGATTTTTATCCTCTAAAGTGACCGTAAAAATAAAGATATATCTTTGATAATTTTTCCACATGATTAATAATTGTATAAAACTGCTATATATAGATTTTCAGCTTGATTGAATCGCTGAAAGTACCAGAATTAATTTTTTAACACTGCAAATCTCACGCGCCAACACGTGACGTGGTGCCATCAACAAAGAGCCAAACATGCACTGGTTTAATATTTATTATTTATAATTTATAATTAATTAAATTTAATTTAAATATAATATATTATGTTATTTAATCCATTCACAAATTTTCGAGATAGTCGAGTGGAGGCACTCCAGCTTATTTTTAATTCCTGATTATATAATATATTGAAGATATATATGTATATTTCTCTGTGTGTGTGAGTGTGTATATATGTAAAAGAGAGAGAGAGGATGATGATAATGTAGATTTGTAGATGATAGAAGGAAGGAGAAATGAGGTGTGCAATGGTGTGGTGTGTATAAATAAAATAAATAAGGTTGATTGGCCTCGAATGGCATACTTGCCTAGAAAATTGTTTGCCAAAGTAGTAGACAGAAGGAGAAGAAATAAGAAAAGGCAAGGGCAAGGTCGCGGCGCTTAACAGATAAACGAATATTTATTCAAATTTGATTTTTCTCTATTTTTTATATATATATATATATATATTTACAACTAAATAAATAATTAAATATATATTTCTGTATAATATCAAAAATATGTTCTTTTATTATTAATATTATTAATTATAAATTTATATTTTTCTTATTCTTACTACAAATGTAATAAAAATGTAAATATTGTCAATTAGCATTGTATTTACAATTAATATAAGAGGTAAGTCTATCTAAGTATAATTATCTATTAATTAAATTTAAATTTACTTTTTTTTGTTTGTTTTTTTTTCATTTTAAATAAAAAATGCATTTATTCTCTCTTTAAAGTTTTATCTTACCTTAAAAATGAAAATATTTTCAATAATAAATATTTTTATAATATTATAATTATAATGAATTACCATGATGACTTTCATTGAAATGTTTTGGCTAAAAAAATTAAATTTAAATTTAATGAACTTATATCAAAACATATATTATGTATATTGACACTTGTTGATCTCAATCTATCTCTAGTCTATCTATTTTCTATAAACTATATATAGTATATAATATAACTACTATATAATGTTATATTCATGTTATATTATAATAAAAAATTGTAGTATTCATATTTATATATATATATATATATAATGTTTTGATCTTGATTTTTTATGAAATTCACATAAACTACACAAGTACAATATGGTTTTCTATTTCTATTTAATATTATTAGATCATATTTTTTCAATAATTTATTTTGAATAAGATATTTTTTAATTATCATTTTAAATGAATAATAATAAGTTTATTCTAAAATTAATTAATTAATCAATCAAAATTATATTTGATATTTATATTTCGTATTTTTTTATTTATTTATTAATGGTTATCTATTGAGATAAACTATGTACCATATAATGAAAGTTACTACTATAATATATATAATAATCAATGATAATAGTTAACAATGAGCACAACTTTGAATTTTTATTGTTTATGTAGAAACATGATGGTAAGTAAGTGTGTTGTGGGTTGTTATGTGTGTAGTAGTAGTAGTAGTAGTAGTAGAAACTAATGAACAAATACAAGGGAAAGGATTTACATTATTACATTGTATTTATAGACATTATAAATTATTAATTTTTCATTATTTATATGAAGATTATATATAAATTGTAGGTATATGTAGATTATATGTTCCCAAAGTGTTCCATATAGACCTCTGGGGGTCTATTTCAACCTCCAGGGGGTCCACAGCAGCGAATAACAAATTTGGGTGTCCATGAAATGAAAATGGGGGTCTATGGGGGTCTACGTGTTTTCCAGGCTCTAAAAAACGGTAAATTGTTTTCCCGACATGGCTTTTTGATACATTTTTCGAATTTTTTTCGATATGTATCTAAAAAAAAATTGTTTTTCCTACATGGCACTTAAAATATTTTTGATTTTTCAATAAGGCTCTAAGAAAAAGGGTAAAATTTTTTTATAAAAAATCAAAATCAATTTTGGGAATCAACCCAAAACCGAAAAACATAGCAACGGGTCTACGACACAAAAAAGTTTGGGAACCTATGATGTAGATTCAGGGGAATAGAAATTTTATACTTACTTGGTAAGCTACATAGCTACTTAACTTAATAGTTACTATTACTACTAACTTAATAGTTACTATTTACTATTTAACATTGTGGATAGTCATAATTAAAATGAATACACACAAATTATTGTAACTTTTTTTTAGAATTAAATTTGAGTTATTATTAAATTTTGAATAATTAAAATTGAATATTTATATATATATATATTTTATGTGAGACATTATTGAACTTGAAAGTTTACTATTCAATTTTCCTGTTCTCACGAAATTTCATCAATTAATAAAAATAAAAAAAAATTATATAAATATATAAAAGATAAACTTTTAATAAATAAATTCAATAAAATACAATGACATTTAGAAATGAAATTAAAAAAAAAAATTATTATTTTATATTGAAGTCCAGAACAAATATAAATTATGACAAATACAAGACAAGACAGAACAAAACCTATTATTATATCCAAGTAAAAATTTCTAAAAAAATAATGAAATCAATTAGAAATTGGAAATTCTTTTGGTTATATTTGTTCAAAAAATGTATAATAATTAGAACAACCGGGTCCCCTATTCGAAAACAGACACATTAACAGAGAAAGAGAGAGAAAGAGAGAAGGAGAAGGACCTGTTTTTGATAGAAAATTGTTCACTTTCTGAGATCCAGACAAAATGAAAATCTGGGCCAGTATCACTTTCTTAATTTAACATAAAAATTGAAAAAAAAAAATCTATAAATTATGCCATTTATTAATCAAGTTTTATGAGTGATAAAGAAATAGAGAGAGAGATTCTATTTTATCAAAGTAGCTTATATGAAACTCATTGAAAATAATAATTGTAGTTATATGTAGTTTAATATATAAAATAAAATATCTAATATTAAAAATTTATTATTTATTTCTAAATAAGAAACAAATTTCTTTTTTTGTTTAATATTTTTAACTCTATTATCATTTATAAATTGGATGTTGTTGTTATGGATTTATTCTTTCAATTTCTCACAAGTTCTCTATTATATTTTATCAGAAACTTTATTAAATCAAAATATATTTAAAAAAAAAACATTTTTCTTGCATATGTACAACGTAACAATGGTTTCAAATAATAAATAAGCTGGAGTGTCTCCACTCGACTATCTCTCAAATTTGAATTGGATTAATTAACATAAATATTAATTATATTTAAATTAAATTTAATTAATTATAAATTAAAATTAATAAATAATATTTATTAAACCAGCGCATGTTTCCCTTTTTGTTGATGGCACCACGTCACGTGTCGGTGCGTGAGATTTGTAGTGTTAAAAAATTAATTCTGGTACTTCCAGCGATTCAATCAACCTGAAATTCTATATATAGCAGTTTTATACAATTTTTAATCAAGTGAAAAACTATCAAACATCTATCTTTATTTTTACGGTCACTTTAGAGAAAAAAAAAATCAAAACGTTGTATACGCAAAAAAATTTAAATTCTGAGCAATGTGCAGATAAAAATTTATATATATATATATTGATATTTACTATATTTTCAATTGATCTTATTGGTCTTTTAAACTTTGAAAACATTCACATTACGGCTATAATTTAATACTATTAATTTTTAAGATTATGTGAGTAAATCATTTTAATTAAGAAAATTTGATCTCATAATTGGATTTTCACGTAAGATTTTAATATATATTTTTTAATATTATTTTTATAGTAGTTTAGTGTTATGCTAATTTCTTTATATTTTATTTTTATTTTGTTTACTTTGTTTTTTTTTAAATAAATTAATAGCATTTAAAGTAGCATAAAAAGTCGAATTGGCAGTCGTGGGACTGGCCGACAGAAGTGAAAACTTGTGCGTAAGAAATTTGAAAGCAGACGGAATGCGCACCAGCTTCACGAGAAAAATGAAATTTATATACGTATATATATATATATATATATAAAATTCATAATTATTTTTTTCAGCAAACTGATTATTATTACAAAAATATTAAAAATACGATGTGTATGAATATATATATATATATATGTCTGTCTGTCTGTGTGTGTGTCTGTCAAATACTCAAAAACTACCCGTCCGATTGCGATGAAACTTTCAGGGATTGTTGTGGGCGTCCCAGGGAAGGTTTTAGTGTAGTTAAATTCAAAATTAATTTATCCAAAATTAATTTAAATAGTAATATTTTGGTAAAAGTCTATTTATGGTTACCATGGTTACATTGAAAAATTTACAATAAATAAATAAAAATAATTGGTTATCTTTTCAACTTATTATTTTAATAAATTTTATTAATATTTTTAATTTTTTTTAAACTGCCAAAAATAACATACCCATAATAATAGTTGTAATAAAAATAAAAATATAAATCACAATGTAAGTAAAATATTGAATCGTTTTATTTATATTGTTTCAATTATTGTTTGAATATTTATTAAATTTATATATAGATTAATTTACATGTTTAAATGTATATTTAATAAATTTATTTATTGATTCTTAATATTAATAATTCCAATTACTTTCTTGAAATTTTTTTTTATTTAAAAGCATATTCAGCATATCTTGCAAATTTGAATTGGATTAAATAACATATATTAATTTAAATTAAATTAAATTAATTCAATTATAAATTAAAATTAATAAATAATATTTATTAAACCAGCGAAAGTTTGGCTCTTTTTTGATGGCACCACGTCACGTGTTGGCGCGTGAGATTTCCAGTGTTAAAAAATTAATTCTGGTACTTTCAGCAATTCAATTTTCGATGTTGAGATTTTGATGTTTTTGATGTTATAAATAATATTTATTAAATTATAATTTAATTAATTTAATTTAATTTAATTTAATAAATATTATTTAATCAAATTCAAATTTGCGAGATAGTCGAGTGGATAGTGGAGTGTTTGGCTCTTTGTTGATGGCACCACGTCACGTGTTGGCGCGTGAGATTTCCAGTGTTAAAAAATTAATTCTGGTACTTTCAGCGATTCTATCAAGCTGAAATTCTATATATAGCAGTTTTATACAATTATTAATCATGTGAAAAATTATCAAACATATATCTTTACTTTTACGGTCACACACACACACACACACACACACACACACACATATTTAAAAATTAATTTATTAAAATATATATTATGTAATATATTATATATAGTATATAATTTAATATATATATATATATATATATTCTGAAATTAATTTTAAATTATATAAATATATTAGAAATTAATTTAATATAATTTAACACATAATAATATATTAAAATATTTTATTTTATATATACATAATTTAGTAATTCTGATTATTAATGTAAATATAAATAATAATATTTAATATGGCAAATATGTAAAATTTTGTAAAGAATGTATCAGAAGTTTAGTGTCTAACATTCTGGCGTATTGCGCATGCGTATATCGGTCGGTCGGTCGGACGGGTCGTTTTGGAACGGTCGGGTCGTTTTGGAATCTCACGCGAAATCTATATTTTTTCCCCATCCCGCAAAAGTGCTCAACGCCGCTAAAGAAGTTTTCACTTCAAAAATTAATCGAAGCAGGAAAAGTGATGGGGTTTGAAATTAATAGTGATAAGACAAAATAATTAGTATCAGAGAGAATAATATTTACAAAGAATTTAAATCGAGGTTGCAATCGGGAATTTATTATCAAAGGGGATCAAAATTAAAATATATAAAACAATTATTTTTTCTGTTGTATTATTTGGGTGGGAGGCATGGTCTATAACCCTTGGAGATGAGAGTAGATTCAGAGTATTTGAGAATAGGATTCTTAGAATCAATTAGGTAATTATACAGAATATGAAAAGAATAATAGAATAATAAAAAATGGCGCTTCCTTAAATACAAAATATTATAAATAAAATAAAATTAAAAATATCTATTTTAATTATATTTTGTAATTAAATTATGAAATATATATTATGTTATATCCACATGCCATACTTTTCTGTCTTCAATGCACGTTTAAGGGCTGTATGTTTTATGACTATTTTTTTTTTTAAATTTATGTTCTTTTAAATTATTTGAAATTGTTTCATATATTTTGTCGTTTATTTATTTTAAATAATAATCTTAATCTTAAATATTCATAATAATAATAAGGAATAATAATTAATGTTTTAATGACCAAGCGGCGATTCGGTGACCAAGGTACTAACTATTAATTATATTATCTAAATACAAATAGTTAAATGGCTCATTTACTCATTATAGTGGCCACTCTGTATTAATTAAACAAATCTCTCTCCCTGTATTGCGTTTCCTATCCATCAATTGATTATCTTGTTTCATCATTGGGACAACCACAATGATATTAAATTGATTACTGATTTATATGTTTATATTTTATTATTATTAAAGGGGAAATTGACATAGATGGTCTTTATTTAACTTTACTAACTGGTTAATTAATCACACACACATAACTTAGGTAGCATTATGAGAATCACACTGTAGCTAATATCTAGGGGAGTATATTATGTTAAATAAATCGATCAATATTGCCAATTATAATTGTTTATATTCAAATTGTTATTCAAATGATTAAGTTGTGTTTTTTTTTTTTTTTATTATTAATTCGTTAGTTAGAATAAGCGTGGGAATAAGTTGAAGTTGGCAAAAAAAAAAAAACAGAAAGAAGATAGTGTAGATAGTGTAGTGATTGATTGATACAATATGTGAGTATGAGATATATTCATTAAATATAATAAGAGATAATAAATACATGATTTTATCTATTGATCCAACATACATACAAAATCTATTAAAATTTTATTATTTATTTCTAACTAAGAAACAAATTTCTTTTTTTTTAATATTTTTAACTCTATTATCATCATAAATTGGATGTTGTTGTTGTTGTTGTTGTTGTTGTTGTTGTTATGAATGATGAATTTATTTTTTATACAGTCAATTTTTCACAAGTTTTCTATTATTTTATATATTTTATACTACATTATACATATATACAGGGCTATCATAAAAGAATGGTGCGGTTTCAGTAATTTGTAGGATGATTGTAGGGAAATTTCTACGTCCTACGCAAGGAACGCTTATCAAGCCGGTTATATCCAAGAGGTGTCCTATGATCAGTAGAACGGGTCCTCTCAACCTTTACCTTGATTTTCTTGATCGGAGGCGCTATCAAGTAGCTTTTCCCCAAGGTTATTCCCGGAAGCTGGGTTGACTCCCTCCCATAGACCCCAGTTAGGGAAATTCTCTTGCCAGGCACGGGACTTGAACCCGGGACCATGTGAATAGGAGGATGGTTCGCTACCCACACACCCAATGGCGCCTTAATAATAATAATAATAATAATTTTTTTTTCTAAACAATTAGCAATCAATTCAGGATTTATCAAGAAATTGGGTAAAATTTAATGTCATTTGATTAATTGAAAATAAATGAAAATTTGAATTCAATATTCTAATTCATACAGAGAGAGAGAGAGAGTAAGTCACAAAAAAAAATAATAATATATAAATAATTAATTTTTTCTTTTAAATATCAATGAAATACTTACATGATTTGTTTTTATTTTTAAAAACAATGCTAATTAATACAATTTATTAAATAAAAAGGAATAAATAAATAAATATTTCATTATACTACTTCTTAAGAATGTTTTTTTTATTTATATAATAACTACAAAAGAAGGATTGGTTCTTTATCATTCTTATATATATTTGCAGTCATCTCTCTCTCTCTCTGTATCTTTATCTTTACTCTTTCACTTGAAAGATCTTTACGGTTATATGAACTGAATAATAATTTTATTAAAATTTAAGTGAAAAAAATATACAAGTCTTAAAAAATGATTTGATTAATAAATTGAAATTAAAACATAAATGTAAATAGAGAGAAGATATAAAACAATATTACAATACTAATATTACAATGATATAATAATTATACAATAATATTTGATAATTTAAAATATATACATAAAAATTGTTTATAGATTTTTATTAATAGTTCGATTTAAAAAAAAAAATTAGCTGGAGTGTCTCCACTCGACTATCTCGCAATTTGAATTGGATTAAATAACATAATATATTATATTTAAATTAAATTTAATTAATTATAAATTATAAATTAAAATTGGTAAATAAAAAATTAATTTTGGTACTTTCAGCCAATCAATCAAGCTGAAATTCTATATATATTAGTTTTATACAATTTTTAATCATGTGAAAAACTATCAAACCTCTATCTTTATTTTTACGGTCACTTTAGAGGAGAACAAATCAAAACGTTGTAGGTAATGACCCTCTTCCGGTTGAGCTACATTTCTCAAAAGTTGATAGAAAACTACGAATTTTGAATAATGCCCTTCATTATTCTGGCTCAAACCGTTTTTGCGTAATCTTGTCTACATACATACACACATTCACACACACACACACACACAGAGAGAGAGAGAGAGAGAGACAGACGCACCTACAGACATACAACCTTAGTGAAAATGATTCAGGAACCTTCAAAACGTATAAAAACATCAAAATGTGTGGGCATGGATTGATGACATACGAATAGCGAAATGAATGCAAATTCAGATTGTAATTGATCTTTCACGAATAGGAAAAAATAATTAATGTTGGATTTTCATTGGCTAAGATGGGTGGGTCACCACTCCTCTATTCTATACGGTGTTGGTGTTATTAAAAACTCAGCGCCTTGCTCCTGGCGGCAGATCCCTTGGACTCTTGAACCATCAACATACAACATCCAAGCGCCAATCAAAGTTACTTTAAATGGCCACATAAAAACGATCATAGAAGAAGTTTTGTATATATACATATTTAATATAAACAAATAAAATATACAAATTATTATTTGAATGGCGAAAGAAGAAGAATATAGGTAACTCCTAGTCACTATCATCATTCCCCTCCATCCTCTATTTATATATATACAGGGTGGCCCAAAAAGATGGGAACTTTTGAAAATAGAAAAAAACAAGGAACAATTTTTTTTAAAAATTTATTCCGGGTGCTCAATGTACACTACAACATTGGAAATTAAAGAAATATTCAAGTTTTGAAGATAATATCGCGAAGGTGATGTCCTCGTTCTCCCGATTTATCAGTGTGCGATTTTTATTTATAGTGTTACTTGAAGAGTATAGACTAACAATACACGTCCCTAAACCCTACCTGCACTCAAAACATCATCTTCGCGATATTATCTTCAAAACTTGAATATTTCTTTAATTTCCAATGTTGTAGTGTACACTGAGCACCCTGAATAAATTTTTAAAAAAAATTGTTCCTTGTTTTTTTATTTTTTCAAAAGTTCCCATCTTTTTGCGCCACCCTGTATATATATAAATATATATGATATGATAATAATAATTTAAATTAGATAAATATTAAAATGGAATAAGTTACGAGAAATCATAGTTAATAAATATTCAGTAGATTCCATTATGGTATAATTGATATGTTTTGTTTTTATAAAAGGCGCCATTGGGTGTGTGGGTAGCGAACCTGCCTCACATTCCCATGGTCCCGGGTTCAAGTCCCGGGCCTGGCAAGGGAATTTTCCTAGCTGGGGTCTATGGGACGGAGTCAACCCAGCCTCCGGGAAAAACATTGGGAAAAAGCTAGTTGATAGCGCCTCCGATCAAGAAAATCAAGGTTGAGAGGTTGAGAGGACCCGTTCTACTGATCATAGGACACCTCATGGATACAACCGACTTGATAGGCGTTGTCATTGCGTAGGACGTACAAAGTCAGAGGTTTTTTTTTATTTGTTTTTATACCATAATTGGAATAAGAAGAAGAAAGAATATATTCAATGAGAGTCGCATTTTCTGTTTTTTTTTTATTCGTATAATATATATTCTATCGTATTATAAAGAATCAGCTATAAAATACAAAGGTATTTATTTATTGTATCCATAAATGTTCATATTTATGTAAATAGTTCTAAAAATATAAATTAATTCATTAATCATAGAAAATACATTAATCAGGCATGAAGAGTTGATGTGTATATATGTATAATATATGTATATATGCATACAGGTACATACATATTAGTAACTATGTAGGTAGTACTCGTAACTATAAAAATTTATATGTAATCTAAATGTTAAATGAAAATAATTTGATTTCATTTGATTTCATTAAATAAACAATTTTTAATGAATAAATACGATACTAAATTTCAACGCCTTTCAAGAAAAAAACAAAAAAAAAAAATAGAATCTTTTAAGCATTCACTTTTTTTTCTTCTTATTTCTTTTAGTTGATCGATTAATCTCAAACACCCTATTTCATTTTTTTTTTTACTTTCGCAAGACTATTTATCATGTTTCTTGTTCTTCTTTTTCTAGTTCTTCATCTTCATCAATTTTGACTTTAAATGTATCAAAATTAATTTAAGAATAAATAAAAAAAATTATATAGAAAAAAAAGACATAAATGAGATGAAAATTAAAATATTATAATATAATAAAAACTAAGAAAAAAAATTCATTTATTTAATTTATTAAATTAATTTTGAATATTATTTTTTTTTTTTTTGATTTTGTTATTAGTAGTATAAGAACAAGAAAGATAATGTACAAGGCAAAGTAGAGAGAGAATGGTTAAGTTGAATAATAAATTTTCAATCTATTTAAAATAAATATTATAAAGAAATATTTTAAATATGATGCCAAACTCTACAATTCACTGAACTATATATATATATACCGGGACCCCGAGCCTCGGCTCGGTACTTAAGTTAAAAAAAATGATTCATTATTATTGGATTTGGCTGGTAATATTAATACCTGGGACACCGAGCTCTCGCTCTACCCTTTAAAAAATATTGATACACAATTCTTTAATTATTTATTACAATTATTAAATGTTACACATTTGCATCAATCTGATTAAAATTAATGAACTTGTGCTCCTCAATAATACATAAATATATAATATATAGGTACATATATTTTTTTTCTATAGTGTTTTTTTGAAAAACTGTTTAGCGCCCCAAGTGGTTATAAAACAAACTAAAGACAAAAAAACGTGCTTTGCAGCTTTTCGGAATTAAAAAAGCAAAATTGGCAGTCGTGGGACTGGCCGACAGAAGTGAAAACTTCTGCGTAAGAAATTTTAAAACAGACGAAATTCGCGCTATTTCACGAGAAAGATGAATTTCATATGCATGTATATATATATAACTTATATATTATTTTAAACATATATTTTAAACAAATTTGTAACTTATATTTATATATATATAAATACACAACTTTGTTTAAAATATTGCAATACGAACTGTTTTATAATTCTTATCTCTAACATAAAATATATATTTATTATGTGAAGTTCATTTCGTATAATTTTGATTATATATGTATATATGAAATGAACTTTACATAATAAATATATATTTATATGTTAGAGATAATTTATAAAACAGTTCTAATGACAATTCAAATTTCGCGCTCTGTTATAAGAAATTTGAAAGCAGATGGTTTCATGGTGTTGGTCACGATCACGCGAGTTCTATACTTTTTCCCCATCCCGCAAAAGTGCTCAACGCCGCTAAAGAAGTTTTCACTTCAAAAATTATTTAATATTTGGAAATATATCTGACTTATAGAAAAAATGAATATTAATTAAAGAAAGAAATAGTTTTTAAAATATCCTGAATAATATGTAACAATTTTCAAGATAGAAATTTATTACAATATTACAATTATTAACTGTTGCATCATTGCATCAATCTGATTAAAATGAATGGAACTTCGGGTACTCAATAATAATAAATAAAATAATATTAATAAATATATTGAATAATATTTTATTGAAAAAATATTAAAACTTATAAAACTATCTAAAACTTTATTAATAAAAGAACAATGAATAAATAAATATAGAATAGTAATTTATTAAAAAGTAAACAATAGATAAAAAGAAAAAAAAATAACAAAATCATTATTTTCATTTTTAAATAACGATTCACCCGGCGAGTTTCGAACCGACGAAATCCACTCGTTAAAACATCAGTCCAACCGCTGGACTATATGTATTTAGATAAAAAATTGTCATTTTTTTACTGTCTTAGCAGGCAGTATTAAAAATTTTGACGTTTTCCATATATAATTTTCAATTAAGAAATTAATAATGAAGCTGTATGTTTCAAGAGATATCATCAATAAAACTTAATTTTTCTTTATAAATACTATATCTAGTGTGAATTTGAAAAAAATCGTTAGAGCGGTTTTTGAGAACCAATATATATAGATAAATACATATATACAATTTTAGCTAGCATAATAAGATAAGATACATATATATACAGTGCCTTTATTTCAATTTTGAAAACATTATTTTAAAAACACATTTACATATAAACATACATATTAACATTAAAATGTGTTTTCTAAAATTTTTCTTTTTCTTTTCTTATGAACACAGCCATGTCTGGTGTATATGGAGGATCCAACTATTAAGATTTATTGCTGTTCTTCTATAATTTATACTAAATAAACTCTCATTTAGCTATAAGAATCATGTAAAATTGGTTTAAATTTTTAAATTAAAATAATTATAATAAGAATACAAATTAATCCAAAAGAAAATAAAAAGAAAAATTGTCAAAACTAAATGGATTATATTATGTATCAAAAAATTATGATAAATGAGTTTTACACTTTGTTAAATGGATATTAACTCGTGACTGGTTGATCTATGTTATGATGTCATTTTAATCCATTTTATGTCTGAAAAGGGATAAAATCACTAAACATTTTGTGTAGACACGAGTAGAATTACTTAATAGGGTCTACTCTTATCCGACTATAAGACATTATTATTATTAAAATTATTATTATTATTATTATTATACTAATAGCCTTAATGAATTATTTACTTTTCTTTATGTAAAAAGAAAAAAATAGATTACATAATTTAAAATTTCCATTCCATTTGAGTATGTTTCAATAGTAATTGATTAAACAAAAATAAACTGGAGTGTCTCCACTCGACTATCTCGCAAATTTGAATTGGATTAATTAACATATATTATATTTAAATTAAATTTAATTAATTATAAATTAAAATTAATAAATAATATTCATTAAAAAAAAATGAAAAATGTCTGTGTGTGTGTATGTATGTATGTAGACAAGATTACGCAAAAACGGTTTAAGCTAGGATAATGAAATTTGGTATACGGGAATTATTCAAAATTCGTAGTTTTCTATCAACTTTTGAGAAATGTAGCTCAACCGAAAGAGGGTCATTACCTACAACGTTTTGATTTTTTTTCCTCTAAAGTGACCGTAAAAATAAAGATATATGTTTGATAGTTTTTCACATGATTAAAAATTGTATAAAACTACTATATATAGAATTTCAGCTTGATTGAATCGCTGAAAGTACCAGAATTAATTTTTTAACACTGCAAATCTCATGCGCCGGCACTTGACGTGGTGCCATCAACAAAAAACATGCGCTGGTTTAATAAATATGATTTATTAATTTTAACTTATAATTTATAATTAATTAAATTTAATTTAAATATAATTAATATATGTTAATTAATCCAATCCAATTTGCGAGATAGTCGAGTGGAGACACTCCAGCTTATTTTTTATCTATATCATTGAATTGAATATTTAAAATATCCATTATAAAGAAAAGCAAAATTAAAGAAAATATTATATAAAATTAATGAACATTTACAAAATACATATAATTTTTCACCCTCTTATCCCCCTCTATCTCATTTTCTTATTTCTTAATTATAAAATCAAATCTTTCTCTTTATTTCTATCTTTATATTTAAATCTTATTGATGATGATCATCATCATGATTAAGCTCTACTTTCAACTATATAATCATGAAGCAAATTGTAATAATAATAATAATAATAATCTAGGCCAATTTAGAGAATTTTTGGAATGTGCATTTGTCCATGAAATTAATTATACAAATAAAATAAGAATAGATTTATTCCTTTCTTTAATGTGAATTCTTTAATCTAAATAATAATCAATTAAATTCTATTTTTTTTAATATAATATAATTTATAAATAGTATTTTCTTTTATCATCAAATTGAGATTTTACCACATTATATCACATCAATATTTACGTTATTAAATTAAAATTTATTCTAAAATCTTTAATTGGTTTTATAGGTAAATAAATTGCTCTTAAAAATTTTATTAGTATAATTAGTAAAAAACAAAAAAGACCAACTTAACTTATTAAGTAATTAATATATTTACACTCAATTAATGCCTATTATTATTAATAATACTTGAAGAAGAAAATTCTATAATCACATAATAATCTTTCAAAGAAGAGTTGATAAAGTAATATTAATTAAAATTCTTTTTTTCAATATTATAAAATATAAGAATATCATTCAAAGTTCTAAACTAGAAGGATTGGTTTTATTATTTTTTTAGTTAGAAAATGAAAGTAAATATGAAAAAAATTAGAAAATCGAATCTTTATCATGTTTTTACTGTACTATAAGAATTATTTATTTTGCTCAAACTTGCTAACTATTAATAAAACACGATTATTTATTTCCTTTTTCAGCAAGAAATAGAAATAAAGAATCATTTCAAAAATTTTATCTTATTATTCTCGGAAAAATTATATATATATATATATATATATATATATAGGTGTAGATTTGTATATTTTTGAGATATTAAACATCTCTAAGAAATTTTTTGTAATTCACACCATAGATAATATTTATAAAGATAAATCGATATTGGTTTCAGCCTCAAGAAAAATCAACTTTATTAGTATTTTCTTAATTTTAAAATAGTAAATTCAAATGACGTCATCAATAACTTCATCCATATTTGCCTCTTGTCATTCTTTTTTAATTGATATTATATTCATTTTTTTTTTTTATGTTTAAAATATTTTAAAATTATTTATTTAATTTCGAAATATAATTAAAAATATTTATTTAAATAATATTTTAGAATAAAATTACGAAATATATTTATTAAATTCTCACCAAAAAAAATCTAAAATTTATCTTATTTGTCTTGGAAACATTGAAAGTATAAATTATCTTTCTGTGTTTCTATCTTGAATATGATATAATTTAAAAACAATTTCTTTCTTTAATTAATATTCATTTAAAATGATAATAAAAGAATATCTTATTCAAAATAAATGGTTAAATAAATATGATCTAATAATATTAAGTAGAAATAGAAAAGTATAATAGCAGCGTAGCTGAAATGGCAGTTTTATCCATAATAAATATTTTTTTAATTCCCACACAATATTTCTTCTAAATAAAAATAAATTTAAACCTGCCAAGTCCGCTTTTTTTCTTTAGTTCTTCTTGGGGCGCTAAACAGTGTTTCAAAAATAAAGGATGGTCTGTGATCCATAAATCATAAGTTAATATTTAATAATAGTTATTAGAACATTTAGATGATTTTCGCTAACGACCAGTCTTTACTGAAACCGGCGAAGTGCATTAAGTTCAGCAGATTTAGGACATTTAAGGGATGTATAATTCCATAGTTTTTACGATGTTTTTTTTGATTTGTGTTCCTTTAAAATATTTGAAATATTTTAATCTGATGTCGTTTAATTTTTTTGTTTATTCTTATAAATCTTTATTACTTAATTTTATGTCTTTTTTTAACTATTTTCGTGTTTATTTTTTATTAAATTACTCATTTATATTTAATTATTCTTTGTTCTTTTATTAATTAATTTTTAGATAATTTTATAATTTTTAATATTTTTTCACTAAAATATATTATTTAATATTTATTAATATTATTATTTATTATTATTGACGACTCAAATTTCCATTCATTTTTATCAGATTGATGCAATGATGTACACCTAACATTTAATAATTGTAATAAATAATTAAAGAATTGTATATTCATTCAATATTTTCTCGGTGTTTCAGGTACTATTTTATTATATTAACTAATTTTAAAAGTTTTATATAATTAAAAAATAAAAAAATAAAACTTTTAAAGTAATTTAATAAAAAAAAGAATTTTTTTAATATATTATCAAAGGTATTATTCATTTGTTAGTGAATTTTTCTTTCTCTTTCTCTCTTTATCTTCATAAATATAAATTCATAATAATTTATTTAGATTAAAGAATTATAATAATATACGCCTCGTTGAGTTGTATATATATATATATAATATTAACAATAACCAACAAAAAAAAGTATTTTTTATATATATATATATATATATTATAATTTATATTGTCATTGTATTTTTCTTTCTTTCTTTCTTTTCTTTACTTTTCTAAATATCTATTCATTAAATTTATTCATTAAAATTATTATATATACTCGTATATGCTTGCTATATTCGTGTATAACAGAATGGGAAAATTTTAAATATTATAATTGAATGAAAGGAAAATTTGTTAACTTTTTCTTTTTATTATAATAATATAAAAAAAAAAAAAATATAATATTTTTCATAAAATAAATATTATAAAAACAGAAAAATTCTAAAATTTTGAATAAACTTTTGTATAGTAAGATAACTTACATTAAATTCATTGTACTTTGTTATTGAACAAATTGTAATGTTGTTGATGTATTCATTTAAAATTATTAAATTTTTATGTTTATAATGCCTAGTTAATTAGCTATGCCCCGGTAAAAATGAATCTATACACCTAATATACAAATATTTGTCTATTCATCTGAAATATGAATGAATAAATATGATTTGTATAATCACATTAATAATAATTAAGTAAAATAATATAATCATTGTTTTTACAAAATTAAATTTTCTACATAATACTATAATATTGTATATTTAAAAATGTTTACGTATATTTAATCTAATCTTATTTAAACAAATAATACATATAAATGTAATATTTAATGTTTTTTAAGAATTGTATATTTTCATTTTATTTTTTGGAAATTTTAATCTAAATATACTTATTTAATATTCAACAGAATATTTTTATTTTATTATTATTATTATTATTATTAGAAGGAGGAAAATGCTACATAGACACCTGGTAGTGTGAGGCTCTTACTGTAAAATTTCATTAATTGATTAATTAATTGATTAACATTAATAAAAAAAAATAGAATTTAAATTCTGGACTTTCAATCACTTTCAATTTTTTTTTTTTTTCTGTTTTCTTGAAACATCAAAAAACTAAAGTGACTATCCTTTAGCACTTATGTAGTACAACTGTACTACCAGTATCATTGGTATGCCCTGTGATACTGGCTGACTGACCGACTACCTGTGATCTACTGACAATGAAAAATTAAGTTAACCCATTTTACGAACCGACCCCATGTTGATAGCAACTTTTGTCTATCAATATATAGAATATATAATTTTTAACATTGCAAATCACGCGCCAACACGTGACATGGTGCCATCAACAAAGAGCCAAACATACGCTGGTTTAATAAATATTATTTATTAATTTTAATTTATAATTTATAATTAATTCAATTTAATTTAAATATAATATATTATGTTATTTAATTCAATTCAAATTGCGAGATAGTAGAGTGGAGACACTCCAGCTTATTTGTTTTCTTTTTAACTTTAAGCCAAACTATTCCTCATTTGTTCAACCACAGTCCCAGATGGGGGAGATATTTTGATAAAATAATTAAACTCAAATGAAATGAAATAATACAGATAGATTCAGCAGAAATTAATTTAAAACAGCGGTCGGGGAACTTTTTTAATCATTACCCAAAATATTTTTGTTTAAGTTGATATTACCCCAGAAGAAGAGCAAAAAAAAACGAAATAGCTTCTTTATAGCATCTTTCCTATTATAGCCCCCCATGATAATTTTGAAAAGAAAACAATAACTAAAAATTTAATTTGCAAAAATACTAACAAGTTTATAAAATAGCAAATTAAAAATATATACTTTTTACTTTTTACTCAAAAAATTTCATTTTTACCCCGTTTCGGGTAATTTACCCAGGTTCCCCGACCGCTGATATATATCTATAAGTATTTAAGTATTTCTATTAAAATTAATTATAATTATTAAAAAAAAAATACGATATAAAATTCTTGAAATTTATAAAATTAAAATTTTTTTATTATAAACTTTATAAACTCTACCTACAACTACTAAAACGATGTGTACTTTTTTATTTTCATGAATAAATAAATAAATATGCCTCAAAAAAATGTCTGTACATGCTCGTATAATAAGATAATGTTGAATTAAATACATACAATCTCTAGAGCAGTAATTCTCAACCACTGTGCCGCGGCACTTTAGTGTGCCGCGAGATTACGAGACTCTTAAACTTTTTTTTTCTAAATTTTTTCAATTTGGTTCTAGAAAAGAAAAAAAAAAAAAGTAAACCGCTTTTGCGACCACTTTTTTTCCAATATGGTAAACTTTTACACTTATCTTTTTCTTTGTGTGCGCTTAAAGTGTGCTGCGGTGATAAAAAAAAAGGTTGAGATTCACTGCTCTAGAGCTCTAGACATTCTCAAATGGTAAATGCTTTAGGAATACTTTATTGTATGTTATAACTAACTGTGTTTAATAGAGATATACCTGGATCTGTAAATAATCTCTTAAATGAATGGATAAATAAATAAAATACTCCAGCTGAGATCTTACAGATTAAATAAATAAAAATTTGTGTTTGTTTTTTCTTTTTTTTTTTTTTTGTATTTTTTCTGTTTCTCTATTTTTAGATATAAGTATGGGTTTTTAAAAAGAATTTAATTCCTGTTATGTTCGATTTTTCTTTGTTTTTATTTTTTAATTTTTCTGTTGTTTGCTTTTTTTTTGTAAATCCTCTACCCCAAATAGGGAGAGGATAGAGATATACTGAGTTGTATATAATCTCTTTAATTAAATAAATAAATAAATAAATAAATAAACTAGTGATGATGAAAAATGTTATCGCCATAGAGACACTATTGGAAGGCAGGCAACCAGTTGAATGCTTGAAAATGGCGATAACATTTTTCCATCACTATACCTACGTATACATACAATAATAAGTATTTATTTACATAGATTACAATTTGATTATAATTAGAGAGAAAGTGAAAAAATTACTAATTTATTTGTTATATTTATTTAAAAATATCAAATATTTGTTTTTGTAATTGATTTTGAGAGTGCAAGTATTTTGAAAATTTTTTGATGAAATAAAAAATAGCCAATAAGACAAAAATTACACTGAAAAAATCCCTGCGTTTGATAAGATCCCTCTTGCTTATTGCTAGGGAACAAACTGTGTTTTTGTCATTTAATAAATAGTAATCCTTTGCATTTTAAAATGTCATTTTCACGATCTGGTGACGAAAATAATGATTCTATTAATGAATTTATTAAAATAAAATACACCCAAAAATCGCAAAAAATTTTCTCTCCCTCGAGCATTGATGAATACTTATAATTTTATAACAATCCGAACGCATGTTGCTTGGAAACCGCCCGACGCCGAAAGCGGAGGGTTGTTTCCTGTTCGAATTATCAATGCCCTTGGGACATTACAGCTGAAAATATATTAGTAGATACATATATTACCTAAATACCTAAATACATACATATATATACGAGTATAATAAAAAAAATGTCAAAATGGGCATAATTTCAAACAAATTAATCGATAAAATGTGTAGTATTGCCATAGTATATTAAAATTTAAAATTATCCTTACTTTTTAAAAAATATATAATACTTAAATGAAATGTTGCTTTTAAGAAATTAAATATATATATTATATATATCATCATAAATAAATTGAATAAATAAATAAATATATTTTAGATATATTCTATTTTATTATAAAACGAATGTGTTTAAAGAATATTTTAATTAAAAATTATTATTTTTTGTTCAGTTTAATTTTATATATAAAATAAAATAAAATAAAATAAAATAAAATAAAATAAAATAAAATGAAAAAAAAAAAAAATTTTTAATTATACTTTTTATCTACACAAATAAATAAGAATATGTAGATTCACGAACCAAATACTAATTATAAATATTAATTTGTTTTTAACTCACTTGCATGATGCTGATGATAAAATGTCTTTTCTTTTTACTATTTGCTTGCTAGTTTTGAAATGAAATCAATGGTAATTGATAAATCATGGATTGTTCTATTGAATTGGTCAGGTATCTTGGATCTATTGGGTTGTGTTGAGGTTGGTTTAGTTCGCGGTTGGTTGGAAAGCGATGTCGCGCACACGAGCCAATGTAGCGCAAATAGGTCACTGACCATGGCTATATAGCCTCTGCAAGGGCGGCGACTGTCTCTGGGCCACCTGAAAGAAAGAAAGAAAGTGGCACATCAACCAGCAGACAACACACGCTTCTTCTTATCATTGCTCCCCTTTACCAATGATATACCTACATAGCTCCGATTAATTAACCAAATAACAATAACAACAACAACAACATGTAACATGTCAAATAATAAGCTGGAGTGTCTCCACTCGACTATCTCGCAATTTGAATTGGATTAAATAACATAATATATTATATTTATATTAAATTTAATTAAAATTATATATATAAATTATTAATTATAAAATAATAAATAATATTTATTAAACCAGCGAGCGCATGTTTGGCTCTTTGTTGATGGATATTTGCAATGAATTAATTAATATATTCCAAAGATGATGATGAGAGCATTAAAAAATGAAAAATGAAATCAATGATCAAAAATTAGATAACGTTTAGTCGTAAAAATCAAATATTTTAATCCAAAAGAAAAAAAAAACATAAATAATTAATAAAAATATTCATTTTAATAGAAAGTGTGCATAGAAAACAAACAAATAAAAAATATTTCTAATTAAAGAGAATGAATAAAATTCTTAATACTTATTAATGAATTACCTGGCAAGGTGGACGGACACACATCCTGACTTATTATATTCACTTTGCAAATCAAACTAAAAGATTTTATTAAAATAAATAAATTTTAATTCTATTTTTATTTATATTCTGTTCTACCCTGAAATTTAACCGAGTGGCTTATCGCACGATTAGAAAAAAAATAATTACTGGAATTGTACCTTTTTACTTTTTATTTAAAATAAAATAATATTATCTAATGTATATTATAATAATAATTTATTATATTTATTAAAAAAATAATTTAAAAAAGAATATTGACTGATAATCATTTACTAAAAATCAGATATTTATTAAATAAAATAAATAAATTATCAAATATATTATTTTGAGTGAGATTTTCAGAATTAAAAAATTAAATCTGGTACTTTCAGCGATTCAATCAAGCTGAAATTCTATATATAGCAGTTTTATACAATTTTTAATCATGCGAGAAACTATCAAACATTTATCTTTATTTTTACCGTAACTTTAGAGGAAAACAAATCAAAACGTTGTAGGTAATGACCCTCTTCCGGTTGAGCTACATTTCTCAAAAGTTGATAGAAAACTATGAATTTTGAATAATTACCGTATACCAAATTTCATTATTCTGGCTCAAACCGTTTTTGCGTAATCTTGTCTACATACATACATACACACACACACACACATTTTTCTCAACCTTAGTGAAAATGACTCAGGAACCTTAAAAACGTATAAAAACATCAAAATCTCAACATCGAAAATTTTCGTGATCGCAATCCTATCTCTGGCGAGATAGTAAAAAGGCGAAGGTTAAGAGAAAATAAATGAACTTGACAATGAACTTGAAAAATTCAAATTGAATTCGTCATATTTTAGAAAACAAGGAAATTAATATTATAATTAATTATTTATTTTATACAATACACACACACACACTGATAAATAAATAAATAATTTATTATTATTCTATTATGATCATCGTTAATTTATTGTGATTAACTCACAATCAACAAACAAAAACAGGTGTAATGAAAAATATCAAAGAATATTTTTTTTTGTGTGGTGATTTTAAAAAATTTACATTTAGAAAATACATTTGTACATGTAACTACGAGTAATAAATAAATGATAAAAAAAAATAAATAAATAAATATAGGTACATTCCACACATACGAATATATAGGATGTTACAGGGTGATTCAAAATTTACTTTTACAATTTAATTTACAAGCTTATAGAAATGTATTTATGTAAAAGACGCACAGAATTGATTTTAATATCCTATGATAGAACAACTCATCAAGTTTTCACGACATACTTGCAATTTTATAATACCTAGTTGTGTCATTACGTGCCCTAGCGTACGTAGTTCATATCAAAATGAGGACCACACTAGTTTTGTGTTTTTTGTTCTTTTTTTAATTTTAAGCAAAACTATTCCTCATTTGTTCAACCAGAGTCCCAGATGGAAGAGATATTTTGAAAAATTATTAAACTCAAATGAAATTAAATAATAGATTCAGCAGAAATCAATTTAAAAGAATCAATGTTACATGAGATAGAAAGTATATAAGTATATAATTATAATATGTGGGGGAAATTTAAAAATAATAAACCACCCGGAATATGGAGATGGAATACCTGTAGAATTAATTAAATATAATGGAAAACCTTTCGTAGAGTGTATACACAAATTAAATCTTTCAATTTGTCTTAAGGAAAAGATTCCATTAGAAGGGAAGGAGGCAATTATTATCCCACTTTTTAAAAAGTGGAAATTTAACAGACTGCAAAAACTACAGGGGAATTTCTCTTTTGACAATATCGTATAAGATTATCTCTCGAATATTATTTTATTCAAATTAATATATTTGCAGAGGAAATATTAGGAGATTAGATAAAAAGAATAGATAGATAAAAAAAAATAATCTATATCTTTTCATATCTCTAACTTTTCTGATTTTATTATAACGTTTTTATCAACTTCACTTCATATCTGTCGGTCTGTCTGTCTGTCTGTCTGTTCGCTCTTATGACAAATTGAATTCGATTTTTCAACAACTTTCAATTGAGATAGACATTTGAAAATTTTTATAGATATTACAATTGATCTCTAGAAGGTATGGAAGAAATATAATTGAATTATAATTAATTAATTTTAATGTAATTAAACATTAATTGTTTTAATATTTGAATTTTCATTCACGCCATCTGACGGATAACTATTGACAAGGAGATAGTCAACTATCCTGGTAGGACATTTGAAAAATGTTTCTGAGTGTGTGTGTGTATGTGTGTGTGTGTGTATGTAGACAAGATTATGCAGAAATGGTTTTAAGCTAGAATAATGAAATTTGGTGCACGGGCATTATTTAAAATTCGTAGTTTTCTAACAACTTTTGAGAAATGTAACTCTTTCGGAAGAGGGTCATTACTTATTACGTTTACATTATTTTTCCTCTAAACTGACCGTAAAAATAAAGATTTATGTTTGATAGTTTTTAACATAAATGAAAAATTGTATAAAACTGCTAATGGTATAGAATTTCAGCTTGATTGAATCGTGGAAAGTGCCGGAATTAATTTTTTAAATTTTGACTTAAAAATGAAGGTAAAGTTGTTAAATTTAATATTTGTTAATTAATTAATTAGTTTAATTGAATAACAATACTATATACTGAAAATTTAAATTTTTTAATTAATTAATTAATTAATCCAATTCAAATTTCCGAAAAAGTTGGGTCGACACATTCCAAATTTTAATTATTTTTATCTCGTAAACTAGAAAAGACCGAGAAATATTGCATAAGGAAAGTTTCTTTGGAATTAAAAAAGGAATCCACTGGCAAAGTTTCATCCAAATTCTTGAAGCTTCCCGCTTTGTAAACAATTATCTTTTTTCTAATAAAAATAAGATTACTTAAATATGATTATGGACAAATTTTATAAATATGAATGAAACCTATGTAGAATTCGTAATTACTTAAAACTTAAATGAATTAGAAAATTTAATTTTAAATGAAATTAAAAGCTTATATTTTACTTTAAAAAATAAAATTCAATTTACATTTAAATTGAATTATTACTAATAAACATTTATTTAATTTTTTTTTTTCTAAATAATTTTTCTCTCTATTTTTAAAAAAAATTCAAATAATAAATAATAATATCAATCAAATCTTAATTTTCTTTCTATTTTTTTTTTTATTCTTTTTTAAACCATTTCACTAATAAGCATTGGAGTTACATTGACATGTCTAATATAAATAATAAATAAATATAATATAAGTTATAGTAAAAAAAAAAAAAAAAAAAAAAATCAAATTAATATATATATATATATATTTTTATTGTATTGTAAGTATATTGATTTGGTGATCAAACCAGATTCTTAGCCAGAAAAAGTCAGACAAGATGGTATTTACGTCCATTGAAGTGAAAAATTCATTTTATTGGAATACGAATTCAATCCAGACGGCAAAGGAGGAGGATTCTAATCAAAATGGACAACACAAATGTCATATACTATGAACACCTTTAATTTAAACCAATTTTACCAAAATTAAAGATTAAAGAATATTATTATTATTAATTGATAATACCAATAAAATAAGATACAAATGTGCTGTGATTATCTCTCATTTTTTGATTAACATTCTACTTTTTTTATTTCTTATACTTTCTCCTGATATTAATTATCAATTTCGTTTATTCTTTCATTCATTCATAAGGATTCAATATTTATTTATCTTCTTTCAATTCTAAAAAAAAAATATCATTCTTGTTGTATTGAAAGTTGACTCTTTTCTTATTTCAATTCTTAATTTTTTTTTTTTTTTAATTATATCATCCAATTCATTCATTTATTTCTTAAAATAAAATTTATTCATATTTATTTCAAACGTTCATAATTTGTTTTTGTTTTTTTTTTTAATTTTTATTACAACGTTTTTCTCAACTTCACATCATGTCTGTCTGCTAGTTCTAATGGAAAATTGATATTTTCATCAATCTGCCCTTTAGGCTCAGGGATTCATTGCGAATCACCTGCATTTGCTCTCACAGGGATTCATTGCGAATCACCTGCACCCAGGGATTCATTGCGAATCACCTGCACCCAGGGATTCATTGCGAATCACCTGCACCCAGGGATTCATTGCGAATCACCTGCACCCAGGGATTCATTGCGAATCACCTGCACCCAGGGATTCATTGCGAATCTCCTGCATTTGTTATCATTAATTCCATATAGTGAACATTCATTGTTTAAACGTGCAATAGCACACATTTGTAATAATTAATATTTTGAATAAATAAATTCGAAGAAAAGCAAATTGTACTTTTCTTCAACCCTCGTTTTTTAAAAACACGACACCGGGTTTCAAAACCTTGCAAAGTTAATTGAGGAATCAGATGGAGGTTTTTCATCACCAGTTACACTTGCATTCAAAAAAGAGGATGGTCGGAGGACAAGACTTTGTATTGATTACCGAAGATTAAATAAATTGATAATACCAGAATGTTTTCCATTTCCAACTATAAATGATGTTATTGAAAAGATACCTAATTGTAAATATTTTTCGACGCCAGTTAAGGTTTTGAAACCCGATGGGTCGGGGTCTATCGGGAGATCCTCTAAAAAATCATCGAGTGATGTTTCATCTTCCGATTCATCATATTCGTCATTAGTGTCGTCAAATGTTACCTCTTTCTTATTGTAATTTGGGTTGTTCGCTGCCGGAGAGCCTTTTGGGGAAAATAATTTTCTACCCGGATGTTGTATTTTGTTTGTAGGGGTCTCGGGAGATTTCTTTAAGGGGGTGCGCCAGTTAAGGTTTTGAGGTGTTCTATAAGTAGGTTTGTTGGTTTGTGTAAAGGTGTTATTCAAAGTTTTGTTAAAATTTTGTGGATTGTTTGTATGAATGCTTTGCTTGCATTCATATTGGAAATCGTTGGTAAGCATGCTAATAAATTGAGTTAGGTCTCTGAAAATTTTGGTAGTTATTTTTGTAATTTAAATGAGTCCCTAGAAGATATGGAAGAAATACAATTGAATTATTATTAAGTAATTAATTAAATTTTAATAAAGTAGTGAATGTGTGAGATTTATTACTCTAGAAATATCAAATATGTATGTGGAGATATAATTATTATTATTATTATTAATACAAATCAAAATCAAAATATTTCCAATTGAGAGAATTTCTAAAAAGTGATCAAAAAAAAAATTTTAACCCTAACGTTCTTTACAGAAATAGAAAATTATTGATAAATATATATATATATATATATATATATATGTGTGTGTGTGTGGAAGGATTGATTAGTCAAACGATCAATTTAGTTAAACGTGCTAAAACGAACAAACTGAAGACGTGCTCGTTGAAAAGCACTCAAAAGCAAAAAATACAAATGCTGAAAGCACGGTCGAATAAAACAGCTGAGGTTTATAAATCTTGCCGTGAAAAAGTTGACTTTGTCATTTTCAAAAACGATTGAAACAAGTTTCAAAAAAAAAAAAGATCAGATGACTTTTTACCATGGCCCACCCCTGTTCCATGTTTTTATATTATTTCAGAAATTTGTAAGGGGGCGCAAGAATATTTTTTAGATAATGGGGATCGCCGGTACAGAAAAGTTGGAAATCAATGCAGTAGATGAACATCAACTGACAATCATCAACTGACGAATATAATGTTCAGGCTCCTTCCTATATACAACAAAGTATAGATTGTAAAATTATACTAAAAAGTATAAAATAATAAAAATATAAATAGAAATTTATAAAACAGCGTACATATAATAAACAAGAATAAAATAATTTTTCTATCAAAGTCTATGATTGAATTGTCTATGATTCAAATAAAACGAAAAATGTTGGATGAAGGCATATCGCGTATACATAATATGATTGTAGAATTTTTTTTAAATTTAAATTTTAATAAATATTTCGATTTTTGTGTTTCTATCAATATCTTCTTTTATGTTTATATCTATAAAAGTTTGATTATTACTTTAATTATGAGTATTATAATATTATTGCACTTTCTCAGCATTGCTGCTGAAAAAATTTTACCTATCCTTTTCAGATCTTATTAAGGGCTAGGCTCGGTCGATGTGGAAAAATTTTATAAGAAAAATTTCTTTTGAATTATACAAGGAATTCACAGGTTAAGTTTCATCCAAATCCTTAGATTCCCGTTTTGTAAATAATTACTAAATAAAATAATAGAAATAATAAAATTACTACATTTAAAATTTTGTATACTTTTGTTTATATTGATAAGTTGTATTTAATTTGGTGAGATTTTTTTTTTATTTGATATTCCGCTACGAAAAAAGTTTGGTACTCATCGATCTATACTAGAAGTTTATATTGACCCACACCCATATATATTACATACATGTTTTAATCATACCATTTCAAAAACGCTTAAAAGTTTTCATTTTATTTTTTTTTTTTTTTTAAACTGAATTGGAAATCCATTTAAAGATTTGCTAATATTAATTATACAAACATTTTAAAACTTTAAAATAAATATTTTTTTTTATACTCTTATGTTATCTATATATATAAAAAATACATCAAAAGATAAGAAAGATATTCACAGTATATTTTATTCACTCTTTTTTACAGTTACCTTTTATATATATATATATATATATATATATATATATAAAGAAAGAAAGTTTAGGAATTTTATTCATTTTTTTTTAAGATTCTTTAAATATGATTTGATTATTTTTGAATGGCGTGTCTCTTGATCTTTAATTTATTAGGAAAATGAATCTTATCAGTGTCATTCTTCATTATTAATTAATTAATCTGTAATGACTTTAATGGAAATTTATAATTTCTATACATACGAAATGGAGATTGTATTGAAGAATAGGAAAATGTGATGGAAGGGTGAGGGAGAGGAATAGTAATAGTAGTATAGTTTGTGAATAATACATTGTTTCAAAAAAATTAGAAAGACAACTATTAAACTACTAAATTTCAAATAATTTTATAGATTTCATAAAGAACTATCAAAATTGATTTTATTTTCTTTAAATTATAAACAATATAAGTAATGGAATATAATGATAATAATAAATAATTAATAATTAATAGTTTTGTACTTGGAAGTTTGTTTGTTTTTTTTAACTTAAGATCTAACTAGACATGAGAGAAAAAGTATATTTATAAAACTACTAACACCATCTAGATAGAAAGAAGGATAATATTGTATCATATACAGGGTGGACCAAAAGTCCGGTAACATTTCAAATGGTTATAAAAAATACAAAAAGAGATATGAGAGAAAATATGTTTATTTATTATAAAAGTACAAAAATCAGGCTTTTATTTTTTAAAAATAACGTCGTCCAAATGTGCCCCTTGTTTAGTTTGGCACCCCCGTAACCTAGTGCGGAAATTTTCAATCACCGCCTGACAAGTGTTCTGAAATTCTTCGCGTATATGCCTATTGTTCTCTTAAGGGTAGTGTCAGGTAGTGAAATGCAAAGAAAATTAAAAATGAAACGTACCTGCAATACAATTGATAAATTTAAAACACACACACCCCTTAGGCCCATTCAGATTAGGCTAAATAATAACAATAATTCCTTATCAATCTCCTATAGAAAATACACGGGAGTAATATCGACTAAATTTTTAATAAAAAATGATAAAAACAAGACGTCGCATAGTTCGAGACGTTCGAAGCAATTCACCCCTTCCAAGCCTTTTTATATAAATCAATTCGAATATAAATGCAAGCAAATGTGAAGCACTTCCGAAATGCCATCAGCTTGTTTTTCGATTCCGACTTAATCTCATCAATTGTGGCAAAACGCTTTCCTTTCATCGGTCTGTCCAGTTTTGGAAATAAGAAAAAGTCGCAGAGAGCCAAAGCTGGTGAATACGGTGGTTGAGGCATGATTACGGTCTTAAATAAATACTTTTCAAAATAATTCAAAATTCATCTTTTCTTTTGACAAAACCTCGTATGTTGACAATTTTCAGGTCATAGTTTTATACAATTTTTGTTTATCAATAGAATGAATTTGTTAGTAATTTTTAAATATTGATAAATAGCTTTTGTTTTGAAATAAACTTATTATGGATTTATTATTTATTTATTAATGATATAATTAAGTAATATTTAATTTATTAAAAACATAATATTTCTGATAAACACTTTTTTTATAAAATAACTTTTATATTAATTATTAAAAAAATATTTTACAATAAGTTAGTCAGTAATCCTCGTATATATTAGGTTGTTGCACATCGATTTCCTAATATTTTACAAAAACTTTAAAAAGGCTGCTTCTGTTTTCTTATTTTTATTTATTTATTGAAATTATTGAAATTAGATGCAATACTCTTCACCCAATTTGATAAAAGTGCTTCCAAGGCAGTTTTGTAGAAATCCAAATTTCTGGATTGAATGAACTCTTCAAGGGCGATTTTGATGGCTTCTTTATTATTAAATTTTTTCACTGCTAAAAAACACCAAATAGTCATCATTATCTTTTTCGGATGTAAACTTGGATGTGTGTTTTGTCGCCTCATAAGCTTCATTACTATTGTGCCGGTAGTCGAGGATTATCATAAAGAATCTACTTTGTCACATGTGTAGAACCGGATCTATTTTTTAGCACTATTATATAAATCAGGGCTTCTTAAACTTTTTTCATTCGCGACCTCATTTATGATTGCGAGTTTCCTGGCGACCCCGTATAAATATAAAAGAAAGATATATAAATATAAGGTAACAATAAACAGTACCGGGACCCCGAGCCTCGGCTCGGTACTTAAGTTAAAAAAAATGATTCATTATTATTGAATTTGGCTGGTAATATTAATACCTGAGACACCGAGCTATTGCTCGACCCTTTAAAAAATATTGATATACAATTTTTTAATAAAATCTCATATCAAAAAAGAAAATTTATTAAAAATTAAAAATAAAAAAATATAAACAAAAAGTTTAATGGATATATGTGTTCATGCAATGAAAACAGATATCGGTATAACAAATATTTTTAATTTTATTTAATAATTATAATATAAATAATAAGATATAAGAAGCGGTGGCTTGATTGAATAAATGTGTTAAAATTTAAACAAATTCAAATATTCTTTTATATACAATTGTAATAATAAATAATAATGATTTGATAAAGGATATAACTTTAATTTGGGCGCCAAGATAATAAGGGTTGATAAAAATAAACTTTCACAAAATATTTGTATATTGTTAACGGGTTTAATAGAAAGAAAGAAAACAAAAATAAAGATAAATTTACCAAATATTTCAGAACATGGAACATATAAACATAAATTTAAGGATTGAGTACCATGCCCTATCTCATCAGCTCAATGGTTTCACAACGACTCCAACGACTGTCTATCATAGCGAGCCAAGGGCTGCTAAGATCTTTAGGGGAATCCCTTTTAGTTTGGGCGGGCTCCATCTGAGCAGCACCTCCTGGGAGCCAATTCCAGTGGATGAGTTCACCAGGTTTAAATATAATTACAAATAAAATAAATGGTCCGCCCGTTACACACACATATTATATACAATTTAATATTATTTTATATATATTTATATTATTGAATATATGTGTTAAAATTTAAACAAATAACAATTTTAAGAATATATATATATATTAAAGAAAGAAATTGTTTTTAAAATATCCTAAATAATATGTAACAATTTTCAAGATAGAAATTTATTACAATATTACTATTATTAAATGTTGCATCATTGCATCAATCTGATTAAAATGAATGGAACTTCGGGTACTCAATAATAATAAATAAATAATATTAATAAATATTAAATGATATTTTAGTGAAGAAATATTAAAAATTATAAAACTATCTAAAACTTAATTAATAAAATAAAATAAAAGAACAATGAATAAATAAATATAAAATAGTAATTTATTAAAAAATAATAGATTAAAAAAAAAAAAAATTATTTTCCGCCGGTTTCGATCCTGCGAAGTTGAATTGTCAGACAGTCGCTCTACCCAATAGACTAATAATACTTAGATGATGAAAGCGACATTTTTTACTCTCTTAGCAAGACGTATGTTTTTTTGTTTTTGTTTTTGTTTTTTTTTTGAGAGAGATTAATAAATATCTATATATATTTTATTAAAAATAAATATTTTTAATTTTATTTCGAAATTAAATAATAAATTTTAAAATATTTTAAATAAAAAAAAATATTAATACAATTTCAGTTAAAAAATAAAAATGGATGCCAATTTTGACGTTTTCTATATATAATTTTTAATTAAGAAATTAATAATGAAAATGTATTTTTCAAGAGATGTGATCAATAAAACTCAATTTTTCTTTATAGATACTATATCTAGTGTAAATTTGAAAAAAATCGTTAGAGCGGTTTTTGAGAACCAATGGCTATATATATATACAATTTTAGCTAGCATAATAAGATAAGATACATATAAATCTAAATGCGCATATACACATTTAGAATCTAGCTGTGTATTTGTATAATTTCTACATTCTAGATGTTGTATTTAAATATTTGACATTAAAATCTCTCGCGACCCTAAAGGGGGTCGCGATCCATAGTTTAAGAAGGTCTGATCAGGTCTGATATATAAATGGATATATTCTACATTTGAATAAAAGCATTTATTTAAAATCTCCAATGGCGCTATCTTGTAGATGAAAATTTCATCATCAGCGCTAAGTTCATGGAAGACAAAATTGTTTATCTCAGAAAGTTAACTTATCAATATTTTTTATATGCTTTTTTCATCTTATTCTACAACTTCAAATCTTACAATAAACTCAAATAAACTACTACTGCCTACATAAGCAGGAATATAACCAGTACGAAAGTAAAAATAATATGTTTATCTCGTGGAGATTTCTTACATTAAATCGCAGCCAACTTAACTTCAATATATTTATAATATATTCTGGATTTATGTATTTTATTTTTCATATTGTATAAAATTAAAATATATATATATTTTATTTAAAACATGTGTGTGTGTGCATTATGTTTATATTTATCTATTTCTTTTACTTACAAAAGAATTTTAGAAAAAATGATTATAACATAATAATATTCAAATTTCACCGGGCTAAGATTTGTATTTAATTGTCAATTGTCACTGTAGCTGTCAATATGATGTCAACATTTTAAAATTATATTTTAAATGATGTGGCAAATTTTTATTAATTTTGTACCTTTATCATTATTTTTTCTATATATTTTATATTAATTAATCATTATCATAATGGAACCGTGGGAAGAAATTGAAAAAGATGGTAAAAAAATAAAAACAAATTCATCATTAATTTTTTTTTTTTATAATTTTGTTTGTTTTTTCTGTAGAATTTTATAAACAATATATAAATTTCAATAATTCTATACACAATGATGAACATATGAAGAATATATCAGTATCAGAGAAGATTAAAAAATTAACAGACGGTATCATATATTTATTTATATATAAATATAATATCATATTTTTATTTTATAAACAAAAAACAATAATATTTGTAATTTTAATTAATTAAGGGATAAGTAAATTGGATAAAGAATTAAAAAATCAAGTATTGGAAAAACATCAAGATTTACTTTCACAAGCAACATGGGTTGAAAAATTAGAAATTGCATTGGAAACAATGCAAATTCATGTACAAGTAAGATTTAAAAAAATGCATTACAATAGATTACTGCACTTTTGTGAAGCTAAATCGACTCAACCTCTAATCGCGCATATAATGTCTTATTATTTTTAAATAACTAAGACGATTTTCAAAAAATGTATAGGTATATTTTCACCTTTTTAAATTGATATCAATATTAATAAAATTGGTCTATTGCTCTATAAATTATGCAATTGGAATGGCAGAAATGGAAAAAATGCCGTTCTCTCGCTGCTGTTCATTTGTAATTGACTTATAAAATTTCATAAACCGAATTATTCTTATCAATCGTTTTCAGCAGTTAACCTGAACACCTTTTCGCATATTCACACCATTCATTTTTTATTATCTTGAACACTAAGCAAGAAATTGCTACCCAAGATGTTGTTATGTTAGAAAAGTGACATCATCCCAAAGAATTCTCTTATCGATCGATTTGTGGGTGACTTGTTTTCATTTTGTTCATGTAGCAAGTCTTTTGCATGTGATGTTCGCTTCCTTTAAGTCTCTTCTCACTGTTCAAAGTCTGACAGCCATATCTCGATCTTATTTCGGTTGATGTTGGACAATGACAACACAGAAATGACGTTTCGGTGTGACGTAGCGGATATTTGGTCTCTGAGTGAAGTTACCACTGCTGAAAACTCCTATAGACCCTTGAAACAGCACACTAGGTCCAATAGATAAGATAGATAATTCTTTATGAGGGTGTTACTTTTCTATCATAACAATGAATCAATTTTGTTAATGTTGATATCAATTTAAAGTTGATTAAATAAGCTTTAAAAATATTTACATTTTATAAATATCGGCTTAGTTATTTCAAAAAATTAAGATTTTATATGTGCGCTTGGAGGTTGAATTGATTTAGCTGCACGTAAGTATAAATTTTATTATTTTTTACATGAAACATTGCACAATAATAATTTAAGGGAGGCCAATTATGTTTCATTGAATTTATGTGTGAAAAATTTAATGAACCAGAAATACATTTTTGTTATTGTTTTTAAACATTTTTGAAAAAGCATAGTAGCCACTAACTTTTTATTTATTATTTCTAATTTTAATTTAATCGAATTTATTATAAAATATATAATATATATATATAGCTCTTAAGGATTTATATGACATTCACATATTAAGAGTGTTTTTTTTTTTAATCGAAAAAATATATTTTATCAACGTTTCATCTTAAGAAAAAAATAATTTTTATTAATTGTTTGTTTGTTTTGAAATAATTAATCAATCAACAACATTTGATAAATGTCAAAGAGTATCAAAATCAAACAAACAAATATTGTAATGATTCAAGATGATTCACTTTGGAAAATCAAAATATAAATATACTAATATTATTAAAAGATTATTAAATGTTTTTTTGTTAATTAAGTATGAGGAATGAATAAAATTAGCATACAAAATTAATTCAATTATTTGTAAAATATTTTTATAGTGAAACATTTATTTATTTAAAAATTGCATTATTGCATTATTTGTTTATTTATTTATTTATTTCTCCTTTCAGAGTATACTATCAGGAATTGAAAGATTGCGTATAAAAATTGATGAGCCATTTAATAAAATTTTAAAACAGAATACAATGCTTGAACGTTTACATGAAACATCTGATTATTTACGTAGAATTTCAAGAATACAACAATTAAGAAAACGATTAAGTGAACAAATGAAAATTAATGGAATATTAAAAGGATCACAAATTCTTAATGAATTAACACAAATATCAGAAGATATTGATTTAAGTGGTATTGATGTATTAGATAATGATATAACACAAATAAGAAATCATCGTAAAGAGATTGATCGTCAAACAAAACATGAATTACTACAAGGTTTATTAAAACAAGATCATCATCAAGTATAGATATATTTATTAAAACTTTTGTGGTTTTTATAATTATTAAAGGGATTTTTATTAAAACGCAACATTTATTTATTTAGTTAAATAAATGTACAACGTTTCGACTGCATATTCTGTAATCGTTATCAAGTACCCTACACAGTCTGACTCAAGCGGACTAGAAGAATGAGCATTCGAAACGTTTTACGTTTATTTAACTAAATAAATAAATTATACAATTATGTGGTCTTTTAATAAAAATCTCTTTAATATGTATAGATATAATAGTTTTTTTTAATTTAAGAATTATGTTTACTATTATTATTATTTATTTATTTTAATTTTTAAGATTTATATTGCAATTCAAGTTTTCCATAATCTTGGCACATTGGATCAAGTTGTAAATAATATTTTACAAACTAGTCAAAATAAATTGGAGAAAGCAATAAATTCAACATTAGATCCACATAATTTATCACAAGCTACAGAGCCTACATCTAAAAATAGAGGTAATAATAGAAAAATATTAAAGAATTTGAAAATAGTATAATTTTCATTGTCAATATTAATTCATACTTTTAGTTGGGAGTTGTATACTTTTAATAATTTTTATCAGGGTTCACAATTTATAGTAAATAATATTTATTAAATTTAAAAATTATCTATTAAAAATAAATCAATTCAGTTTTTTCTATCAATGTAATAAATAATTGTCTGGTGATAGCGTTGAAATTAATTAAATAAATGTTAAATTTATAATCTAAAATGGAAGTACAAAATAATGCTCAGCCCACCAGTCTTATTGATTATTTATCTTAAAATTAAGTATTAATAAAAATGATTAATATGGTATATATTGAGAGATATAAGGCTCATTAACAAGCATTAATTTTATTATTGTTCAGAACATATTTATCAGCATTATCATTATTTTTAGTTATTGACTGTTTAGAAATTTACTTAATTTGATTTTTTTTCAGCTCCTGGACGTTCATCGCTACCACAACCGGGCAATAGTAATTTATTTCGGTCTCGTTTATGGAATGGTCTTGAACAACTTCTGGATCAGATTATTTCTACAGAATGTTTACAAATTATTTCACTCGAACAAATATTAAGACGTAAATCAACAGATCGTATCAGTTTAGATATTACATTTAAAGATACAATTGGAAAAAAGGAAATTGATATTAGTGTATTACATTGGAATTTAACTAATAAAACATTAGGTAAAAATTTAATCATGGCTTCAACTGGTTCTAATTTCGTTAAAAAAGCATTAGAAGGGGAATATCCAAAATTTTTAAGATTATATTTAGATCTTTGTAAAAAATTACAAAATGCTACTAAAACAATTGATGATGAAAATGAATTATATCAAATGAATGAAGAAGAATTGAATATTTTTTCACCAAGGTATTTCTTTTATGTCTAATTATATATATATATATATATATATCTTCAACTGGTTCAAATTTTCTTGAATTTTTTTTAGTAAAGAAATTTTATCAAATTTTGAAAACGGATATTTATCTCGATCTGTTTCAAGACTTTTAGATCCTGTACATATAATGTTTTCATCAGAAAATCTACCTAAAAATGAAGAGATTGATAATTTAACCAGAACTATATCAAGGTTAAAATGTTTTTAAAAATATATATGATTTTAATACAAATTTAAAAATACTCTATTTCTAAATATCTCTTTTCATGTTTTTTTTATCTTTTTTTCTAAGACTATTTCTTTGTATACATTAATCTTTTCGTCTAAATAAATATAAAAGATAAAATATTTTTAATAAGAATTTATATTGATTGATTTTCATTTTTAGTGAACTAAGTGTTTCTCTTGTTGATACATCACTAAGTAAATTAGTTGCTAAAAATGTACATAAAACAGTGCGTTTGTTTTGTATTAAATGTGAACAATTGATATGCACAACTGGAGAAGCAACACAAGTAATTGGTAAAGTTATAAAAATAAAAGTTTTCTCTATATTGCTCTCAAAATTTTAAAATAATTTACTTGACTCGTGCAGAAATATAGTTTTAGAATTGTTTATGTCTATCTATTCGTCCATTAAATTCTGAAGTTATAGATTTAAAATTGGCTGGGTCAATCTTTTATGAAATTATTCCATTATTTAGGTATACCACCATTGAATGAAAATAGACTATAAATTGTATTATTTTTCATTTTTATCCTAGAATTAATTTTTTTAGTAGATATCTATTTAATGGAAACAAAAATGGTTATAATAACGGCAATGAAAGTGATTTGATTCAATTTTCTTTATTTTTCTTATTTCTATTTTTACTATACATAAGCACTAGATTTTCTTAATATCTTTTAAATAAAAATCCCAAAAAATTTGTCGCTATTTTGAATTTGAGTCACAAATTACAAAATGTCTAATAAAATTACTTGATTTCATCAGATAATCATTTAATTATTATATTAAATAAAAAATGATATTTATAACGGAATTTTGTAAATTAAACCACATATTGATATTTGTTATTGTAAATTTATTCAAAAAATACAAACATATACACAACGTTTCGATTGCTGCTTCTGCAATCGTTATCAAGCGACTGCACTGTTCGAGCGTCCAGGGACAAGTGACAAGTGTCACTGGACGCTCGATAACGATTGATAACGATTGCAGAAGCAGCAATCGAAACGTTGTGTATATGTTTGTATTTTTTGAATAAATTTACAATAACAAATATCAATATGTGGTTTAATTTACAAAATTCCGTTATAAATAAAAACAACCACCAAAGCTTTAATAATTTAAAAAATGATATTTTATGACGAATTTTGAAAATCTAAAGATTAATTTATAACTGTTAAACTCTAAATTTGTGATATAGACATGTAAAATTTAACCAAAATCTTTAATATTATTTTTATTAATAAAACATAATAAGTTATATTTATTATTAATAAAATTATATCATTTTCAGATTCTCCTACACCAGGCCAATCGAAAAATGTCACTCTTGCAAATTTATTATATTATTTTGCTGGACAGGTAGAAAATATATTTGTTTTCTTTAAAAAGAAATAAAAATCCTTCAATTAGAAATTTTATTTATAATTTATAATTAATATCTATATCTATAATTACAATTTATTAATAATATCGAAATCATAATAAAATTTCTTTAATACGCGAATGACTTGAGATAAATTTTAATAAAGATAGTAGTAGACTCTCCCAACATGAGGAGTGGAAATTTAGAAGTGAAATATTTGAGAATTGTTCTAACGTTAGGACTTTCAAGGGTGGGAGGGAATATTAAATATGATTTATATATATTTAATAATAAATTAATATTTTCTTTTCAGGTTGGACGTGTAATAAACAATATGGGTGTATTATCATCTGATTGTGCACAATTAATATTAGAATCCCTTGAGAATGCTGATAAATTAACTGAAAATAATATTTTAAATCCATTGCTTGGTTCAATATCTGATGCAATACAAGCAATCATTTCGACCATTCATAATGAAGATTATAGCTAGTATGTGTGCATATTTTGTAACTATTTGTTTGTTTGTTTTTTTATTTTTTTATTTATTCAATCCTATTGATTGGAAATTTTTCTTAATTGCAACTAAATAATTTAAACTACGTAAATATTATTGTATTAATAAGTGATTTTTTTTTATTTTAGTAAAATAACTGATTCAAGAGCAACCAACGGCCAACCAAGTTTATATATGAAAGAACTTCAAGGATTCATTGCACGAGTTTCTAATAGTTATTTAGCACCATTTACTAATCAAAATATTGTTAAAAAATGGTATAGAAATTATTATTTTTATGTTTTGATCTAGAACTTATATCTTAAGTTATATAATTATTAGGTATTTCATTTATTTTTAATAAACAAACAATTGTTTCAGTTGTGTTCCAGTAATCCATCGAAGTGTTGAATTGTTTATGAGACATACTTGTTTAGTAAAACCTCTTGGAGATGGAGGACGTGAGAAAATATTAAATGATTATAATCAAGTATGTATGATATTTGAATTGAATTAAATTCAATTTTATTAAAATCACAATAAAAATAGACAAATAAAATATAATTAAAATTATTCATAATTTTTAGGTGGAAACTTGTCTAGCGCCATTGGCTGGTTCACAAAGAGAAATTTCATTACTTTGTCGATCAGCAGCTCGTTGTCGTGTTGCATTATTTGCCCAATCTTCCCCCCAATTAGGGATTCAAGAGGATAGCCACAAGGAGGAGAATAAAGATAAAGAAAATGAAGAATTTACTCCACCAATTCCATTTAGTCTTGCAGTACTTGGCCTTTTCTCTCGGGGACCACCTGATCTTGTACCACCACATCAGGTAAAAATATAATGAAGGCAATAATAATAATAATAATTATTATTTACATAATCGAGATATATAGATAAAATAACAATAATGATGATAATAATAATAAAATGAATTTTTTGTTTTTTGAATTTTTAGTGTATGGGTTGGTCCATTGGTCGTCTTTCACGTTGGCTGGATGAGCATACAACAGAGCGTGAGCGCTTAGAATTATGTAGAGGGGCATTAGAAAGGTATCGAGCAGGAGTTAGTGAGGCTGGACAAACCTCCTTTCATCCCCTTTATCCATTAATGCTTAGCCTTTTTGATGCTGGAATAAGATCCATTCAAAGACATTAAAGGAATAATAGCTCCTCTTTTTATTCTTATAAAATATTGTTAGAAATCAAGAAACATGAATATGTTGGACAATAATGAATAAACCATAATACCACCATACTAATAGTTTTAATATAAAAACATCATTTCAATGATATTATACACTGATTCCATTCAGAAAAAGATTAAGAAAACATTTCAAAAGACATTTATTCACTGCATCTAGGAATTGATCACCAAGTGATCTACAAATCTCTCCTCTTTCAGAAACGCAGCATATTAACCCCTCAAGCCGGGAATTAAATTTTCCTATGCCAGCGCTCCGGCAGGAATTAAATGAGCGAAAAATGCACTTTCTTGCACTCGTACCTAAAATAATTAATATTATTCATAAACTACTCAACATAAATTTGTGATATTTTCAAGAGATGTCAAGGGAAGATGTTAAGGAAGAAAAATTTAATCAGCTTAGCTTATACCTAGAAATTGAGTTCTGTGTGATAAATAGGATAAATTTGGAAGCAACCGGATTCAAAGCATGCCTAAAATAATTAATATCTCCTAAACTACTCAATATAAATTTGTGAAATTTTCAAGAGATGTCAAGGAAAGTTGTTTCTTTGTATACAAAAAATTTAATCAGCTTAGCTAGAAAATGAGTTTTGAAGACTCTCGAAAAAAACAAAGTTTTTTCTTCTTTGAAAAAATATGCGTTCGAAAAAAAAGATAAAAAAAGTGGAAAAAAGAGAAAGTGTAATTATTGTAGTTTTAAAAAGTGCAAAAATTGTCAAAATTGATCGTGAGATGGCAGAAATGCATATTTACATAATCACTGGTAGTACGGACTCGGGGTCGCGCCGTTACGATAGCTTTTGTCGCGAGAGTACGTACTCGGGTTCCCGGCTTGAGAGGTTAAAAGATTTATGAAAAGAAAATTTCATATCCCACAACCAGGAATGGGCAAGTTACTCGATTTTGAACAAAATTACTTCAGATTTTTTTAACGAAATACAAGATACCAATTTCTCACGGATTTATGTAACGAGATACAAGATAACAATTACGTATTTCAAATACATTGAAAATACCAATTACAAATAAATTTTCCCTTTATTTAAAATTCTTTTTGGTGGGGTAATTTTGGAACCTTAAATAAATTTAGTTAGGAAAGTGGTAACTAAACTTATATTGGAGAATACCTTTGGAAAATCGAAAACAATAAAATTAATCATGATATTAAAAAACATTTATTTATAAAAATGTGTAAAGGTTATTTATGAGGGAATTTTGTAAATAATACGATAATACCATATATTAATATTTTATTGTAAATTTATAATAATAAATATAAATAAATAAATATAATAAAATCAATAATAGACTAAGTGAAAGCAAACAAAGAAAATTTGACATATAAACATATTAAGTATTATATACTTTGTAATTATGATTACCTTTCAAAAAAAAAACAAGTTTTCAAAATTTTTTGTCGGATAATCTGGACTTTGATGGAGAATGAATGATGAATGAACCCCGCAAATGAAAACAATCTTTCAATCGGGGAAGAAGAACAAAGATGTGTATTAAATCTTAGAAATAATTCCTTTATTAAAGGATAATTGTTCAAAGAAGTAAAATGTTTGCTCTTATCATTAAAATAGGATACAATTTCTAAGTCCATCTTTGAGTCCATTTTATCTTTTGGCGAGCTCAATAAAACAAGAAAGTTGTCTTCCTCATCACTATTAGATGAAGAGTTGTCGTTATTATTCATACATTCTTTAAATTGTTTTGATGTATTTATACATAAATTATAAATTCTTATTTAAAAAAAAAGTATTTGGTATCTTGAATTTCAAATACATGTAACTGATTAACTCCCATCCTTGCCCACAACTGAAACAAACAAGTTTCCAAAACTTTTGCTTTAACAAAAAAAAAACAAAACAAAAACTATCGAGTGAGTTTAGGTTGGGGGACTCGTTCCATTATGAAAATCTATGGAGACTTGTCGGGTGGGTGTGACACGTTGCTCCATTTTGTTGAAAATATGTGAAAGCATTCACCGGAAAACGATGCAACTTCTCTACTATATACAGAGAACGCTTCACTCTATATTCTTTCGTCAAGTGCATTCACTCTTCTACACGTTGCCACTGAGCTCCAGGTCATCTGTCATCTGTCATTTGTTGAAATGTAACGCTTAGAAAAAGTCGTTCGAAATGGAAAGTTGCAAAATCTGTTTTTTTTATAGGGAAGCATGTTAAGAACTCTCAACGTTGGCAATGCAGAGTAAGTCACTCACTCAACTCCCTCCCAAATCCTCACTCTCCGTCTACGTCCTTAGAAAATCGTCTGTTCCACTGATGCATCCTGTAAGTATATTATCTAATATTATGTATTTTTATTTATTTTGTTTTATAAATAGAAAAATTAGCTGGAGTGTCTCCACTCGACTATCTCGCCATTTGAATTGGATTAAATAACATAATATATTATATTTAAATTAAATTTAATTAATTATAAATTAAAATTAATAAATAATATTTGGCTCTTTGTTGATGACACCAAGTCACGTGTTGGCGTGTGAGATTTGCAGTGTTAAAAAATTAATTCTGGTACTTTCAGCAAATCAATCAAGCTGAAATTCTATATATAGCAGTTTTATACAATTTTTAATCATGTGAAAAACTATCAAACATATAACTTTATTTTTACGGTCAGCTTAAAGGAAAAAAATCAATACGTTGTAGGTAATGACCCTCTTCCGGATGAGCTACACTTCTCAAAAGTTGATAGAAAACTACGAATTTTGAATAATTCCCGTATACCAAATTTCATTATTCTGGCTCAAACCGTTTTTGCGTAATCTTGTCTACATACATACACACACACACAGAAAGAGAGACATTTTTCTCAACCTTAGTGAAAATAAATCAGGAACCTTCAAAACGTATAAAAACATTTCCGTGCTCGCAATACTATCTCTGGCGAGATAGTAATAAAATTAAATATTATGTATATCTTCCGCTTGATTAGAATAATTTTCTATAATAATTTATAATTTTCTATAATTTTTATAAATGTCAAAAAAATGAATTGGAATGTCACACATATTCTTATATAATTATAATATTGTTCGCTTTTTAATAAAATTTATAACTTTTATTATTATTCTGGTAATAATTTTATTTGTTAATTTTTTTAATATTGGAATAAATCTTTTTTATTTATCCAACTTCATAGTGTAAGTAAACTTGAAAGATTACTAGCATCTTGCCTTCCTCAATTTTAACTCGATAAATCTAAAATCAATATTTTTTTTCAATTAATACTTTTTTTCAAATCTAAAAGATAGATCTATTACCAAAGATATAAATTCTTTAGAATATCTACAAAGCATCCATATTTATTGGGTCTAGGAAAAAAAATTGGGATATTTTTATAATTTTCTTCAATTGATTCTTATATTGTAAAAATGAATTTATCATTTTATCTATATGGGTACGGGAAACAACTTCAACAGTCCCAATTTAGAGCCATCTTCATCCATTCTCAATTTCCTCGTATCTCTCTTACATCCTTTATATCTGCTCTGCCTATCTCGTCTTTGTTCTAGCAACTGGTTGCCTTTCAATTGGTCTCCTCATTAGAAAGTGTTTTGGCCCATTTTAGCTACGAAAAGGAATTTATTTAAAGCAAATATCCTCCATTATTATTGAGATTAATCCATTTAATCCAATGATAATCTGGGATTTTCAAAGGTTTCTTTTTAAACGGGTTTGATTGGTTTAATTGGATTTGAACCCAAGGAATAATCAAAGCAGTGGTTTCCAACCTTTCTGTACCGGCGCCCCCCTTTTGGTAAAAAAAATTCTTTCGCCCCCCTTTTGTTTTGTAATAATCTAATTTCCTTTTTCAATAGTCGGGCACATTTCTGAAATAATATAACAACGCAAAATCATCTGACTTTTTTTTTAAACCATAGTGAAAAAAAAATCGAAAATGTTCAAAAGTTTGGCCACAAAATCATCTTACCCTTTTTACCGACCGACGATAGTAAGGGAGGTATTGTTTTCACACCAAATTTCACATGTGGGGATTTTTACATATCTCCACGAATCATGCATTTTCTTAACAGAAAAAAGTATTTTAGCATGATGTCCGTCCGTCCGTATAGATGTGTACAGCCTGAACGGCTCAACGGATTTTGATGAAATTTGGTATATTTACTTAATGCATCAGTAGGATGAATTGATCAACTTTTGGTGCAAATCCGGAAACCGGAAGTGGTAGTATTAGCGATCGACGATAGTAAGGGAAGGGTTATTTTCACACCAAATTTCACATGAGGAGATTTTTTACATATCACCACGAATCATGCACTTTGTGGTGGTTTTATTCTCGAGAAAAATCATCTTTATTAGTTTTTTTCTTAATTTAAAATTATATGACGTCACTGCCTGGTCTTGCATATATATTATAAATAAAATAAAATTAAAAATATTTATGTTTTATCCATATCTGTTTTTTATTAGATTAATAGATATATTAAAATTATTTGAAATTGTTTCTGTAGCTGGAAATTAATTTATTTCAAACCGTCGGTCGGTTAAAACCTGGCCACAGGTCAACTTATTTTAGAACCATATTGGAAAAATTTGAAAAAAAAATCGAGAATTTTCAATAGTTTGCGGGCACTTGAATTGCCTTCGCGCCTCCCAAGGAGGGTATGCCTCACAGGTTGGAAATCGCTGAATCAAAGGGTGCTATGTTGGAGAATACATAAAAGCTCTCGCAATTTTGTCACCAAAGAAGTTTGTGATGGAAATCAACAAACACCTTTCCTATTGTTTACTTTCTAGTCGTTGTCTTTCAATTAGATAACTTAATCTCACTAATTGTGAACGATTCCCTTCCAATCCTTCCCAACAGATACATCATCACCTAAGGACATTTCAGAAGTGGCTTGATTTTATTCAGAATCACCAGCATATCGCAAATTCCATTTATTATGTTTTTCGTGGTCAGAAAGATTCGAACCAGTTCTGTAGCCAATGCCTAGAACAGCGGTCGGGGAACTTTTTTAATCATTACCCCAAAATATTTTTGTGTAAGTTGATATTACCCCATGGTGAAGAGCATCTTTTTAGCATCATTCCTATTATAGCCCCCCTGATAATTTTGAAAAGAAAACAATAACTAAAAATTTAATTTTTAAAAATACCAACAGGTTTATAAAATAGCCAATTACAAATATATACTTTTTACTCACAAAAGTTTCATTTTTACCCCATTTGGGGTAATTTACCCCGGTTCCCCGACCGCTCTTCTAGAATCATACAATATACTGGCTGATCTTGTTAGACTTTTTAAAGAATTTCATTAAAAATTTCAATAATTAAAATAACAAGTAATATGAAATAAATTGACCATATATAGCACAATTTTGTTGGACAGGCTTGCTTTTTTTCCAACGGTCTTCGTTTTATCGTGTCATTATGCATTATAAAAGGGAAAAAAAGTCCAACGATTAAGTAGTTAATACAATGAAGTGATTAGGTGATTTTTTTCTCCAATTTTTCGATAAGATAAAAAATAAAAATTTAATTTTAAATTACAAAATAAGGGTATAAAAGAAATAAAACAATATATTTTTTTATTTATGTATATTTAAATATAAAACCATAGATAAATATTTATATATTTATATATAAATATGTAACTAAATTAAAATATTTTTCCTCTACATGTCAAGCATTTTAAATTAAATTACATTAGGTTTTTGTTCAATATTTGTTGTTTATTTTATATATATTTTATATATATAGACAATCATTTCCAATATTGATTTGGCAAATTATTATTTCTACATTCATTTCTCCAAAATAATTGTATTTTTATTAGGAGATTTATAATCTAGTTTCTCTAGACTTCTTTGTGTTTCAATAATTAGTGAAAAATATTTCAAAGATATTATTGGACATAAATAAGAAAAATTATAATCTAAATAGTTAAAAAAACAATAGTTTTTTTATTATTTATGATAATTTTAGCAAAAGAAATTTGAACAGATTTAGTATTATTTCTTAGAAGGAATTGATTTAATGTTGATATTATATTATATCTTATTTGTCATACATTTTCTCCCTATACAATTTCTAAACATAAGTAGAAATGTGATTTTTCATATATTTAATTATAATTGAATATTATTTAAAAAAAAAAACAATTTTATTTTTAATATTATTAAAGGACTTGAACATTATATTTCACCATGATTCATTTTTTGATTAAGATTATTTGAATTATTAAAAAATAGCTTAATTATTTATTTATAAATAAAATAAATAATATATAGTAACCTTTGCTGGAAAACAGAATGATTAAATGAAACAATAGTTTCATGTTGAAGATCCATCAATAGGTTGGCACAAATTTGATGAAAAAGAATACATTCTTTTTCATCTAAAAAGATATTATATATTATTTATTTATATAACTTAATTACAATTATATAATAAAATACTAGAAATAACAGCGTTTGTTAAATATTTTTAATCTTATTTAATCAAATTTTTTATTCAAAAGAAATAGAAAATTACTAGGGAGATAGAATGTTATGAGAATAATTTTTTAAAAATAAAAATGAGAGAGAAATGTTCAAGAGGAAATTATATTTTTTCAAAAAAATATTAATTTTAATAAAATTTATAAAACAAAAAACTAAGTAAGAATGTCCTTACTAAATTTATTTTAAAAAGATAATCAAACATTTCTAAAGAAATTTAAATTAAAATCTTGTAATGCTTTACTTGGAATAAAATATATATAACAAATTATAAAAAAATTTGCTAATATAAATATATCGAATTCTAAATGTATTTTTACTTTTAAAATTATCTATATATATTATATATAAACATAAACCCTGTTTTAATTTTAAAAAATATTACATTTGAATTTCTCTCTCTTTCTATTAAAATTACAAAAGAATGAATAAATCATTCTAATAATTAAATAAACAATCATTTATTTTTCTTATTTAATCCAATTATGCAATTAAATCCCATATATTTTTACACAAATCTATGTCTATTTAAGACTTTTTATTATTAATATTACTAAATTGAAGGAATAAAATTTAAAAATTACAATTTTTTGCTTTTTTTTCTTTCTTTGAATGAATTATAATATAAAGTGCTTAATAAATAGTACATGTTTTTTATTTTGTTCTTGTTTATCTAGGCCCTTATATGAATATCAACAAAGATGTGTGCATTTTATATTATATTAATATAATAATATGTAAGTATTTAAAAAAATGAGGAATATATTCATTTATATATATATATATAAATTGAATTAACCAGATTTAGCAAAAAAAAAAAAAAAAACAAATTAAAAAACAATTGTACTTTCTTCATTTGGATGCGCCAAATTAATTAAGACTAGAACAATCCATTTAACTTTTTTTTTTCTTTTTCTTTAAAGAGAAAACTTATTCTAATAACACACACCAGTAATAGTAGTAATAATTTTATGATAGTAGTAATAATAGTACTATTATTATTTTATTAAATCAAATGTGAAACACTTCACATTTTTGTTAATAATTGTTTGTTTTTCATTTTATAAGAGTTTCTCCACTTCATTTGTAAAGTTCATTGAAAAATTTTAATAATAATGCACAACCAGTTTTTTGTACAGAGACAAAAATATACAAAGAAATAATAATAAGTGTACCTTAAAATTTGGATGGTTTGGCGATGGATAAGTCTAGGTTAAAAAAATTACAAAATGAAATTAAAATAATAATTTAAAAAAAAACTATGATTAAAATATCAAGTTTGTTTAAATTTAAGTAGCACGATTGGACTGATTTTTCATATGTTCCAAGAATTTCTCATAAGCTTCATCATAATCTTCATCAAGATCGTCGTCATCCAACATCCCATTGGTGCTAAATGAAAAAAATGACAGATCAAAAATTATTAAACATTTAAAAACTTATTCAAATAAGTAATATTTATAACAAGTAAAATTAGTATCTAGTGTTAGTACCATACAAGCTTAAAAAAGTTGAAAATTAAAAATTATCATTAAATATAATATATATATATATATATTGCATTAATTATGATAATTAATTTAAATGTTTTTTAAAAATCTTTTATTAAATAAATTACCAAATCTATAAAAAAGATATTATGTTCATTTTATAAATGAATTGTTGAAATTTTGAAAGTAATAACTTAAAATATTTTTGAAGAAAATATATACATCAATATCTAAATTTAAAAAAATATAAAAATTTTCCATTAAATAGACTTGCTTTTTAAAAACAACTCCAAGTTTATGTCACAGATTATTACCAAATATAAATCTTTAAAATATTTTTTATTTAGGATGTTATCATATTTAGATCACAAATCGTTCACACATCTGATAAAATCTTAAAATATTATATTATTTTAGATTAATAAATCCTTTTAATAATTATAATTTCTACTCTGAACTTAGTGAAAAAAACATCCTCTGGGTTTGTTTTTCGTAATGGTAACCTTATCAACCTATTCCAATAGAAGGAATGATTGATAGGGAAAAATATAAAGCAATGCTAAACCCAAGATCTGGTGAAATTGGAAGTTCTCAACATGATTCAGCTCCAGGACCTGGGTGAAATTCCAAGTCCATCAGATCTCAATTTATTATTTCGATCAGCAAGGCAACATTTCTAAAGATGGACTGTTTAATTAAAACCAATTACAAAATAGCTAGTATATATTTAATTTTAAGTTAAATTATTGAAAGTTTTTTTTTACGTCTAAGAATATTTTTATTTCGAATAAAAAAAAATATTTATGAAAAAATAATTGTTGGTATTCATATGAATCCGCACGAAATTATATTTGTAAAACTAATAATAAAATTCACAAAATAAAGTCAGAAATACATTATTAGTCCTGATATATTTATTTATTTATTTACAAATTAGATATGAAATTACCTGAAATTGTCTTCATCATTTTCATTGACTTCTGGAAGATTTTCTGCTAAAAATTGAGTTTCCTCAGGCGACAAAACAAGACCATCAGGGCCATAAAACACGGGTTCATTCTATAAAATTAACATCATTTGTTTTTATTGTTTTTTTTGTTTAAATATAAAATAAATATGATAAAAGTTGCCATTCAACCGAATATTAGATAAAAGTTAGTTTTGTTTCTTAAACAGTATGATGCATTTATTTTTTATTTGCATGGCTAGTTGTCAGATATGATAAGTATTTCTATTCTTTTAAATATAAACTTTTGTAGGCGAAAATATATATAGACAATCTAAGATTAAATAAGGTAACTTACAATGCCATCTGAATGATTATTAATGGTTGTATCACCACTAGAATAATCATTAACGGTTGCATTTGGTGGCGTAGGTGGCGAAGAAATATGACCCCAATTGCAAGAACTTAGATCTCTTACACTGCTTATAAGACAACGTGCAGTTCTGTCTAAATCCTCTCTATGAAACATTTGTTTCACGCGTTCAATTAATGTATTTAATTGATTTGAAACGGTTGAATTTTTACTCAATTGATAGCCGGTCAACTGAAAATAAATAAATAAAATCATATATTTAAAGAAATTTCTAAAATAATTCAAAAATAGTCATTATAAATAGTATATTAATTTTGTTTAGTATTTATTATGTAATTTTAATTGATATAATAGAAAAAAAATGTATACATATACAGATATATATATATTATTACCTTAAGAATTTGACAAGCAAATTTTATATGTTCTGAATTTGGATCATTAACTAAAACTTCTAAATTTTCTATTAAATATATTGCAAGTTCACCAAAATCACCATCATTTGAATGTTGACTGAAAACTTCAGCAAGTGCAAATAAGAAACCAAATGCACGTGTTTTTTTATTAGAATTTAAATTCATTTTAAATTCTGAATGTTCTAATTTAAGCCTGAAAAAAACATTTTTGTTAATAAATATATATATATATATATATTTATTTATCTATTTATTTATTCCACCCTCTTGAAGTTTAGGAACTAACATACACTTATATACACTTTTGTATTCACAAAAAAAAAAAATAAATGTCAACAGAGAAGAAGTCATAAATTTACACAACTTGAGTAGAGAAGAGAAAATAATTAAGAAATTCAAGAAATACTAAGGACTTTTTGCGAAATAGGAGATGCAAAGTGGTTTATACTAATAGAAACAAACAAAGAGAAGTAGAAATAGAAGGGACAAATGAAAAATTAACAAAAATCTAAGAACATGAGAAGTGTTTATTGTGATGATATGGAAAGTCTCCAGTTTACATAACAAGGATTACAATTTTTGGGAATTATTTAATAAATGTTAACATAATAATTCTTATAGGAACATGGATGGAGATGGGTAAAAATTGCATAATAAGAAAGTAATTTATCAAGAATTACAAGGAAAATAGGAGCAAAAATAGAGGTAAAAGAATTGTATTAGGAGGGCAATTCATACCAATCAATAATAAGTGGAAGAATTTTGAAATGAAAATGGAAATGTGTGGGGACTGAATATTGAATCTAAAAGATTAAAGGAAAAATTTGTTTCTGATAGTGCTATGTAATAATACATAGGATTAATGGAAATTGAGGAAGAGTTTACAAATACAATTGAAGTAATAATAGTAGATTTCAATGCTAGGATGAATTCTCAAATTCATAAAAGAAACAGACGAAGAATAAAGAATCTAAATGACAAAATGACTAAAGTTAAATTATATTAAATTATAGAACAGGGCTAATAGGTCTTTTCCCTGTCGATTGTACCGTTTAAAAATCCGTTTATATGAGAAACATGAGAAAATGAAGAGGTAAGCATAAGAAATTTTTTATATCCAAGTATAAAAGAGAATAAAATGTAATGCAAATCAAATATAGTTAAGTGTACGTAGCCGGAGAAAGTAGGGCGGAATCAAAAATAAATAAGACTATATAAATATATTACCGTTCAAGAAGACTATTGCGGAATGATGGTTGTAATAATTCATTTTGATTTAATGAGTGGCATAATCTTGCACCACTATATCGGAAATTGGGCTCTTCTATACAACGATCCAATAGAAGGGAAACAACTGAATTAATAGCATCTTGATTGGAAGTGGCAAGTGATGAGACAATTGAAGCAACCGAGTCTATACACCGATGAAATGTACCTGGATCCAATGTTAACTGATTGAAATGAGATGTGAGTATAGATATTCCACTTTCCAAAGATGTTGAACTATCATGAGATTCCACCACATCATTCTAAATAACAAAATTTAAAAAAATTAATTAATTAATTTATATTTTTCCTCTATAAAAATTATAAATAAATTAATAAAAAAATTAAAAATAAAAAAGAACAAAAGCAAAGTAATACAAGTTTAATGTATAAGTCGAATGTTAAATAAATTCTTATAAATATTTCCATATTAATTATTAAATTAAAAAACATTTTAATAATTTTCTATTTAATAAATAAATAAACATAAATGAAATGTATATATTAAAAATATTAAAGTAAATTTAATAGTAGTATTAAATGTATTATTAATTTTATATTAATATTAATATATTATCTTCTATAAATTCTTATTATATATACACAAACTATAATTACATTTGAATAATAATAATAAGTACATAAATTATTGAAAAAAGCTAATTAAAACTAATTTTATATATATTTCAAATTTTATATTATAATTTGTATTCACAGAGTTAATAAATATAGTTAATTATATATATATAATTTTTTATGGTCGTTATATCGATTTTTTTATATTTCAATTTACTTTTTCTTATAAAATATCCTTAATCTACTCTACATTTGGTAGAATAACAAGTTTTATTAACTGGAATCTGTGAAATATAATTATGGGTGTTTAATATAATTTAAGAAAATGTCGACTAGATCCAAGGACTTGATTTTAAAAACTGAAGGTGCAAAAGGAATATTTCACAAATTCCTAACAAACGATAATGATTAAAAATGAACATATAAAATAAAATTCATTTAAAAAAATATTAGAAGTATAGATAGGTTAATAAATTATAATTAATAATATTATTATTATTTATAGATAATTACTAATATAAGTTCTTATAAAAATAAATAAAAAAAAAAGTTAAAACTAAGAATAGTGAATCTAATAGAGCTAAAAAAATTAAATAGGATGAGAAAAATCCAATTGTGATAATTTCAGTTAATTATGGTAATATACAATAGAAATCAAAAACAACAAAAAAATCAAAAGAAAGAATAATAAGAATTTAAAATAATCAATCATGCTGAAATAAAAGATTCATCATCAAATTCACACCTTTCTTGAATTATTCCTGGGTGACCAATGATAAGAACGTGTCTGATGGTGGTGATGGTGGGAGGAATTCCCAGAATGATGGGGATGGCCATAGGAGCCATGAGGCCCTTGAGATCTTAAAGGATTCGATGACGAGCCCATAATATGTTGATAACGTGATGCTGCTAGTGGGACTCTAGTCATGTGTTGCTGTGTAGCTTGTGGGGATGACACCTGCTGAGAATTGCCCATTTTCCAATTTTTATCAATGACACGAGTCAAATATTTCATTTAAAAAAAATTTAATTTAATAATAGATATAATAAAATTGAAATTAATTTAATAACTAGTAAATAGAATCACACAATAAATAAAATAAACATTTTAATCAAAATAAAAGATTCAAATGTCAATGCAAAAAAAATATAAAATTTATGTACAAAATCAATGAGTTTATGAAAAAAACATAAATATATAATATATAAATAAAAAAATAGAAAATTAAAACGGGGCAATTGAAAGGGTGAAAATGGTGTTGAACTGGCTAAGATGATCAAAATGATTTTTTTATTGAGACCGATTGTTAAAAATTATACTAAGGAAAAATTGAATTTTCTAGAACGGAAAAAATATATTCGTCATAATTCAATTATAAATAAAAGTTTAAAAAGATTAGATAGATGATTTAATATTTTTTATTTATTTGTTTATTTTTAAAGGCAATTGGAATTTTATAAATCATCTAAGGTTTTTCTGTTTTAATTATTGTTCATTTACGTTTTATTTTAGTTTAATCTTTCTTTTTTGTAAAGTTGCTGAGATTAAAAGTTAAGATTATACTAATACCATTTGAGCATAAATAGATTTAAATAGTATTTGTATTCATGATAATAAATAAATATCATAAAAACATTTGTTCGTTTGAGTAAATCATGAAATACTCTTAAAATCACATTTCAATAATATAATAAAAATATTCATATGTCATAGAAGAAATAACGGTATTATTAACCTCTTCTTTTTTAGTATAATATGATATATAAAATTCTTCCTACTTTAGATTAAATATACAAAAAACATGATTGTACAAATTAAGTTAAAATTATTATATTATTAAGTTAATATAACAATTAACTTACATCATTCATTGGAAGATATGATTGATAATTTTTAGGATAAAATTCTTGAGCATCTACTGACAAAGTACTTTTACTTGCTTCACCATCATTTGCTGTTTTTTCTTCATTTGTATGTGAATTTTCACCAACACTATCTAAAAAATAAAAATAAATAATTGTATAGCAATTAGTAGATCCTTGTATGAATTAGACTTTTTTGTTTTATAAATATTCAATATCCATATTGACAAAAACAAATATCAAAATAATTAAGTGGTTTAGAGGTGAGTTAGTTCGAATATTCGTTATCGTAAGCACTTTAAAGAGTTTTAATATCCAAATGTCATCAAATCATGTGTATTTTAGAATGGTTATCATTTTGTAAAAACAAAATGATAACCATTCTAAAATACAGATAGATAATGAATTTTTTTGTTATAACAAACAATTAATAGTTGTTTTCAATAATAAAACTTAGAAGATAAAAACTTGTAAATGAGTTTAAAATATTAAATTCAATAATTTTTTTTTAATTAGAATAATTATATCTAAGATTTATTAAATTCTGCCCTCCACCCTATTTAGGTTAAGGGTTGAACATTAACTAAACTAACTTTACACTTGTTATAATAGGATGAAATATATATATACCATCATTTTCAAGATTTTTCGATATTAATATTTGCATACATCCTCTTGAAATAATAAATAATTTTAAAATATATTTAACTAGTCTACCATCCCCACAATAACTTTTTATCACTCTTTCTTCACGAATTTGAGCTAAAAGTTTTGTCGATAATAAATTCCTCAATTTTTATTTGTACCTATATTTGGCGACAAATAAGGTGTAAAAAAAGAAATTCTATGATTAGGTCAGTCATCAACTTTTTAATCAAAATCAATGAGTATTGTTATAAATTATGTACACATTCAATGTAAAAGATATTGTCTAAAACAGGGGTAGGCAACGCGGCGCCCTCGAACGATTTTTAATGTGCCCTCAGACTGGGATCAGATTTTTTTAAATTTTTTCAATATGGTTCAAAAAAAAAAGGTAAAATGATTTTGAGATCAGACTTTTAAATATTTTCGACTTTTTTTCAATGTAAATGTATAAAAAGGTAAATTTGCGATTTTGCGATCACACTTTTTTAAATTTTTTCAATATGTTTCTAAAAAGAAAAACAGAAAAAAAAAGGTAAAATGATTTAAAACGCCCGACAATTGAAAAAGGTTGCCGACCCCTGCTCTAAAAGGTTCAAATAGAATAATTTCTATATAATTGGAATAAAATTTAAAATAAATCACATTATAAATTAAACAAAAAAAAAATAAATTATCGAAAATAAAACAAAAATTTATTAGATTATTTTTATTCAATAAAAATATATTATTTATATAATCAAAGATAGCCGTAATAGATAAAAAAAACCTCTCTATGAGAGTTTAAGCTTCCATTACGGCCACCCCACTCCATCATCAAGTTTAAGCCGAAAATAAATAAATTATTATATCATTAGATTATGATATAAATATAAATTTTGTTTTTATTTTTAATTCAATAACTCTTGAAAATGGTATATATATATATATATAAAGGTCGTCAAAAACTCTCATCTTTTTTCTTTTTCTTTCTTATAATATAAAATTAGAAGAAAACAAAATTATTATTTTAGTTTAATTCTTAATTCTTAGTTTAATTATAAATTTAGAAAAATGTAATATTATTTAAATTTAAGAGATTATGGAATTAAAATATTATATTTATAATTACTTTGTGGTCTGTTGGAATCATTAGGTCTTCGAAGTGGCTGATACGATTTCGCTTCAGTTAAACGTGTTAAACGATTATTTGATTTGGAAATATCTGAATTAGGATTTGCCTAAAAAATAGAATAGATAAAAAAAAGAAAAACAGACGAAATGTCAAAGAATATTAAATAATCTATTATATATATAGAGAGATAGATAAAAAAATAAATAAATATTTACCATGATTTATTTATTCCAAAATAGGCGTTTATTGTTTTTAAATTTCTTCTTAATCACTTATTTATAATTATAAATATATATATGTATATATATATATATATATAATAAAAAATGGATTTCAAATAAATTTTAAAATAATATTTTTATTATATTAATAGTGAAAAATCATTTCATTTAAAAAAAATAATGATTAGTAATAAAAATATATGAATGTCAAATAATTATTAAATGAATGATTTAAAGAGATCATTTTAATTATTTATATATATATATATATATTTATTTATTTATAAAAAATGAAGACAAACTGTAATTAAATATATTGATATAATTAATAAATTTTGTTAAAAAGTATTTTTATATATATTTATAATAATAATAAGTTATACATACAATTTTATTCTATATATAATAGGTATAATGTCTATTAGATTGAAGTATGTTATTTTGATGAATTTACAATAGACTCATTAAAAGTGGAATGGTATTAGTACAATTGCATATGTTGTTTAAAATTTCAATCTCTCAATTTGTTAAAACAATTTAAATGTTCACTAGAAAAATAAAAATGTATAAATATATTAATAAAATATTGAATTAATCAAGTGTTGGTGTTTTATATCTATTTCGTTTTGGTTATTAATATCTTTATCTGTTTAGAAATACATATAGATATAGATGTACGTTTAGTTATAGAAAGATAGATAGATATATGAAGAGATATAAAGTAGATAGATATGTATAGAGAATATACCATAGAGAAGAAAATTTGAAGACAAGCTGCAGCAAACAATATATGAGAGATATATTAAGGGGCTGTGAGCAGCTTCCGGACGCATAACATTCTAGTTAAGACAAAGCACATCAGATGGCAGACCAATAAAAATATTTTTAATAGAACTTAATTCTTTACCAAAAAATAAATAAATATCTTATATAAATCATAATATAAAATTAAAAAAAAAATCAAAAATAATTATTTCTTAAAGAGAAAGAAATAATAATTATTTTCAATTATTATTATTCTCCATAAAAATAGCTTTTTATTATTATTTAATCCATAATCATTTGATAGGTATAAATGGTATAAATATTGAAATTTCAATTTTTGGACATTATCATTTCTTTAGATTCTCATTCATTGTTAAATTTTAAAACTATCTTAAAAAAGAAAGCATACCTATAGATTATTTAATTTAAAAGACAACAATAATAAAAAGATAAAAATAAACACCAGGTTAACCAAAATGTTTAAATTTAAAGTATTTCAAAATGGGGTGATATATTTTTAACAATTCTAAAATAAAAATACAATTTTTAAAATAAATAAATGCCTACAAAAAAATATTTTTTTTAAAATAAAAAACAAAAAAAAGAAAGTATGTTTTTATTTAAATTGCCTAAATGATGATTGATATTAATAGGCTTTAATAATATAAATACAATTAATTTTATATATATTTTTATTATTATTATATATAATTATATATATATTTTTATTATTATATATAATTTTATATATATTTATATTTTATCGTATATATAAGTAAAATAATATCAAAAAACAAATTCAAAATAGGGTCCAAAATATTTAATTGATTTTAATTTGTAGAATAACTAATGTAACTCTACTAACGTTTAAAAATTTTCAATAATTAGAAAAAAATTTCTACCTAATATTTCCTTTTTTCCATTTCAAATATTTTTTTTTTTTTTTTTTTGAATAGGAATATTTACAAAAAATTGTACAAATCGAATTAACTGTCATATGATATTGGTGTCTTGTTTAATCTGAACTGAAAGTAATTATTTTATTAATTTTAATTAATATTATTGAAAATATAAAATAAAATTAGTAAATTTTTAGGAAATTTTTTTTTTTAATTAGGTAATTATTTGTAAATTATAAATATAAAATATTACTGTTGAAAATTTTGAAAAAGGATTGTGGGATGTTGTGTGGCGTTTTCTGGCTAATCCGATATGTCCAAGGTGGTTGAATAGACTGAGATGAGGTTGATGAAATAAAAATTGGGGTTCATAACTTTTAAGAAATATTAAATATATGAAAATTTATAAAGTATTTACATCGATAGCAATTAAACGTTAATTAATTACAATGTCTGGATGCCGGATGCAATCTGTACGGGTTCTCAGGGTCGAATCTCGATTCCGGGACTGCCGTTAGCCTGTGTGAAGAATGCATAGGTGGGGTTGTTTAAGGGTAGTTTCCCTTTCCCCCCTTCACTGGCTTGGAAATGACGTGAGAACATACTGTTTAAAAAAACTTATTTTGTGTCCCCAAAAGATGCTAAATTTGAATAATAGGGATGGTCTGTGTTAAATTTTATTCATGTTAAAAATAAAAAAAAATGTCTTAGTATATTTTTGAAGGCACCTTAGGGTGGAAGCTAGCGCAACTGGCTCACAAGTTCAAGTCTCGGGCCTGGCAAGGGAATTTCTCTAGCTGGGGTCTATCGATGGAGTAAACCCAGCCTCCGGGATCAACATTGGGAATCTACTTGATAAAAAGTAGCGCCTCCGATCAAAAAAATCAAGGTAAAGGTTGATAGGACCCGTTCTACTGATGATAGGGCACCTCATCATTTATATAACCGACTTGATAGGCGTTGTCCTTGTGTAGGACGTACAAAAGCCAGAAAAAGAAAAAAATATTAAATTAATTATTGGGATTGGCAAAAAATTTGCGGTCTTTTTTAGTAAAATTCACCTTTTTTTAATATATGAAAATTAATTTATTTAAACGAAATGTGTCATTAACCACGTTTTGCCATTAATTCGGGCAGAACGATGATATCGGTAAAGAATTTCTGCATATTCTGCTTGAAAAACTAAATCAATGGCTTTTCATAGATTTCTTTTGAATCCAATTTAATTCCATTAAGAGAGTTTTGGAGAGACCTGAATAATTGATAGTCAGGGGCTACTATGTCCGGACTATATGGAGGGTGCATTAAAACTTCCCAAACACTCTTGCAACTTTTGACAGATCGTTATAGAAGTGCGAAGCCGGGCGTTGTCATCATAGTGGAAAACAACTCTAGCTGTTTAATATAGAGTTGTAAAGTAATTGTCTGATCAGCTGGAAATAACTCATGATGAAGTATTTCCTTCCAGTCATACACTAGACATCACTTTTTTGATGCCAATCTATGTTTTGCGACATTTTGAGTCAACCTTTGTCGCTTAAGGTAGCTGGTCCACTTTTCATCACTCGTTCTGTTATGTGCTAATAATAATAAAAATTGCATCAACTTTTTTATTGTAAATATTAGAAAAATAAAAATATAAATATTATAAACATTCTTTGTATTGTATTCTTTGCGCTGATGAATGACAACATGTAGATATCAAATTTTAAAAAATTAATTTCTGCATTTATTGATTAGATATTAATAAAATTTATAGTCTATGTTCAAATAGAGGTATATAACAATATTGTGATGTAATTTCATAGAAATCGGTCACTATTTTCACTTGTTGAAGTTTTAAATTATACCTATATCTAATAAATAAAATAAAGGAAAAAATTTAAAATAATTTATTAGAAATAAAAATATACAAAAAATACAAATATTTATAATTATTCTTAATGTTTATTTTTAGTAAAAAAAAAGTTTCTCATTAATCCTCATCTTCTACGTCCAATTTTTGATTTGCCTCAGCACCTAATGTTACACTTGTCACTAAATCTTCTTGACCTTGTTTTAATCGTTCACGTATTAATTCAGCAATTGCACGTTGGGTCCGTTTTTCTAATTTTTCCAATTTTTTCGCAACATCTCGTTTTAAATCCCAATCAGGTTTACGTGGGGCTAAATTTGTAATATCCTTAAAAGACAATTATTATTTAAAATATATATTTTATATATTTGAACATATTTTAGAAAAATAAAAAAATTAAATGTAAATAAATTAAAACTTACAAATTCATCAAGTACAACTCTACTTAAAGATGCATCTAATTGATCCTTAATTTCTTCATCTACATTTCCTGGTTTTGCTTTAGGTAATACATTCTCTTGAAGTGATTCATTTTGTGGAATATAACTACGGAATTTAGGCCTTAAAAAATAAAAAAAAATTATTTTTTTCATAGAACAAAAATCTCTAAAACTCATTTAAATAAAGTTAACAAATTAAATAATAATAATAGTTACTTTGGTAGTGGTTCAGTTATTTCTTTCTTTTCAACGTTTTCCCATTTTCGTTTAAGTGCTTTTAATTTTTCTTTCCGTTTTAATGCTTCTTCTTCAAGAGTTCCTATTTTATTTTCGTTTTCTATTTCACTCATCTTATTTATTTAGTGTATTCTATTAATTTTACTTTTTACTTATGTCATAAAATTAATTATGTGATACTAACATTCTAACCTTAACTTACAATATCAAATAAACAAATAAATGAAGAATAGTTAACTTTTCTGAGATAAACAAAATGGTCAACCGGGATAACATATTTTATCGTTGCTAACTTCCCGGTTGACATTTGTTTATCTCAGGAAAGTTCAAAAATCCAAATGAATAAATAAGAAAATGTGAATGAAGATAGCTGTTTTAAAAATATATTCTCTCATTTTCATTTAACTTTATTATTTTTATTTATTGATTTATAAAACTTTTAAATATATATATACATAACAATATTAAATATATATATATTTCTTAATTATATTTAAAATCCATTCTGTTTATAAAAAAAGAGATTAATCTTTTAAGCCGTTAAGATTCTTTAATTATTTATTTAAAAATTAATTTTAATCTATAATTTTATGACCTAAAACAGGGGAGCAAGCATGATAGTTCAATATCACTTTATTGGTATCCTAAACTTTTTGCGGGCTACTTAATTACTGTTAAGCTGATGGTCTGTGCTGTTAAGTTAAATATATATTATAATAATCGCTTCAACAATGAAACGCCTAATCAAACTATGAATGCTGCATTCTACATAAAAATATTAGAAAGCAACTTTTTGAAATCGAGTGAGATGGACCTTAAAATTTACCAAATATTTCTTCAAATAAATAATATTTATAAGAATATTAACAAAAATTAACTAATAAATTAAATATTGTTAAACGTTTAATAAATATTTCTTGGATATTGGGCTTGTAATGTCTTTAAGCTTATTTAAACGTTCTATACTATTTAATCGTACTTTGCTAATAAATAATGGATGTAGGTAATGCGTCCGATCATGGGGTTCCATCACAGCTTTTAACCAGTGCCTGATTAGACATATGACTTCCACAATATTAGATAAAACTGTAATATGTATAATATAATATAATATGTATATGTACATGTTTAATATAAAACAAATAATATTACAAAAAAAAATAATTTTATTTAACTTGTTAATTTTTTATCTATCTTTCAATAGTAATATTCAAAACAAAAACGATATACTGAATGATCCTACAGGAACATTTACTTGTTTCAATATATATATAAATAGAATATAAAATTTCAGGGCCATCATCTTGTTTAATCCAGCAGTGTTTTTACTACAATGACTTCTTGATCAAAGACAACCCAAAAATCACTTCAGAATTTTTTATTTTTCTTCGATTATAAATGACCAGGGCTCAGTTTATATTTATATTAAGCTTATGATTATGATGAGTTAGATTTATGAATAAATCTATTTAAAACTAAATTAATTTTACTACTTCCGGAAAAACTTTTCAGTGTTCATAGAATTTTTCTATAATGAGATTGTATTTAAAATAAATTAAATTTGACCTGTCGTAGGATCAAGTCATGCAAGAATGTGCAATTTCAAGATTACTTCTTGGATGTATGATAATATTTAGCTTAATGTAAATTGATAAATTCTAATCTTTATAAAGAAGACAATATAGAAATTAGGAATATAATTAAAGGGCAAATAATAAGAATAAAATCATATTCTTGTTTATTATTATTTTTTCATTTTAATTAAAAATGTTTGATATTTATTTTAATGAAAATTTTTATTATAAATCTATTTGAAAAAGATTTTCATTATTAAATTATTTTTTCCAATGATATTTATTTAGAAAATTTTTATATATAAATATTAAAAGAATAATTTAATTTATTTTAAATTAAATTTTTAATTAATTGTATTTATATAATTATATTTAAATATATTATTCCCGATGAGCAAGAACATATAATCCTAAACATGCTAATACTGCATACTGAAACAAAAAGAGAAAAACAAAAAGACTATTAATATCATATTTATAAATAATAAATATAAATTTATCTAGGTTAAACTGTCCACGAACAAGGGGTAGTTTTATTCAATTTAAAATTTTATATTTAAAAAGTGAATTGTCAACTAAAATAATTAATATTAGTACTTTATTATAGATATATAGGGTTGTCTAAAAAATATAACAGATATACAATTTAAAATTTTTTTTCGTTGAAGATTAAATATGACCATACGACCATATGAATTACTTTAAAATAAAGAATGATAGTGGATTAGATAAGAATTTTTCAGTCCCCGGAAAATAAGAAACAATTGCTCTATTGATTTCATAAGGATCCTCCAACAAGTTTAACAAGTTGAAGTCCAAGTTGATGTATTGGAATGTAAGATAACATCATAAATAAAAAAAAGTCCAATAAATTCAAGGAAAAAAATATTAATCTAATAATTAGTTGTCTACTGTATAAAAAATTTCTTAAGCCGTCGACAAGTTGGAGAATACTTTTGAGATCATTACGGAAATTTGTTTCTTATCATTTTAGTGACCGAAACATTTATTTCCAAAATGTTAAAAATAACTTTTTAAATAAAACTCATATATATATATATATATAATTATTTTATAATTTGATATTAATAATTTAATAATTAAAAAATATTTAATAATTATTAAAAATGATACTCCGTGAACAGTTTAATCAATCAATTCAATTCAATTATATTAATAGAATAAAATAATGTATATATACTTTAAATTTAGGGTATTCATTCATATAAATGGTAACCATTCCAACATATGGTAAGAAACCTCTTGCACGACCAACAACATCTTTTTTTGTTAACCAAAGTTGTCCCGGTGCATATAAACCTCGATCATCAACACTATTATTATCACCTTTAGTTAAAAATTTCACTGTGCCATTAGATCTAAAAATAAACAAACAAAAAGAAAACTAAATAAATAAATAAATAAATATGGTTAAATAAATTAATTTTTAAATAATTTACATAAATGATAGTTGGGTAAAAAAAATATTAAATATATAAAATCAAATTTATAATTACTTCTAAGATTATAACTTACTTTTCATGTAATTTTAATACTCTATGTACAATTGGAATATCTCTTCCTTCAACTTTAAATACAACAATTTCACCAACTCGAACTGGTTCTTCTTTATAATTTGTTAAAAATAAAAGATCACCTCGATGAAATGCTGGTTCCATACTACCACTGAAATAAAAAAAAAATAAGATAGAATATATACTTTTCGAGATATTGAAATAAAATGAAAGCAAAAAATATAGTTTGAGACCCAAGATTTATTGCCAATGCATTACAATAATAAAAAATAAATTTTTTTTATACGAATATTAAACATTTCGAAAACCACAAATAATGTATAAAGAAAAGTAAGATAATTTCAAGAAAATAAATTAAGTAATTTGTGTAGATATTTATTTTATGTTTTATAAAACTAAAAATATATATATAAGTAATTTTGTTGACTTAAATTTCAAATTCAAATCGATTTGTTTGTTTTATAAGAATTTCATTTTTAGTAATATTTAAGAGGTCATAAATGTCGCAAAATCTCTCCCCCACCTCCAAGAATTTTTACGTTTATTTACCCAAGTTATATGTATCTATCAATATTAATATTGAAATTTTAAAATAAAGCACGAAAAAATGTAAAAATCCTAATAGAATTATGAAAAATTCTTTAAATAGAATTGGATTTCTACGTGATTTGAAATGCAAAGATATTTAAAAGAAAATTTAAATTTTAAGTAATGTTATAACAAAAAACGTTTTTTAGGTGTAGATTTGATTAAATATTTATATTTATATAATGAAATAGAAGTTAAAGTATATGAGTATAAATGTTAATTTAATAAAGAAAATAAAAATAAAATAATTAAAACCAGAAGATTTTCTAAATATACATTATTTTTATCTAGATTATACCTGAGTACAACGACGATTGGACTCTCACTACCTGTGACAACCATTAAACCTTTCCAAATCATCAACGCGGAAGAGACAATCATTCCAAAACTCAATACTTGATATAAAAACTAAAAAAAAAAATTAAATATTTAGAATCAGATAAAAGAATCATTCTAACAAAGTAAGTAAATAAATATTAAATAAAATAATTAGTTTACTTGACGTTTATTCATTCTTTTCACATCTTCCAGACCAAATATACTTTGCAACATTTTTATTTTTTTTTTATATATATGTGTATGTATATATATATATAAAGATTTATATCTTAGTAATTATTTGTACTCTGTTTTAAATTAAATTTAAAAAAAAATAATCTATTTATTAATAATTGTAGGATAATTTTAATATTTCAATATTTTAAGTAATATGTCATTGATTTCAAAATGAAAACAGACCGGACCACGTCAGTCCAAATGGCAAAGAAGATGGCGTTGCAAGCGAACAGACAAAGACAGAAAAACAATCTTTCCCGGGAAATATTGATAATATTTATAAAATATTTAATATAAAAATAGTTATATAATAGAATTAAATTAAGGGTTAAATATTATTTAAAAAATAAGTAAAGTACAATATATAGAGAATAGGAATATTATAGTTGAACAAATTCGTTCATTTTTATCTTTTATTTTCAAACTTATTTTTCATTGTGTAAAATATCAGAAATTAACAAAGCATTTACATGAACATATATATAAATATTTAAGACAGTTCTATCCAGTTCTATCCCACACTCCTCCTAAACGACTTATGCGATTTGGGCCATTCCAATGCCATTGGATAGCCCTTCGGCTAATCTATTAATAGCGTGAAATTCATTGGAAAACAATAAATACTTTTGGAGAAAAGTGAAAAAATATTTTTTTTTTCTTACTTTTTATTATTTTTGACGTCATTTGTGACGTCACATCCAGTGCCTCTTATATCTTATAATATTTTCCAATCTTTTGCGTTTCAATTTCTATGCGTGTGAGGGCTCTCCCACTGGTCCGCTAATATATACTTAATTTACTGATTAAATTAAAATATATTTTAAATAAGAACACAAAAAGGAATGAATGTTTTATGTAATCTACTGATTGAAACAAAATGGATGAAAGCCTTATACTACTTTCAACCAAATACTATGTACCACTCGGAGGTACAGGGAGCGGAGCCCCCGTCTAGGTGTGAATAGCGCCGAAGGCGCTCTGACCATCTAATAAATTCTAAATAGTGATAACTTTAAATTTGCAATAACATTAAACTACGTGAAAGATATAACGTTCCAAAATCAACATTTCCCATATTACTATTTTCTATCCAAATAAATTTATATATATATACATACTATAATTTTTTTATATAAATCATTAATATTTTTTATCAGAAAAAATTGATATTCATTGAAAATGATTCTTTGAATAATAATAAATTGTAAACAAATATGAAAAATTGATATAAGTTAAATTGGGGTTAAGATTTATTTTTACTTATTTTTGTTAATTTTTTTATTTTTCAATCTAAATTATTACATTATTATAACATAACAAGTAATAATAATAAAATTTGCAATGGAAAATGAGAATAATAATAGTGAAAATCAGAATAATACATCGGATCCATCATCAACTTCATCATCTATCTATTTAAATCGGGTAAATCAATTGAAAGATTTAATTAATCACTTGAAACAACAAATTACCATTGAAAAAGATCTATGGACACAAGAAATTTGGGAATACAATCGTCTCAGGCAACAAATTGTTAATCAATTATATAATAAATATCAAATGCCAATGCAAAAATCATGTTTAATTGATGTGCCATTGCCATATACTAAAACAAATTCAATATCTAATTTTAATTATATAACAAAAAATAATCCAAAAACAAATGAACAATTTTTAGAACTTAAATATCAATCAATGCGTCAAATGGCTGCTAATGCCTATAAAGCCAAATTATTAGAAGTAGAATCATTATGTCAATTAGAAATGAATCGGGTAAAAGAGAATTTTGCTTATTTACAACCATTAAGAGGAATTGCTTCTAGTTGGCATGATTCTTTAGAGAATCGATGTGACGATTTAATAGGATTATCAAAATTACGAGATATGAGCTCAGGAGATCATCATGATCCACAACAACAGCAACAAGAACAAAAATTACAAGAATACAAAAATGAAACAAATAAAACTACATCTTTTCTGACACCAATTAAATAATAAATACAAATAAATATAAATATATAAATAACTAAATATAAAAATAAAAAAATTAAAAAAAGGGATTTTTTTGTGGATTTATATTATAATATTAAAAAAATAAATAAATTAATTTAAAATTTTTTTATTTTTTTCTTATCTAAATTAATCTATCAATGTACATAATTATTACAATTATAAATACTTGGTTATGCTATTACTTGGTACTTTAAAAGTTTTTTTCATTTTTAAACTGCGAATATTGTTTTTCATAATTTTACAAGAATTGATTAAAAATCCCGCGCTATTCATGCGACGATGCCTCCAATCTCGGTTCAAAGAACCTCTCACAATCAATTTGAAAAAGAATACATAATTCTTTATTAATTCTAGCAATACAAACACTAAATGATTGTATTCCAATATAAGTATGTATAAATATTTATATTTATCTCTAATAATCAAAAATATAAGTATAATTTAAATTATTTAATTTAATTTATTATAAAAGATCTCAGTGGCGTACCTAGGGGGGTGCGGTGGGTGCGGTCCGCACCGGGCGGCACTTATCTTGGGGCGGCATTTTTTATATTTAGTTATAGTTGTAAAAAGCAACTTATTCATTTCATATTTATTTTTTTTCTTTCTTGAATAATAAATGATTATTATGATTATTATAAGTTTACTATTTGATTTATATAAATTATGATGAACTATATGATTTCGAATATTATTCCTCTGTGTATATAAATGCATTTTAGTGTAAATTTTGAATTCTAATTCCAAGAACAGGATAATAATTTTATTTTATTGTATTCATTAAAATTCGTTGAATTTGTAAACGCATCTTTACGATTTTGTTCAGCAATTTTTCCTAACTAAAATTTTTTGATATCAGTTTATAAATGTCATTTCTTTTGAAAAGTTTATATGATTACTTTGAAGTGATATACCAATATTTTTTTAAATCATCGATTTTTCTTTTGAAAATCAGGACCGGCGGAAAAAATATAAATATAAATTTTGAGAGCATTATACACGATTTTTCTAGTATGAAAGCTAGAAGAGTAAATATTATATTAATATGTTTACGAGTGCATACAAATATGTGTAAAAAAAATTACTCTGTGTATTAATTAATATTGATTAAATAACTTAATAATTTATTTATGTGCATTAATTTATAAATACCACTATTTGATTGACTTATAATAAAAAGGGCGGCAAACTGGAGATCGCCCCGGGCGGCAAAAGTTCTAGGTACGCCACTGAAAGATCTTATTTTAATTAATATAATTTACTATTATTAGAACATATTTTTATTGTATATTTTAATTGATATAAGATATACTTTAATTATAATTTCAAATTAATATCAAGTAAAGAATTTGTTTTAAAAAAAATCATATACGAATATTATATAATATGTTGACAATTTTCAAAATCCAAATGTATACTTATATACAATTTTGAATAAATTTAATAATTAATAGAAATAATATATATTTAAAGTTTCTTCAATTATAATTATCAGTGAAAGTTAATTGTTCTAATTGTTTATTGTTAATATCAAAGAAAAGTCTTTTTAAAAATTAAATAATTAATAATTATATAAATGTTAATACCGGGACCCCGAGCCTCGGCTCGGTACTTAAGTTAAAAAAAATGATTCATTATTTTTTATATACAATTCTTTAATTATTTATTACAATTATTAAATGTTGCATCATTGCATCAATCTGATTAAAATGAATGGAACTGGGGTCCTCAATAATACAAACAAACAATTTTAGCTAGCATTATAAGATTAATCCAAGTAATATCGTCTATTTCTATTCGACACTATTTTCAGTTATGAAATGAACAACCAGTAGAGAGTAAAAAAAATTGTAATTGAAGACAGCTGTTTTTTAAAATAATTAAATTATTTTTTATAGATTATAAAATAAAAATTATTGTATTAACATTAAAAATATTGAAGTAAAAAATAATAGTTTGATTTAATCAACTAAAATATTATTAACATTTTTAGTGGGAATTTCTCAGGGAGGTAGGGAGCCCAATTCATTTAACCATCCATGTTGCATAAGGCAAGTTAAAATTTAAATAAATTCAAATATTCTAATTTTTAAATTTATATAGAATTTAATATTATTATTTTTCGAGACTAATGGCAAATACCGGTGGCCCTAGTCAGAGCAAGAGAAGACTTATGGTAGCGGCCCTGTCGATGATGTTATATGGATCGTTAATCAACCATTAACCATTTACCGAATCGCCATTCAAATAATAACATACAAACAGAAAAGTAGGCGTGTTGATATAAAAATTATACCTGGGACACCGAACTATCACTCGACCCTTTAACCAATTTATACAATTTATTTTTATATACTTTAAAAATTTTACAATTTTTTAATTATTTATTTTAATTGTTAAATGGGATTTCTAAAAATGACCCATTAAAAATTTGTTTCCTAAAATGTTTCAAATTAATTAAAATAAATTGTATAAATGTTCGTTTATAAAATCTATATATCTGTGTCCCGCACCCACGTTGCACACAGTTTTCCATGTTCAAGCAAAATATTTCGCACACGTTCAGCTGACATCGTACAGGTCTCAACTATCTTGAATATTGAAAAATAAAGCAAAAAAAAATTTACAAACATCGTTTTTCTTGGACAGGCCGGAAACTTTTCACCCCGCCCTCGTATAAAAGAAACTTTAAATATTCTATACATAGAAGAAATAAAAAAAAATCAATCTTCTAATTTTTCAAAAAAAAAAAAAAAAAGGTCAAAGTAATATATTAATTTGTGACATATCTAAATGACGTATATAGTATATTAAAATGATATATATATATAAAGATGAGTATGAACAAGGCACATGAAATGACATAAATATAAAACTCTTGTTCATTGGTTATCTACCTGTGTGTGCGTGTGTATGTATTGTATATATATATGCCATTTATTGAGCTGTTATTCGATTTGTTCATGAATCAATGACCAGTTGCTGCCACTTATTAACAAATATATATATATATATATATATGAATTTTCAAATACAAGTCATTTATCAGTGAGTTACTCAGTTGGTTAGTTAGTCAGTTAGTCAAGTTAAGTTAAATTAAATTTGTTAAATTTTGGAGAGGTTTGGTTGCACGATAAACTAATTATGAGAGAATATAGTATAATATTTAGTATTTATATTTATATTTAATAGTATTTATATTTATATATATATATATATATATATAGAGAGAGAGAGAGTCTGAATGGCAACGTTTACACCATTATTGTTTCATCGACGTAATGATATCGGTAAACCACCTGTACCTGGATTAATTGTTCATCGTCCATTTTTACATAAAACAAGAGAACCATGGCCAGTTGTTATCGACCTCGCCGAAACACCTGCACCTTCAATGGTGGCTGTACTCGAAAAGACATCCTCAATGACACGGATAACACCATCATTGCCTCGATTGACACACCAAAAAATTGAGGTAGGAACAATTCTACAACAAAAATAAGAGAATCTATCATTAAGTTTTTTTTTTCTTCCACGTGATAATGTATTTATAAAGACAGTGTCTTGCTGTAATTCACTTGAAATTTTCTGATAGTTTTCGTTGCAATCAAGATCGAGTTTTTTTCCACCTCGATATACTCTTATAACAGTAGACAAGATAGTGGGGACACACTTTACTATACACGAAGAAGAAGAACAAAAGAACAGTTGTAAGGAATGTATATTTTTATATATTATAAAGACTACAAAGTCGTCCGAGGCAGAGTTGGCAACATGTTAAGGGATTCCCACTGTGCGGTTGACGATTTTTGCATTCTATTGTCATCCTCTTTTTAGCGTTCTTTATGTGTCCTAGTGTTTAAAGAAGATCCTCCATATTGGATGGATCTTTTGTAACCTTTTTTTCTATAATTAATGTTCTCAAGTAATCCAATATGTTTGGGGAGAACATCCTTTTATATTTATTCAATTAATCCCTGTAACTGGATTATAATTATATTATTTGTGACTCCCATGGTGGAGAATTTATATAATATTCTCTTTAACTTCTTATAATTATACGTTTATTATTTATAATCGTGTTTAAATTGATTTAACTACTCCTTATTGTCCTGTCTCTTCGATTTGCTATAGCATATATATAGCGACCAATTAACTTCATCTTCGCTGGACCACTGGAGGAAAGGCAGTTTGGACTCTTCAAGTGCTTGTAATATTTTCCCTCTTCAGGAAAATACCCACCTCCTTACCTTTTCCATAAAGTTCATTTTTCCCTCTACCACTTCCCCTCCCCTCTCTTTCATCTATCTTCTTCCCCCCTATTAGGGGGCTCCTTGTAATGGACCTACTCCTCTTCCAGATTGGCATCCCGAACGTGAGCCCTCCCCTTACATAGTGATTTTTTCAAAGTAACTAAACTCTGAAGAAGAACTTTTAAAAGCTGATAAAACCCACACAAAATATATCAAATAGTTAATAAATGGACTGATCTACTCGTTATTTGCTTTATGCGCATTTCGTGATGTCTTCTTTTCATTCAACTCAATAGAAAAACAAAGATTTGTTTTTAATCTATTACGTTGTTATTTCTTATTGTTAGTAAATAACATAAAATAATAAAAAATAAAAACCTCTGACTTTGTACGTCCTACGCAAGGACAACGCCTATCATGTCGGTTATATCAATGAGGTGTCCTATGATCAGTAGAACGGATCCTCTCAACCTTTATCTTGATTTTCTTTATCGGAGGCGCTATCAAGTAGCTTTTCCCCAATGTTGTTCCGGGAGGCTGGGTTGACTCCGTCCTATAGACACCAGCTAGGGAAAATTCCCTTCCCAGGTCCGGGTCTTGAACCCGGGACCATGTGAATGTGAGGCAGGTTCGCTACCCGCACACCCAATGGCGCCTAATAAAAAATAAATATTAATATTTTTTCCTTTTCATTTTTCTACAACTAACATTAATTAAAATTTGTAAAATAAAAATTAATAAAAATTAAAATATATAAGATTACTTACTTAAATTTGAATTGAAAAGTTAATTATTTTTTTTTAAAACTTATAATATTAGAATATTTTTACTTTATAAATAAACGACTAGAACAATTATTTACAAGTTTTTAATATATATATTATATATATTCAAATTGAGACATGACAAATGTGAAATTGATGTTTGTTATCGTTGTTATTTAATGATAATAAAATATCATAAAACCATATCATCATCTCTTTCTCTTCTCTCTTTTGTTGTTCATGGATGTTTCACAAAAAGGCCAACAAATTCCATAAAGCGTAACAATAGAAAGAAAAAATAAATAAATAAATATATAAAAAAAGAATAACATTAAAAATTGAACTAAAAATCATTCTCTATAAATGCATTAAATTAGAATTTTTAATGTTATTTATTTATACACATATATAAGTATATAATATATTTTTTTTAATTAAGAAATTAATTAATTGATTAATAATTATTAAAAAGAAGACAAAAAAAGAAAAAAATTGATAATAATAATAATAATATTTAGGTGAAACTTTCACTTAAATTAATTATATTAATTATATATACGTGGGGGGGAGGGGGTGAAAAGTTTCCGGCCTGACTAAGAAAAACGATGTTTTTAAATTTAATTTTATATATAATAGTATATGTTTTTTCGTAAATATTTATCTATCAATCTCTAATCTTATATAATTATATTTATTCTATTTATCTGTGGTTCTACGGAACTTATGTTAAAAGTTCTTGCTAGCAATAACCACATTTCTTCAAATGCGTCCATTTCCTGATCTACACCCAACCACAACTGGTATTTTCTCTCATCTCCCTTATGTCCCTTCCTACATTATCCACCCACCGCATCCTTTGTCTTCCAACCTGACTTTTCCCAATCGGTCTCCCCACCAATATATTTTTCGTCAATCTTTCCTCTCCCATTCGTGACCTGCCCATTGCAATCTTATAATATAACTATAATAAATAATTCAAAAATTATATTATTGAACAAATTAGGAATATTTTTCAATCAATTATCAAAAAATAAATAAAAAAAAACATTTGTTTGAAAGAGAAAGATCGAAGGAGAGAATATTGGGGGAGGTGGTAGGGCAGAAGATAATTGAAGGAGAAAATTTTTGAAAATAGTTTTAATAGTAAATATATGATTATTAAAGGGATTTTTATTAATACCCCATATATTTGTAAAATCTATTTTATTTAGTAACATAAATGTACAACGTTTCGACTGTTTGTTCTGCAGTCGTTTTCAAGTTCCAACTCAAGCAGAGTGACTAAGTCACAATGATCGTTACCGGCTTAGTAAATATATGAAAATATATTTCAATTTAAAATTCTTTGACACTAACTCTGACACTGATTCACGTCTGGTCCTAACGACAGCTCAAAACCGATTGAACCAGCGTCTCTTAATATGCAGTAAAAGGGTTTATTTTGTCAAAATTATTATACATTTAAGGGTATAAATTCAAAATAAAAATATATAAAACAATTATTTTATTATTTGTATTATGGACGATACAAGTGGTTAGAACAGAAGAGAAAAGACTTTTTGTAAGAAAACAATTGGTGGGCTTACAATATAGAATATTGAGAGACCTGATAGAGATGTGTAAGAGAAAAAAAGAAGATGTATGGGAGTAATTCACATAATCAGGGCCGTCCTAAGATTTTCGGCGCCAGTGGGCTCCTAAAATTTTGCGCCCCTTTTCATAAGAAATTACACAGAATGGTTAGTAGGAGCGAGATGGGTATACAAAAATGTCCCAACTAGAAATTGTCAATTTATTATAATTAGACCAATGCAATAAACTAAAACAAAAGGAATTAAATCAAGAAACAAGTATTATTAATTATGAATTCTGAATATCTATATAATTCTTTAAAACAAAATTTATGCAAAATTAAAAAACAAGCTATATAGTATAATAAAAGAAAGTTATATATTTATTTTCTTAGCTTATTCTTTTGTAAATTGATAAATAATATCACCCGAATTTTAGTTATTAAATAAATCACTCTCTATAGACAAAATACTCCAATCATTTAATTTGCTCTGTCCCAAAGAAGATCGCAGATAATTTTTTATCCTTTTCAGTGCCGAAAAAGATCTTTCACCGCTGTAATTTGTAGTGGCAATACTTAAAAAAAATGCTCAGTGCTTTGGCCACGTTAGGAAAAGTACACTCAATTTTTTTTTATTGTTCTTAGACTAAGTTCTACAGTAGATATATTTTCTTTATTTTCTAATAAATTCACGTGTTTAAAATAAAGACATTCTTCAATAAGATTTGAAACAGTGTCATTTGTGTTAAAAATGTTATATGTCAAAATTTCGCCCGCATAATATTCTCAAACTGCACAATTATCGCTGCTTTTATGTTTCTTATTAAAATTATTTATTCAATGCTTCTATGGATATAATGAATAAGAAAAATAGATATGTATTTTGAATGTGCATGATTAAAATCTTTGAAGTGATGTCACTCCGGGTTGGAGGCGACTATAAAACTACTACTTAATAATAAGAAAGAATATATAAACCAATAAAAAATGCCGCCCCAAGAAGGCTTGCGCCCTAGGGGTATAGCCCAGTTAGCCCTGTGGTTAAAATATAATAGTAAAGTTTTAATTTTTTAAATATTGAATAATTTAATAATAAAGATATGTACGTATATACGAGGGCAAGTCAATAAGTCGGTGACTTTTTGAATTTCCCGTCTTTTAAATGAAATAGCAACACTGAACACAGCAGGCATCTATTAACTGTCTCCTGTCGAAATTGGAACCAACTGGATCTTTTAGTATTAGTTTGACATCTATTAATAGCAGACCACCTCGTGATTGGGGAAAAAATGGAATAAAGTGAATTCCCATGAAAATCCATGAATTAGGATACGAATTGCTCCCTAATCCGCCCTATTCTCCGGATTTATCTCCAAGTGACTATTTCTTGTTTCCAAACCTGAAGAAATGGCCCGGCGGAAAGAGACTGGACTCTAACGATGAAATCATCTCACAAATAAATATCTATTTTGATGTCTTCGACAAATCTTATTTTTTGGAAGGGATGAAAAAAATTGGAGAAACATTGAACGAAATGTACTCGTATAGAGAGCTCAAAAGACACTACATAAAATAATTTTTTTATCCAAAAACCTGTGTTTCATTCAAAAGTCACGGACTTATTGACCTGCCCTCGTATTAATAATAAAATCGTGCAATAATATTAGGTCAAGTGTTACTAGGATAGCGTGGATTGGTGAAAAAGAAAGGGGAAAAAGGGTAGTATATTTTTAGTATTGGTTTGTTTGGGGGTTGAGTAGTTTTGTGTTTTCTTCCTGTTTCTATTCCCTACGTGTGTTTCGTGCCTATTAAATATTAAATTGTGGATGAATGGTTAATTGACTTAAAGAAGCCACATATAAAAAAAAATCACGTGACAGTTAATAGGGAAAACTATGTAAAGTATTTGTAGAAGGGCGGTATAAGAAAAATTGTCAGAGAAGGGAGAGTGTGTGTGTGTGTATGTATATGGTATAAGTAAAGGAAAGAGATAATAATAAGGAAGGAAAAGAAAATATTTCTTTTTACGTTTAGTAATGTAAAACAGAAATCAGGAATACCGGGTTAACCAGCCAAGCAGCCAACGGAACAAACTGATTATACGTAATTAATAGAATCGTCTCGGTAAGTGATTCACACTTTCACCACCACCAATCAATTATTAAGATAATATAATAATAATTCTTATTTAGATGTATATATATATATATATAAATTATCAACCTAAAATAAATAAATATATAATATATAATAATAAATTGTTTTTAAAAATTTTTCTTTTATTCCATTATGTTACTACTTTCATAGTAGTAGTTATACGAGTATATTAGTTACTTCATGAAAAGAAACTGAAAATTTTATTCAATTCTAAATGTTAAATATTTCAGTAACAACACAAAGAAAGATTATATGGAGTGTCTCCACTCGATTATCTTGCAATTTGAATTGGATTAAATAACATAATATATTATATTTAAATTAAATTTAATTAATTATAAATTATAAATTAAAATTAATAGATAATCAATCTATATATTTAAAAGACAGTTCTATCACCTACTCCTCCTATACGACTTATGCGATTTGGGCTATTCCAATGCCATTGGATAGCCCTCGGGCTAATCTATTAATAGCGTGAAATAAATTGGAAAACAATAAATAGTTTTTGAGAAAAGTGAAAAAATAATTTTTTTCTTACTTTTTATTATTTTTGACGTCATTTGTGACGTCACATCCAGTGCCTTTTATATCTTATAATATTTTTCAATCTTTTGCGTTTCAATTTCTTTCCGTGTGAGGGCTCTCACTCTGGTCCGCTAATATATAATTAATTTACTGATTAAATTAAAATATATTTTAAATAAGAACACAAAAAGAAATGAATGTTTTATGTAATATACGGATTGAAACAAAATGGATGAAAACCTTTTACTACTTTCAACCAGATACTATGTACCACTCGGGGGGGGGGGGGGGGTAAAGGGGGCGGAGCAGCTAGTATTTATTAAACCAGTGCATGTTTACCTCTTTGTTGATGGCACCAGGTCACGTGTTGGCGCGTGAGATTTGCAGTGTTAAAAATTCATTCTGGTACTTTCAGCGATTCAATCAAGCTGAAATACTATATATAGCAGTTGTATACAATTTTTAATCATGGGAAAAATTATCAAACATATATCTTTATTTTTACGGTCACTTTAGAGAAAAAAACATCAAAACGTTGTAAGTAATGACCCTCTTCCGGTTGAGCTAAATTTCTCAAAAGTTGATAGAAAACTACGAATTTTGAATAATGCACATGTACCAAATTTTATGATTCTAGCTCAAACCGTTTTTGCGTAATCTTGTCTACATACATACACACACGACGAGATAGTAATAATAGATAAATAATTATAAATGTAATTTTTTGATATAGAAAAATTTTAATTACAGGTATGCCTGTAAAATTAGATAATCTTATTATGTTTTACAGTGAAATATATAAGCAGACTACTTAATATTCAAGTTCTTGTCTATCTATTAATTACATTAATATACATATCGATATTATACAAATGAAAATCTAAAATATAGTTTTAAAATTTTTTTCAATCTATCTACAATATTTGTATATATTATAGAGTTACCAATTTCTACAATATCAACTACCCTTTTATACCTACGAATTAAAACACCATTAAACATTATATACATTTTTATCATATATATATATATATAAATAAACTCCAACAGGATGAACTCATTTTGGTTGGATTAGTGAGAAAATTTTCTAAAAAAATAATTATCATTAATCATAATAATAATAATATACATAATAAAAGTAAAAAATAAAAAAACAAATAAATTTACTACAATTTTATCATTATATAATTATAACATTTAATGATTAATATAATAAATTGAAACAAATTTTCCAAACGTTATTTTAAATTAATGATGATTAATTAATGATTCGTTTATTTTATTTTTTTGTTTTTTTCAAAGATCATAAAAGTGAGATTTCTCTTTTAAAATGATACCTTTGACTAAAGAGAGAGAAAAAAAAAAAACAAACCTAAATTAATTAATTTCTTTATGGACCAATAAACATTTAAATTATTATTACTATTATTATTATTATTAAAATTTAGTAGTATTTATTATGATAATTAATATTTTTAGAGAGAGAGAGAGAGAGTATTAAATATTCTCAATAATAGCGATTATCCAATTATCATTCTTAAGTATACATATTAATCTCTCTTCTATTTTAATTAATTTTAATAAAGTAGTCAAGTAAAGTTGGAGCATGAATGAATTTGTAATCTTTTTATACATTCTTATTTAAAAAAAATTCATACCCTAAAAAGTATGGTATATTATATATTCTAAATTAGTGGTTCTCAACCTTTTTGGACCAAACGCCCAATTCGTAATTTTAACAGATTAAAATTGCTTGATATTCCCTAATATATGGTAGGCACACTTGGTGATACTTTGATACTTACAACCATATTAAAAAATCGAGTTTTAGATCGTAAAATCATCTTACCTTTTTTTTTTCTTAGAACCATATTGAAAAAAATTGAAAAAAAGCGGAAATGTTTAAAAAGCCTGTTGGCAAAATCATCTTACCTTTTTACAGTGTTATATTTAACTTGCTTGGTTGTCTGTGTATGGTTCAAATCTAGTAACTCATTTATAACAAAGTTGCAGTTGACCAATCGAACTAAAACTTTGCACACTCTTCAGATTTGGATGACAATACATGAATATGAAATAAAGTTTTCATTTTCTTAATTATTTAATTAATTAATAATTTAATTAATAAATTTTAACCCATCATTAAATATCATTTATAATCTCAAAGTATATTCAAATAAAACTTAAAACCTTAAAAATTTACTTACTAAAAAATTAAAAATAAAATAAATAATTAACAAAAAATTAAGTTACAATGTTTTATTTATAAATGCACTAAAAACTAGAAAATCATTTTTCACTTCAAAAACAATGTTCTAGATACTTTGAATAAAGAGCCTAATTAAAATGAATTAGGTAATTAATTTTCTAGGGATCTCTCAAATAAAACGCTTGCATTTAAATTAAAAATGGTGACAAAATTAAAAATTAAATCAAAGAGTTTTATTTGAGAGATCCCTAGAAAATTATTTACCTAATTCATTTTAATTATGCTCTTTATTCAAAGTATCTAGAACATTGTTTTTGAAGTGAAAAATGATTTTCTAGTTTTAGTGCATTTATAAATAAAAGACTGTAACTTAATTTTTTTTTAATTATTTATTTTATTTTTAGAGTTAAAAATAATTTCGCCTCACAAAACTAACTTATCGCCCCCCAAAATCGTATAGTCAAATAATCGCCCCCTTTAAGATGTCGAACGCCCATCACTATTCTAAATGAAAGTAATGTGTGTGATTCTATTTATTATAATAAAAATTATAATATTTTTTTAGTGTATATGTAAATGCGGTGTGTTGGTGTATCTGTGTAATGTGTTATATATGTAGTTGAATAGCAAGCACAGAGTATAGTAACAGTAACAACAGCAAGTGACTGCCCTACGTGGATTTCATACGCATTATTTGACGCAGCATCGATCGTAGCTGCAGCCCCATTCCGATCTGTCTACCTACCTTCCTACATCTCCACATTTTCTATTTACTATCTAAATATTATTTAATCTATCTATCTTTCTATTAATACGTATAAATATGTTATAAATAGATAAATAATAATAATAATAATATTGTGGGGTGCATAACTCACAGAAGTCAGCGTGTCCATCTAATAGACAGGAGTCAAGCGTTTGAAATCATAATTCAAATAAATAAGAAAATTTGCTATCCAGCCGCAGGAACTGATAATCCATGAAAATATTTACAACCTAAGTCCGGTATATGCAGAGAATATCTTTCATTACAAGCATCCATGAAGCATGAGAGGAAAAGTAAAATTTATCCCCAGGGGTGATAACCAATCTATCACTCTTTAAAATGGCAAGTTGACCAATGAGATTCTGGGCTACTTGGACAATCATGAAAAATTATTCACAAAAACTGTCATTTAATATCAATACTTTTCGACCAGAGACAGAGCTCAACTTTCATGGAAGTTTTGCATAATCCCAAAAGGATCAATACACAATAAATAAATAATAAATATTATTAAATAAAATACATGTTTTAAAACATACTACTACTATTCTTGTAAAAAAATAACTAATATATCATTTTCTTTTTCTTTTTCGTTATTTTTTTTCTCTTTATCTTTTATCATTCAGTTAATATTGTAATAAGAAACTAATTTTTAAAATTTATATCGAATTTGTATATATATTACTAAATAATATGTAAAAATTTGCTTAATAAAATATTTTTCTAATTTTTTTTTTATTTTATAAAATATTCTTATAAGATTGGATAATAAAAATAAATTCAATTGAAATAAAATAATGTATCAAGATTCAACATTTCCATTCATTCTTGTTCATTCATTTAAATCGAATGGCGTCAACAAAGTTGATTGTAATATTAAAAAAAATTCTAGTAGGAAAAAGATTAAATTAAATATTATAAAATAATTTTGGCAAAAACGGTTTGAGCTAGATTAATGAAATTTGGTATATGGACATTATTCAAAATTCGTAGTTTTCTATCAACTTTCGAGAAATGTAGCTCATCCCTACAACGTTTTGATTTTTTTCCTCTAAAGTGACCGTAAAAATAAAGATACATGTTTGATAGTTTTTCACATGATTAAAAATTGTATAAAACTGCTATATATAGAATCGCTGAAAGTACCAGAAGTAATTTTTTAACACTGCAAATCTCACGCGCCAACACGTGACGTAGTTCCATCGATAAAGAGCTAATCATGCGCTGATTTAATAAATATTATTTATTAATTTATAATTTATAATTTAAATATAATTATTATATGTTATTTAATCCAATTCAAATTGCGAGATAGTCAAGTGGAGACACTCCAGCTAATTTTAATTAAAAATCTAATTTAGACATATGTTATTAATTTCTTTAATTGAATACGCAAAAAAAAATCTAAAAATTAGAAACATTGTCAACTCATTAAATAATTATATTTTTAATATGAAATTCATTATTTTTTATATTCTTTGAAATAAATGAAAGTTGTATTACTTATTTGTTTGCTCTATTTGTAGTATGTATTATTTTAAGGGATATAAATGAATGAAAGTGAATGGAAGGGATTAGGAAAACTACCCTTCCGCTTACATAATTATTTCATGATTCTTTATTTAAAACATGAACCAATGGAAAAGAAAGTGTCTTTCAATGATGGTGACCATTTACGGATGGATGGAGGTGAATGAATCAAGTGTGGGCAAAAGTCATAAGAGAGAGAGAGAATGACGACGAGTAGGTAGAACATCAAATAAAAAAAAACAAAAAAAAAACGGGGGTTGTGATTGTTTGTATCACTTTGTACAATTGCAAACGAGTGAAAGGTGATAATAATAATAATAATAATAATAATAATAATAATAATGATGATGATGATGTATGATCAATGATTTCCAAATATCAGTGGTTTATGGCAACCTGCAAAACTACGAATTTTGAATAATGCCCGTATACCAAATTTTATGATTCTAGCTCAAACCGTTTTTGCATAATCTTGCCTACACACACACACACACACACACACACACACACACATATATATATATATATATATATATACACCCACACAGACATTTTTACCAAACCCTAGTGAAAATGATTCAGGAACCTTCAAAACGTATAAAAACATCAAAATCTCAACATCGAAAATTTTCGTGACCGCAATACTATCTTTGGCGAGATAGTAAAAATAAGGTAAAATTTTTTTTATAAAAAATCAATTTCAGGTTAAGTAGGGGGTCTTTGTGTTGATCCGACAAACATGGCAAGGGGTCTACGACACAAAAAAAGTTTGGTAACCTATGATGTAGATGATGATGACGACAACAACACTGTGTCCTTGGTGTTGTTGTTGTTGTTCTTGTTTGTTCTTGTCCTCTCTTGCATCAAAAACCTACGCGTTGGTTGATTTATTTTATTACTTTTTGCCAACCGGTTGGGTTATTATTTGTTCGGTATCCTTCCACCTCCACTTAAACATTGTCTTGTTCTGTCTGTCTATCGATCTAAAAAGGTGGATGCATTTATATGCACTCCATCATTCATTACCGATTGCATTGAATCTTTCAAAAATCAACCAACACTTTTCAAGATCGTTCCGTGTCGATTGATAACGATAATGTCATTGCCACTGTCAAAAAAAATTCATCTCCTTCCACATCCTCAATACACTTATTTAGTTAGAATAACACCTACTTATAATAATACAATTTTTTTGTTTCTGTATACAGTAGAAACTACTTTCAATTTCATTTTATTTCATTTTTATATAAAAAAAAAAAAAAAAAAAAATGTCATTTTCCTTCATGATAATTCCTTCCATCTACACACTGACAATCTGACTAGAGACAACACCCTCCTTACAATCATCTTCATCTATATATATAAAAAAAGGTTTTTGTCTGCACATTGCTCAGAATTTAAAAATTTTTGCATATCTTCGCGTTTCATGACCTCTAGAATCCAAAAGTGACTTTAGAATTTTTCATGTCTGTCTGTCTGTCTGTCTGTCGGTCTGTCTGTCTGTCGATCTGTCTGTCTGTCGGTCTGTCTGTCCGGAAAATTACTATTTTATAGACTCAGAATTGGCTGAACCGATTTCTTTGAAATTACATCACAATATTCTTATATACCCCTAGAGTAACATAGGCTATAAATTTTATTTATATGTCAACAATAACCGCAGATATTAATTTTTTAAAGTTTATATAATTCTCCGTGTTGTTCATTCAAGAGCCTGGCGTGGCCCACTGGCTCTAGCGGAAACATTTTAAACAATGAATTATCATAGCCATTCCCAATCAAAGAATTATTATAATATTTCACTCTTTATTTTAAAAATTCTAATATTTAAGTATTTAAATATCAATTCAATTAAATCATTTATTCTAAAAGTTCCCATTCTAATTAATTTAATAAAATATTTAGATCATATTTATATTAACTTAATTTTTATTTATTCTTTCTATATATTTGAATATTTCTTATTTTCTATTTGAAAGTGGAAGGTTAAAAAATCTCGCTAAGAACATTCAATATTTCTATACACAAATTATTCAGAGTATTGGCAAAGCGTATCACTCACAATCAGTGTAAATTGAAATTTATATAAATTAACAAAGTGAAAATTTTTATTTGTTTAAATTTTATTACAATGAATCAAAAAAATTAAATATATAGATCACATGATTAAGAGAAGCGGACGGAGGTCGGACATGACAGAATCTAAGCGAAATCTTCATATTGCGACTAATAATTTTCAAATCCCCTAGCACCACAGAATTAGATAAGTTTCTTTTAAGGGAGGAAAATAACTATGATCTAAAAAAATTAATAATTGAACTTAATAATAAAAAAAACAAATAAATCAATTAATTTAAATTAATACTATTAATGAATGTATATATTGGTAATTTATCTATAGTTTTATACCGTTAATTTTTATATATTGTCTCAAGTCTCTATTTTTGCATTTTCCCAAGTTTCAATATAATTAAAAATATTCAATAATAATCTAGCAATGAAAATAAAATATCAAAATGTAATGATCAAGAAATATTATACTCTATTTCACTATTATAACATAGAAAATACTTAAGAACCATAGGCGGAGGAAATATTAGGAGATATCATTGCGGGTTCAGGCCAAATCGATCAACATTAATTAAGATATTTAAATTATGACAGATATTAGGAAAAAAACCGCGAATTCAATATTTCTGTTCACTAATTATTTGTAGACTTTAGTAAAACATACACATGACTCAATATAGATCAGCATAAACTTTTTCAAATTTTGATCTTCAAATTTGTCTTGAAGGTAGTAAAGAAAGAATAAGATGAAGAAATCAATTGTAAAATGTTAGGTTACCCAGACGACTTAAATATAATAGGAGATTAGGAAATTGCAATTGCAGATAGCGAGGAAAAATTAATGGAGGTTTGAAATTAATAGGGATAAGAAAAAATATTTAGTAACAAAGAGGAAGAGTATTAACATACAAAATCTTAAGATACAAAATGTAGAATTTGAATATGTAGAAAAATTGAATTTAATCACGAAGGATAATAATATTTGAGAAGAATTTAAATGGGGGTTGCAATCGGGAAACGCCTGTTATCTTGCAATAAAGAGGCTTATCTCTTCAAAATTATTATCAAAGGGAATATATAAAAAAATTATTTTGCCTGTTGCATTATATGGGTGTGAGGCATGGTCTATGACCCTTGGAGATGAGAGTAGATTCAGAGTATTTGAGAATAGGATTCTTCCCTGCATTTATTGGCCAAAGAAAGATGAGGTCACCGGGGAATGGGGAAGACTGCATAACAAGAAATTGCATGGCCTCTCTGCATCTTCAGAAATAGTTAGGGTTATAAAAGGGAAAAGGCTGCGATAGGCAGGGCACGTGGCTAGAATGGGAGAAGAAAAAAGATATTGGTGGGGAGACCGATTGGAAAACGTCCACTTGGAAAACCAATGACGCGTATGAAGGGACGTAAGAGAGATGGAACAGGGGCTCAGGATAGGGACACTTGGAGAAATGTGGTTGTTGCGGCCAAGAACTTTCGAGTATCTTTGAGCCACATAGATAGATAGATATACCATATTAAATAATAATATATATAATTAATTTACTGATTAAATTAAAATAGATTTTGAATAAGAACACAAAAAGAAATGAATGTTTTATGTAATATACGGATTGAAACAAAATGGACGAAAACCTTTTACTACTTTCAACCAAATACTATGTACCACTCGGGGGTACAGGGGGCGGAGCCCCCGTCTAGGTGTGAAGAGCGCCGAAGGCGCTCTGAGCAGCTAGTTTATTATAAATACTAGCTGCTCAAACCACCTTGGGCATTCTTCACACCTAGACAGGCGCTCTGCCCCCTGGACCCCCGAAGTAATACATAGTATTTGGTTGAAAGTCTGCATCTAAAAGGTTTTCATCCATTTTCTTTTAATCCGTATATTACATAAAACATTCATTTGTTTTTGTGTTCTTATTTAAAATATATTTTATTTTAATCAATAAATTAATTAATTACTATTATAAATATATATTAAATTTAAATTTAAAACCTTTGTATTCACTTTTAAGTCAAAATTTAAAAAAATAATTCCACTACTTTCAACGATTCAATCAAGCTGAAATTCTATATATAGCAGTTTTATACAATTTTTAATCATGTGAAAAACTCAAAAATATATCTATATTTTTACGGTCACCTTAGAGGAAATTAGCTGGAGTGTCTCCACTTGACTATCTCGCAATTTGAATTGGATTAAATAACATATAATAATTATATTTAAATTATAAATTATAAATTAATAAATAATATTTATTAAATCAGCGCATGATTAGCTCTTTATCGATGGAACTACGTCACGTGTTGGCGCGTGAGATTTGCAGTGTTAAAAAATTACTTCTGGTACTTTCAGCGATTCTATATATAGCAGTTTTATACAATTTTTAATCATGTGAAAAATCATCAAACATATATCTTTATGTTTACGGTTACTTTAGAGGAAAAAAAATCAAAACGTGAAAGGTAATGACCTTCTTCCGGTTGAGCTACATTTCTCAAAAGTTGATAGAAAACTACGAATTTTGAATAATTCCCGTATAAAAAATTTCATTCTTCTAGCTTAAACTCACACACACATTTTTTTCAACCTTAGTAAAATTGATTCAAGAACCTTCAAACGTATAAAAACATCAAAATCAAGATATCGAAAATTTTCGTGATCGCAGTAAGTTATATTTTTGTCAGTTAATGTTATTTTATATGTAAATATATTATTCTTATAAAAATTTATAAAAAAAAATACTTTATTAGAAAATGTTTATTTTAATATATAAATTGTGATATGATATTTATAGATAGAAAGTATCATCTCGTATCCAAACTAAATCGAAGATAAAGAAAGAAATGGAATCGTTTTAAAAAATGTTTATTAATCAGGTTTATACCTACGCATAACATAGATGGTCTGTCAAGGATGGTAATAAGGAATGAAAGAAATAAAGAAAGGGAGAGAGAGAGAGAAAAGGTAAGTGAACGAGGCATTCAAGTGAAATGAATAGGGTTCGACTCCCGGGGCCGATGCTCGCTCCTCTGTTCCGTTTGGCAGCCGTCGTCGACTATCCAGAGTGAGAGCGTGACTTGGAACAACTAGACCGTGTGTGTGTGTGTGTGTGTGTGTGTGTGTGTGTTGGATTCTATCCCTCGTCCGTTTCAAACACACACACACATACACATACGCCGTTAAATTAACGTTGCATTTACATTTATATATTAAATGAATATGAAATTGTTTTATTTTATTATTATTTTTTTTTTAAATAATTTAATACAAGTGTATTAGACTACTTTCATTTACTTATATATATATATATATATATATATATATTACTATCAGATTTATCAGGGATATAATCACGTATTTTTTTGTGAGATTATTTTCTCGACGTTTCGGACACCCATTTTGTCGCCATTTTCAAGAGATTATTTAGGTGGCAATATTTTTGGGATTCTGGGTCTTAGGCTGTGTGCCCAAGGATTAATATCGGGATTTTGGGTTGATAGGTTGGGTAGTTTTGTACTCACTGCGTTGCTGTGGAGCTCCGAAGAATCCTGGTCAGCCTCGGGCTATTGTCCAGTGCGGACGTGTGCCAGTCTCAGGATTACCCAGGATTCTTCGGAGCTCCACCGCGAGTACAAAACTACCCAACCTATCAACCCAAAATCCCGATATTAATCCTTGGTCACACAGACTAAGACCCAGAATCCCAAAAATATTCCCACCTAAATAATCTCTTGAAAATGGCGACAAAATGGGTGTCCGAAACGTCGAGAAAATAATCTCACAAAAAAATATATGATTACATCCCTGATAAATCTGATAGTAATAATAACAATAACATTCACGGAAATCTAAACCAACATATATATATGTTACGGTAAATGTACACTCTTGGGAAATGTACACATTTACCGGAAAATGTGTACATTTCCCAAAAAGTTAGGTATATGTGAACTGAATATAATGTATATGTACATATACAATATTTTTGTTTTTTGTGATACAATCTGTTCTAGTTGGTTTTTAAATTTTTCTTTTTGTTCCATTGTTTTTCAAAAATTCTAACTAAAAAATAATTTTTTTTAGAAAAATTAAAATTTTAACTTACCTGAGTCTTATTTCTCTAAATATCTTAAATTATATCAGTATACTATGGCATTAATTAGTAATCTATGCTCACATTTACAAAAACGACATGGTCATTGTGAATTCAATGTACATTTCCCTTATTTGAAATTGTAAATGTTAGTTGAATGCACATTACCCAAATGAGGAGGCTAATGTGCACATTTACCGGAAAATGTGTACATTTGCCACAATATCTACTTTTACCGTAACATATATATATATAAAATGTTTTATTATATTTTAACTTTGAAATTAATTAAATTAAATATTAACTTAACTATATCTATTTAAGAAAAAACAAAACATCTCGTTAATTATACTAATCAAAAATTCCTAAGTCAACTATAATGCTAAAAATACATCCATTAAAATCTTTATATTGATTTATATATGTTACTTTTAAATGAATGAATGAATGAATAATATAAAATTATAATTTGTTGATGTGGGTATTGTGATTAAAAAACTTGATTTCATCAAATCAAATCTTTCAAATTGTACTATCAATCTGTTCTGTGTATATATACACATACATGGGAATAGTTTCTACATATATACATACATCCTATATACAAATTTATAAAAGTACAAACGATCAACTCGATTTAGTACTCTATAATATCTATTGTATATATATGAGCCATTTCTTTTGAAAGTGGCCTAACTCCAATTATCTTCAAATCGAGATATTTAAGGTTTTGCGTTTCAATGAATTTAAAAATAAATGATTGATACTGCTTAAATGTATCTAAGTGTGTTAAATTTATAGTTCTCATTAAAATAGTAGCAATTATTAAGTGAATAATTTGCATTTTCTTATCACGAATCAAGTTAGGCCACTTTCAAAATTAACAACCAGATTCATTATAAAATTTGAAGGTGCCCAAGTCCATTCAACATAATTTAAGATGCTTCAAATTGAAGAAAAAAAAATCTGGAGTGTCTCCACTCGACTATCTCGCAAATTTAAATTAAATTAATTAAATTATAAATTAAAATTAATAGATAATATTTATTAAACCAGCGCATGTTTGGCTCTTTGGTGATGGCACCACGTCATTAATCATGTGAAAAATTATCAAACATATATCTTTATTTTTACGGTCACTTTAGAGGAAAAAAAATCAAAACGTTGTAGGTAATGACCCTCTTCCGGTTGAGCTACATTTTTCAAAAGTTGATAGAAAACTACAAATTTTGAATAATGCCCATATACCAAATTTCATTATTCTAGCTCAAACACACACACACACACACACACAGAGAGACAGACATTTTTCTCAACCTTAGTGAAAATGATTCAGGAACCTTCAAAACGTATAAAAACATCAAAATCTCAACCTCGGAAATTTTCGTGATCGCAATACTATCTCTTACGAGATAGTAAAAATGAAAAACGGAGTTAGGCCACTTTCAAAATAAACGGCTCCTATATAATTTATTTGTTTCGCATTTAGACAAATTCAATTTAATTTCAAATTCAATTTATATTTCAATAGAAATCAATATTAATTTACAAAGAATTACTTAAATATTATAAAACTACATATTTTCTTTTTTTTTTTTTTAATTTACTAAACATGGTATATAGCAGGGCTTCTTAAACTGGGGGGTCGCGAGACTACTGAAAGGGGGTCGCAAAGATCTGATACTTTTGAATCATTATAAATAAAATTTTAAAATTATTAAATTATATATATGTGAAATGAATGGGTATGTATTCTTTAATCCTTATTTTATTTACATTGTAAAATAGTGCGATATTACATCTACATCTACGGTTAATATATATTTCATTATATGGAGGAGGGGGTCGTTTAAAATTTCCTAAGCTTGAAGGGGGTCGCTATATAAAAAAGTTTAAGAAGCCCTGGTATATAGTATTTATTATTTAAATCTTTTTTTTTATCTTTTTATTATTAAAAGAATTAATAATAAAAATATATTGAAATACTCGTCTTGATAATATTAAATTAAATTTTATTTTAAATATTCCAAACATCTATCTTTATAGACATAAAAGACCAATATCGATATACATATACGCGAATATTATTAATAATTTAATTCAATAATAATGAAGGAAGAAAAGACTGACGGTGTTAATTGAAGTTCGAGCCGTATGAGTGCGCTGCACTCGTCTTGTCTTGCCTCTTCCTAGACTACACTCTACTTACTTACAATTAATAAGTGTTAGTGTCCGTGATTCATGTTTGGAGTCTGGAGGCGTCAGAATTTTATTATAGTATAGATCAGAGGTTCTTAAACTTATGTCCTCCGCGGACCCCCACTTGAGAAAATTCTTTTTGACGGACCCCATCCCAACTTTAGGTACTTTACGTCATTTTATTAGTTAATTTCTGGCTTAAGATCTCATAAGAACAAGGATATATGGTGAATATTTCTAACAGTGATTGGTGAATAACGATTTTTTTGCATATTGTAGAACAGATTTTATTAGAAAATTCAGCTAAATATGAAGATGGAAACGGTAGCAATAATTTTCTTGCACATTTCGTTGAATTTGGGTATTTGATCTGTTTCCTCACAAAGCCATGCCATCGCTCCTTTTATATTAAATAAAGTTTTAACTGACTCATCATTTTCTCGTGCACCTGTACGATGGCTTTGCGGACCCCCAGTAAAGGCTTCGCGGACCCCCAGGGGTCCGCGGACCACAGTTTAAGAACCTCTGGTATAGATACTTATGAATATACTGAAATCTATCTAACTGTAAGATTATTATTTGTTTGTTGTGTTGGTGGACAATAACAAATGAAACATTTCCTATTCTCTCTCTCTCTCTCTCTCTCTCTTATATAATTTACATATTATATTAAAAATTTATTTTATTTTATTGTTTTTTTTTTTTTGAAATTTAGAAATATTTAAAAAACAAAAATAAATTTAAATAAATATAATCATTAAATTAATTGAATAATTTCATTAAAATTAAAATATATTATAAATTTATGATATATTTATTATTCAAAATAGCATTTAAAATAATTTTTTATTTTTTTAAATTTATTTTATTCATTTTCCAAGTAAAATCTACATCTGCCCTTTCTTTGGGCTACAATAAATCGTTTACAATAATGATTAACATTAAAATTGCTGTAGGGAATGGAAGAATTAGACATTAGAGCAGTGTTTTCCAACCTGTGGGGCGCGCCCTCCGTGGGGGGCGCGAGACTGTTGTAAGGGGGACGCGAATGTATTAGAACCAATTTTTTTTTTATAAAATCTATAATCTCCAGAATTTTTTTTAAAAAAAAGTTGGAAACCACTGCATTAGAGAGTAAGTATTAGGAAGTACCCGATAGAGTAGAATAGAAGGGCAAATATCAATTTGGGGTTGAATGAAAGAGGAGGGAATACGATAGGAAAGATTAAAAACGTGAGACAGCTATCATTAATGAGAAATTGATGGGAAAACGAATGGAACTATAGCTGTAATCAGATTAGAGTAGAGATCATAAAATGTCAATTGGTTTTAATCGTTTAAGTCTTTGTTCTTTTACCTCCTTGATGAGTAGTTGTCTGGCTTTATCGTTTTGGTGGTTTGGCAATTTCCGTCGATACTTTACAAGGGTGTTTTTAATAACTTCAACTACTGTAGGAACTTTGAGATCACTCTGAAGAATTCTAAGGGGGTAGGTACCGAGGCGCGTTGGTTATTTTATGCGTAGTAGGTTATTTTGGGTGCGCTGTATTTTGTTTAAGTTAGAGAATCACTAGCGGACCCTACCAATTGAACACCATATCTCCAAATTGGTCTGACAATGAGGATGGTATTGTAAATTAGAAGTTTGTTGTCTAAGGTCATTAGAGAGTTACGTCCTTGCGTCCAGTATAGTTGTTTTGTTTTTTTGGATCTTATGTGTGTGAGTCTCCCAGGTTAAACGTCTCTCTAATTGTAAGTGTAGTCCAAGGTATTTGATTGAGTTTCGTTGAGCGATTGGGGGGGGGGGAGGGAGTTTATAAAGTTTGACAGATGAACAGGTCTTTTTGTTTTGGACGGATTTTTCCTCGTTGACTACTCTCCTCAAATTTATTAGTCAAGTCAAGGCTTAAGGAGATCGAGATTTTGCTGGAGAACTGCAGTTGCAATGACAGGGTTGGGATGAGTAGCCCGAATGGCGGTGTCGTCAGCAAAGGTGGCTATGCTAACGTCCTCAGAGAGTCGCCTGTATTTATCAGGCACCCCAGGACACTCCCCTGTGGTTCGCCCGAGCGGAGCGGGCATCAAACAGGCATCATTTAAAATAATTTTAAAATATTTAAAAAAAAAAAAACTGATGTAAAATTATCACGAAAATTCCTATTTAATTTGATGTATTATAGTTAAATATATAGTAGTTATATATAAATATGTATAATGTTAATATTAAATGTATTTGGAGAAGAAAGTGTAAAAAAAGATATGCAAGAGTAAATTTATTAAAAAAAAAAAAAACAAAACAGAAAATAAAAGATATAATTATAGTGATATACGAAAGACAAGAATGATTCTTTTAAGTATATAATATACTACTAGTACATTGATACATACTCTTACATTCATTTAAAATTTAAACAATTTACAATAATTATAAACAGATTATACTAAAGTAAAACTTTGTTATAACGGACTGATGAGGGGAGCGGGAGAGATGGGATGGGTGTCCGTTAAAGCCGAAAGTCCATAATACAGTGGTATCCAACCTTTCTGTACCGGCGCCCCCCTTTTTATAAAAAAATTTCTTGAGCCCCCCTTAATTTTTGTAATAATCTAATTTCCTTATTTTCTTTTTCAATAGTCGGGCACATTTCTGAAATAATATAACAACAGGGGTGGGCCATGGTTCAGAGCATCGCAAAATCATCTGACCTTTTTTTAGAACCATATTGAAAAAAAATCGAAAATTTTCAAAAGTTTGCGGGCACTTGAATTGCCTTCTCGGGTACTTGAAATTGGTTCTAATACCTTCGCACCCCCCAGGGGAGGGGGGCGCGCCCCACAGGTTGGAAAACGCTGCCATAATATAAAAATAGGTTTAAAGTAAATTAAAAAACTGTTTGTTGAAAATACACTTAAGTAATTTAGATATAAATAAAAAATACAAACAACAAACAAAATTTCGGACCTTGATCTAATTCTAGCCATTACAAAACATTCTTCCTCAACAAATTCTTCTCTAGCAAAATGTATTGTCCGAGAGAAATCAGAAACTTTTACAGGTATTGTCTATAATCAATATACATTTCAATTTTTTCAGCGGTATTCCCAGAATCTTCTCTTGAAATTTTTTCACTCTAGGTAACTATAAATTCTTTAAAAAAAACAACAGTTTTTCAAAATGTCTATGTTGAACCTTGCCTTATTATAATAGAATTATAATTTAATATATGTAAATTTTTTTGTACAATCGACCCAATATTTTATCTGTTCCATCTGTCATATGTTAAATATGTTTTCTGTATTTATAAAATAGTAAATAAATTGAAAGTTTTTATTTTTATTTTTATTAATTGTAGTAGTAGTAGTATAATAAAAGGTTAATTCGTGTTTCATAATACTTAAATCTATTTAAATATTACATATTTTCAATCTAGGGAGGGAGGGAAGGGAGTTTGGAGATAGGAAAGGGTGGTAAACCTGTTTAGTAGTGTCATGTTATGGATTATGGATAACCTAACTAATATAATTTATATTAATTTCTAAATGATAAATGATTCTATTATATTTGGGAGAAATATTTAAAACAAATGAAGTAAAGAAAAATTAATTAAAAGTATAGAGAGTATGTAATGGGGAGAGAGGGGTGGGGGAAATAAATCAAGTATGCAGTGTAAATAAATTTTTAATTAGGATATTCTATTAATATTACATTAATTATATGTATACAGAAAAGTATTTTAATGCTTAATAAAGGAAAAAACAACAACAAATGATTAAGAAATATACATTCGGCATATTTATGTAATAATAATAATAATAATAATAATAATTTCATTATATTCATAAATCATTTGGCCTGAAAAAATAATTATAAGATTATATTACATATATATAATAATATATAAATTTGTAATTCATCCGTTTATGGAATTTGTTATAAAAAAAGACATTTTTGTCACTTTTTTAAAGGAAACCAATTTCGACGATAAAAAATAATTTTTAAAACTAACTAACTTTAATTACTCTAATTATTAAATCAATATTGAATATATGGAAGAATATTAACAAAAATATTTAACGAAAATTTTTATCAGATGATGTACGCCATGAACTTCACAACAATGAAATTGAAATGCTAATTATGGTATTTCTTGCAAAATTATATAATATTAATATCCATAATTTATAATATATTTTCCATTCATGCGATCATCATCGATGTCCTAATTTCCAAAATCATAAATTTAGAAAATTTACATTCATTTCTCTCTTCTCAATTTCCAATGACATTTTGTTTTTGATTAATTATTAATGAAGGTGAAATCTTTGTCAAATCAAAATTGTACAATTGGACCGCAATAACTATTATTTTCATTATATATTCGCTTATTTAATTTATTTAAGTTTAAAGTTGTTGTTGTTGTTGATGTTGTTGAAGATATGACCGGTAGCTATTGATTGCCAAGGGTCAACACTTTCTCTCTTTTCACTCTTCTTCTAATACACTTCAATTTTACTAACTAAGATTTTGATTTCTTATTTCATTTATTTGCTTATTCTTAAAATTTTAACACACATAAACCTTTACTTATAATTGGTTAATTGAACTATTATATTAACGAATTATTAAGATAAAAAAAATAGATTATATCGTATATATTTTAGATGATATTGTCAAAATAAATATAAGTAAATTATTATTAGTGTGATTATAAAAAATAATTAAAACAATTAATTAAGTCAGTGGTTTCCAACCTTTCTTTACCGGCGCCTCCCTTTTGTTAAAAAATATTCTTACGCCCCCCTTAATTTTTGTAATAATCTAATTTCCTTTTTCAATAGTCGGGCAGATTAGTGAAATAATATAACAGGGATGGACCATGGTTTAGAGCATCGCAAAATCATCTGACCATTTTTTTTTTCAGAACTATATTGAAAAAAATTGAAAAAAAAATCGAAAATTTTCAAAATTTTGCGGACACTTGGGATTGGTTTTAATCCTTCGCGCCCCCAGGGAAGGGGGGCGCGCCCCACAGGTTGGAAAACGCTGAATTAAGTTATAGTTTATTGGCAATACAATTTATATACAATAAACCTATAAATGCAAGAATGTAGGTAAGTTATACGTATGCTATAATACTATACTTAAAAACACATAGTATTATTCGAATTATTCCCATATGAATATTTATACTTCTAATACTAATTTTAAATATCGAAATTTGCTAATGCTTCAATATCATGTAATTAATTGTTCATTAAGTAATATTCTTTCATTCTTTTTCCATTAATAATGATTAACTATGATTCAGTTTTGTATTGTTAATTTTCATTTATTATTATAAATTCAAAGATTTCATAGATTTATTTTTATATTATTGATGTTTTAAAGTGTATTACTGGATAAAATTGAATAATTATTTGATTCACACCTATTTATGAATTAAGAATGTGATTTAGAAATTTATTTACAAATGTGAGCATACATATACATGTCAAATACATCATTTTCCAAATTATTAGTTAAGTTCGATTGAAATAAATTTACACATGGTCGATATTATTTTTTTTTTTTATAAATTATCAATCTTGAAAATAAACAGAAAATGGAAATTTGTGCTCCATTTATGATAGATTAAATCAATTCCCCCTTTTTAGTATAATAAATATAATTCCTAAATTATATAAAAGGTAAATTATAAGTAAACACTAGTAAATTTATATTAAAGATCTGTTTATATTTTGAAGGTAATTATTTACAAAACGGGAATAATCTCCAGGGATTTAGATGCAAATTAACCTGTGGATTCCTTGTTTAATTCCAAAGAAACTTTTCTTAAACAACTTTTTCCGGTCTCTTTTAGTTTACGAGATAAAAATTATTAAAATTTGAATTTGAATCCATTTACATTCTATATAGCTATGTTTTATTCATTTGGCCAGCAGAGGGCTCCATTGATTTTCGGGAGAGGGGGTTCTGTTCGTTTTTATATATGAAAATTAAAAAATTAATTAATTAAATAATTTTTCTATATCCAAACCGAACTGAATAAAAACTGAAAATTAGTGAACAAGTGAATAAAGCTTGAGACCAAATGCATCACGAAACAATTATTATGGCAGTCAAACTGAAAGTTAATGGGCTAATTATCTTGTAAACTTGTAGAAGAGACCGGGAAAAATTTTATAAGAAAAGTTTCTCTGCTGGAATTAAACAAGGAATCCACAGGTAAAGTTTCATCCAAATCCCTGGAGATTCCCGTTTTGTAAATAAATACTACTTTAAAAATATAAATTAATACTTTCGTATAAAAACCACATTAAATGGATAAAACTTTTCTAAAATAATTCTTTAAATCATTCTAAAAACTAGCATAAAATTATTGGAAAATTTATTTTCTTTGTTCTGTTTTGTTTTATATTGTGATTATCAATTATAAAATAGAATTCTTATTGAATGAATAGTTATTATAGTTATCTACTGGATTGTGTGAATGAATGAATGAATAAAGTGGAAAATGGTGACATACACCACCACTAGGATGATGATGATGATGATGTATGTGTGTGTGAGTGTGTGGTGGTTGGTTGTGTTGTGTTGTGTCTGGGCATTTAGAGTAGGAGAGGGGAGGAGGGGGGAGGGGCTGCGGGGGCGTCACTGGCTTCGTCGCCGGAGCAGCAGCTCAGTCGGCTCCTGGCCTTTGCGCTGGATACCACTCCAGCCATTCTTTGGCCGGCCTTATCAACTTTGCATGTTTTTTTTTTTGTTTTTTCTTTTTGTTTTTTTCTATATAAAAAAAATCTATTTTTTTTAAAGAAGATTAAAAATTAATATATATTAAATTCAAAATTTCTTTTTAAGTGTTGGGAAATATAAAAAAAAAAAAAAAAATTGTGATTGTGTGCATTGTGGATTATTAATTGAAATATTAATTACAAGAACAACGACGAGGGAGACATTCATTGACATGTAAGTTTATTAATTCATTAATATAACAAAAAAAAAAATGGAAAAAACAAGTCATAATAATATTCAACTCCATTGCATTGCCAAAAAAACACATTTTGTAAACTTTTTACTTTTATTTCATCTTACTTTTTCTTTCATTCTTTCCTTTTTATAATGATTTAAGCAGCCACCTTTTGAAAAAAAAATAAAAGAAATCAAAAAGGGAAGAAAAATTGGATAGAGAGAGAGAGAGAGAGAGAGAGAAAGAGAGATTCACACAACGTTAGATTGAATAAGAGATGAGATGAAATGAGATGAGTGAGTACCTTTTTCAAACTCTCTTATCCATCTAGCAGAAGCAGCAGGAGCAACAGCAGCCAGGGTCAAATGCCTCCGTCTGAGTGTGCCTTTGTTTCAATTCCCTTCGTGGTCCAAATCTCGCCACCCACTGCCTCTCTCTCTTTCTTTTACTCAATATTGCAATCTTTTGCAACCAACCAACCAACCAACACAATCATACTTAAATATCAGTAGAATATAAAAAATTATTAGAGAGTAGACATATTTATTACCTCTCCATTTATAATTTCATACATTGGAAAGACAATTTAATTTTAAACTACCTATTAATATCTATCGATGTACTTGAAACATAATATTTCATTTATTATATTTAAGTTTTCATTCAAGTCAGTGGTTTCCAACCATACTGTACCGGCGTCCCCCTTTTTCTAAAAAAAATTCTTGCGCCCCTTAATTTTTATATTAATCTAATTTCCTTTTTTAATAGTTGGGCACATTTCTGAAATAATATAACCAGGGGTGGGTCATGGTTTAGAGCATTTTTTTTAGAACTATACTGAAAAAAATTGAAAATGTTCTAAAGTTTGGCTACAAAATCATTGAAAAAATTGAAAATTTTCAAAAGTTTGCGGGCACTTGGAATTGGTTCTAATACCTTCGCGTCCCCCTTGCAACAGTCTCGCGCCCCCCAAGGGGGGCGCGCCCCACAGGTTGGAAACCGCTGATTTAAGTTATTATTCTATATAATTATAAACAATATGAACAAATTAGAAAATTCTTTTTATAATCACAACACAATAAATATTCAATTTATATTGAATTCATTCAGAATATAAATTAATTAAATAATAGATAAAAAAAAAATTTTAACATTTTTATTTTTAAATTATATGTGAGTATATTTAATTTATCTGTATAATAGATCAATTTTCAAATATAAATATGATACTATCGAATTTATTATTATTTATAATATGTATATACAAATAAATACAAATAAATGAAAATAAAATATAAATTTTAATTTATAATGAGAACAAGTATATATATATATAAATGAATGCATTCTTTATTTAAATTTTTAAATTGTTAAATTTTCATTTAAATTTTGAAACTTTTAATAGTTTAATTTTGGCATTTTTGGCACATTTTACTCGTACATTCAATTTCTATTCTCTTTCATATCTTCCAAATGTAGCACCCATCTTTTCTATTTTATTATTTTAATTATGTTTTGGGTTTTCTTAGTTGATGCAACATTAAGTAGATAATTCTATTATGTATTATAACTAATTATCTAAATTCATAATAAAATATTGATCCAAAATTGAAAACAAATTTAAAATTTTTAGAAATATTTTAAATATATAATATATAAACAATATATTGTTTGTGAATTTACAATAATATTGTAAAGTATTAATATTATACAAATAAATATGTATAAGTGGTGGTCCACGAGAAGATTTCGCTGGTCCGCAGAAAAATGAGGAATATACTTACTCATCATATTAAAAATCCTATTAGTGGTCCGCGGGATTTAAATTATGAATTAACTGGTCCGTGAGGTCAAAAAGTGTGGCGACCGCTGTTCTAGTACTTTAAGAAAAAACAAAAATCAATTAAAATAAATTTTCACATATAATAATATATAATATAATCAATTTAGAAATTTGTTGGAAATAAATAAAATAACAATATTTCCTCTCAAGAAAACACCAAAATAAATATATACTACTATTATGATTTCTAAAATTGAATAATCTCATTTATTTCATAACTATTATTATTATTATTATTATTATTATTATAAATAGGCTTGAAATGAATTGCAAACATTATTTTTACCGACCGACGATAGTAAGGGAGGTATTGTTTTCACACCAAATTTCACATGTGGAGATTTTTACATATCTCCACGAATCATGCATTTTCTTAACAGAAAAAAGTATTTTTAGCATGATGTCTGTCCGTCCGTCCGTCCGTCCGTCCGTATAGATGTGTACAGCCTGAACGGCTCAATGGATTTTGATGAAATTTGGTATATTTACTTAATGCATCAGTGGGATGAATTGATCAACTTTTGGAGCAAATCCGGAAACCGGAAGTGGTAGTATTAGCGATCGACGATAGGAAGAGAACACCAAATTTCACATGAGGAGATTTTTTTATATATCACCACGAATCATGTGCACTTTGTATTGGTTTTATCCTCGGGAAAATGATATTTATTAGTTTTTTCTTGATTTAAAATTATATGACGTCATCCAGCCATTCATGACGTCACAGCCTGGTCTTGCATATATATTATAAATAAAATAAAATTAAAAATGTTTATATTTATTATTTATGTATCCATATCTGTTTTTTATTACATTAATAGATATATTAAAATTATTTGAAATTGTTTCTGTAGCTGCTAATTAATTTACTTCAAACCGTCGGTCGGTTCGGACCTGGCCACAGGTCAACTTATTTTATAATTAACTGTTAAGTCTGTGTTTTCTGAATTATTAATATTATTTTTTTATTGAATATATATATAAATATCTCCAAAAAATATTTATATTTACTAATTGTTTCTCAAAAATTACCCATTTTCATGTATTTATTAATTATCTATATAAATCAAAGTCGTTTTATGAAAATAAATTGTTTTATTCTTGTTTTATTCTTAGTACGAGATAAAAATTATTAAAATTTGCATATAAATCCATGGATATTCTATTTAGTTATCATGTTTTATTCATTTGGCCAGAAGAGAGCTCCACTAATATTAGGGGGGGGGGAGGTTCAGTTTCATACTACATAAATAGATAATTCTCTTATGTATTATATCTAATATCTAATTATCTAAATTCAAATCAGTATTAAATAGAAACTAAAGCGATCACCCACCTTCACCCACCCACGCATTTCTTATATAAATGCCCAAATGAACTCATTTAATTTAAATTAAAAAAACATTAAAAAACAACATCAGATTCATTTGTTTTCCTCTTTAATTAATTAATTAATTACAAATAAATAAATAAATTTTCACTTTATATGAAATAATAGATTGAAATAAAAGTAGGTACGCTTATTACGTTAGCGACAACCGATGTCGTTATTTCATGGTTTGAGATTTTTTTACGGAAAAGTGTAATCAGTTCTTTGTCCAAGATTATAATAATGACAGGATTTGAACTTCCGAGTTGAAACTTTAAATTCCAATGCTACTATAAATTAATAATTTTGTATGAGTACGTATAATTTTATTAATTTTTTTTTTAACACTCTCTTTTTGTTGTTATATAATATCGTACATTAATTCATTCTTTGGCACTAAATCACTAAATAAATAAATATGCATAGGTATATAATATAAGTTTATTGAATTATTATAATATTATCATGGTAATTGTTTACAAAACGGGAAGCTTCAGGGATTTGGATGAAATTTTTTTACCTGTGGATTCCTTTTTTAATTCCAAAATTAAATAAATGTTTATTAGTAATAATTCAATTTAAATATAAATTAAATTTTATTTTTTAAAGTAAATATAAGCTTTTAATTTCATTTAAAAAATTAAATTTTCTAATTAATTTAAGTTTTAATTAATTACGAATTCAAGGTTTCATTCATATTTTTAAAATTTGTCAAAAATCATATTTAATCTTATTTTTATTAGAAAAAAGATAATTGTTTACAAAACGGGAAGCTTCAGGGATTTGGATGAAACTTTACCAGTGGATTCCTTTTTTAATTCCAATGAAACTTTCCTTAAGCAATATTATTAAAATTTGGAGTGTCTCGATCCGACTATCTTAGAAATTGGAAATTGGATTAATTAATTAATTAATTAAAAAATTTAAATTTACAGTATATAGTATTGTTATTCAATTAAATTAATTAATATATATTACATTTAAAACCTTTAACTTCATTTTTAAGTCAAAATTTAAAAAATTAATTCCGGCAATTTGCACGATTCAATCAAGCTGAAATTCTATACCAATTAATTATTTAATTAATTAATTTTTAAATTTTCATATATCCAAACTGAACCCCCCTAAAATCAGTCGAGCTCTCTTCTGGCCAAATGAATAAAACATGATAACTAAATAGAATATCAATGGATTTATATGCAAATTTTAATAATTTTTTATCTCGTAAACGAGAAGAGACCGAGAAATATTGCATAAGGAAAGTTTCTTTGGAATTAAAAAAGGAATCCACAGGTAAAATTTCATCCAAATCCCTGAAGCTTCCCGTTTTATAAACAATAACCATTTTATTTTACATTAATTCATCCTTATTTGTAATTTCCAATTAGTCAAATAATAAATAAATACACTAACCTTTTTTTGTATATAAATTTTATTTTTAATTTTTTAATTTTTTTTTTTCTTTTTTGCCTTAAGCTGCTAACATCAGATCACTCCTCCTTTCTATTTTTATGTAATTGAAAAAAAATATAATATATACTATATAATAACATCACTCTTCCATTAATTTTCTTTCGTTTTCGTGAACTGGTTCGTTCTCTTGCCACACACACACACACACACACACACACACACACACAATCTCTCTCTCTCTCTCTCTCTCCTTTTTTTCTCTATTTCAATTGGTGGTCGCCGTCATCGTGATCGTCGTTGTCGTTTCCCTCTGTCCATTCGTCTCTCTTTCTTCTTCTTCTTCTTTCTTGCCTTTTAAATGATATGCCCCTTTCTTACCAAAGACCACTTTCCATTGGGACTGTACATATACACATTCATATAGTATATATATATATCTACATCAAACAGTGAAAAAAAAGCAAGGTTTCCCTCGTGGCTCTGCCATCCCATCTGGTCTATACTCCCTTCCCCTCCAACACCCCACCATATTTCCTTCCTTCTTTTTCATTTTCCTCTCCCTCATTTTATCCTGCCATCACCTTGCCATTTAAGTGTTTCGATGGTTCGTTTTTATTTTCTTGATGATGTTCCCTCTGTTTTAGTTTCTATAGAGCAATTGAGTCTCTTAAAGAGATCGATCGTACCTAAATAAGTGAATGACCACGTTCCAATGAACGACAGAGAACGATTCTTTTGTTCGTTCATAGATTCTCTTGGTCTCTTCATCTTCTGTTCATTCTAATATTATTTTAATATCATTCCTATTTCTGTACACACACACACACACAAATAATACTTAAAATAAAATTTTATCATATTTATATTAAAAGAGTATTTTTAATAAATTTAGAAAATTATTAAAGCTTTTGAAAAAGAAAATTAGCTGGAGTGTCTCCACTCTACTATCTCGCAAATTTGAATTGGATTAAATAACATAATATATTATATTTAAATTATATTTAATTAATTATAAATTATAAATTAAAATTAATAAATAATAATATTTATTAAACCAGCGCATGTTCGTTGATGGCACCACGTCACGTGTTGGCGCGTGAGATTTGCAGTGTTAAAAAATTACTTCTGGTACTATCAGCGATTCAATCAAGCTGAAATTCTATATATAGCAGTTTTATACAATCTTTAATCATGTGAAAAATTATCAAACATAAATCTATATTTTTACGGTCACTTTATAGGAAAAAAAATCAAAACGTGGCGAGATAGTAAAAATTATTAACTTTATTTCAAATACCTAATAATTTATACAAAAGAAACGGTTAATTTTGTTTTTATTAAATAAATATAAGTATATTGTGTTTTATTTATATTTTGTGAATGTATGAAATAGTGATTTTTTTTATTTTTTATTAATAAAAATACTTATTATTAAAAAAAGTAAAGTGAACTTTTGAACAAGTCCTAAAAAATATTTCGTATGATTCGTTAGCTGGTGGTGGTTGCCTTTTGCCATCTCAACGAAAACATACACTTTCTCTTATCCAGTTAGCCAGTATCAATCAGTATTGGGCCATCTTTAGACACAAATAGAGAGGGGCCCTTTTTTCATCTTTACCTTACCCATCCTCCTTCCATCTACCATCCCTACCATACACCTCTCCAAACCAAAGGACATTCAATAGATTTAGATTCTATTCAATCGTCTCTCACGTTTGTGAAACATTCTTCTAAAATTCCTTCAAAATAAAATAAAATAAAGAGAAAAATACCCAAAGAATGTTACGTTGCATATAAATCTCTTTCTCTCTCTCTTTAATATTAACAAATCTATATTATATATATATATTCTTCTAATACAGCAGTCGGGGAACCTTTTTAATCATTACCCAAAACTATTTTTGTGTAAGTTGATATTACCTCATGGTTTATAAAATAACAAATTAAAAATATATACTTTTTACTCACAAAAGTTTCATTTTTACCCCATTTGGGGTAATTTACCCCGGTTCCCCGACCGCTGTTTTAATACCTATAATAATAATTGGGTATAATATATAAGTACCTGGAACACTGAGTTATATCGTACGACCCTTTAACAAATTTATACAATTTATTATTATAAACTTGAAAAATTTTACAATTTTTTTAATTATTTATTAGAATTGATAAATGGGTTTTCTAAGAATGACCCATTAAAAATTTGTTTTTAAAATTGTAGAAATTAATTAAAATAACTTGATTTTCATTTCAAGATGAAAAATTTATTCAAATTTACTTGATAAAATATTTGATCCTATATTATATATATATATATATATATATATATATATATATTTATATATATATACGAGTATGTTGTTATAATTCAATGGCTTATAGACTGTTTCAACCACAAGGATTACTAATGATAATAATATAAATTCTGAAATTATATTGAAACCTGTACTTGTCTATATTATAATTAAGAAAGGAGGTTATATTTTTTTCCTTTTTATTTAAAATAATCAAATATTATTTATAATTTAATCTAAAAAAACATTAATTAATTAATAAAATATAATTAGATTACATATTATTAGATCAAATTTATTCAACAATTTATTTGAAATTCCTTCCTTTATAATGGTTCTTATGTATTATATGTTGCTAACTTCCTGGAGATATTTTTTTTTGATTAGAGATTCATAAATATATTTCGTAATTTGATTCTAAAATATTATTAAAATAAATATTTTTAATTTTATTTCGAAATGATATAAAAAAATCTAAAATATTTTATTTAGAAAAAAATACAATATCATTTAAAAAAAGAGTGGCGGTAGGCAAATTTCAATATGGATGACGTAATTTGTGACGTCATTTAAATTTACTATTTTAAATTAATAAAATACTAATAGATTTGATTTTTTCAAATATTATTGTATTTGATAGTGAAAGTAGATAATAATAATAATTTTTCTAATATATATATATATAATATCACTTACAAACATGTATTGTCTATCTATACCTAGTAAGTCTAGTAGTTAATCATCAATCAATTATCTATCTTTATTAGAGAAATAACTTCTTTTTGTAGCTATATTTTATTTTGATTTTGATTTTGATTTAAAAAAAAACAAGAAATAATGGCAAATTTTATTAAATACAAAATTGATAATTTCCTATCATTTTATTTATTTTGTAATTTCATATACCTATATTATAGTTTCTATTTATTCTGATGCTATTGATTAAAATAAATCAAAATCAAAATCATCTATATATTAATATATATACATATCTTATATATATTTAATAGTAAGTAATGTTGAATGTTAAATAAGCAGTCAGTGAACGTTATAGGTGAAAGGTGAAAAACTTGTCTCTCTCCCTCTCTCTGCCATAATCAGAATAGATGATTGCACGTGTGGGTCTCTCAATAGACAGACAAACCAGAGGGAAGGAGAGAGTGGGTGGCTTGCTACACGAAGGCCGGTTTTATATCAAGTTGATTCTTTTTATTGTTATCCAATTGCAAATACACTTCCTTATTCTGATTTTTATTTACCATTAAATACATAATAAATTATGCATACATATGTATTTTAATTAAAATTTTAATCATAATAAATAAATAAATGGTTTCTTTTAGGTTAAATATAATAATATAAATTAGAAAGAAATTTAGATTTTAATGTGAATGTAAAAAAAAATCAAAATTATTAATTAATTTAGAATTATAGTTTGTTTTTTTTGAAGATATTGGCTGATTAGAAAATTTTATATTAGATTAGGACTCAGCAGGAAAGCACAAGTTTTAGAAATAATGATCCTAAGGAAAAATTTATTATGACGATCATTAATCTAATTTTTTTTAAATATTTTGGCATGTATAGTCCAATAAAAAATATCATGTCATTCCAGCTACATAAATGTAAGAAAATTGCTAATGAGTATATTAAATCTACAAATATAATAAATTAATATATAAATCGTGGAATGAATATTAATGAAAAGGAGCAATGTCTGGATTATATGATGGGTGAGATATGTATGCTAGTAATAGTAATGTTGTCAGGATATAAAAATTAAGCTAATGGTTGTTCTTAATCAGTGACATTGATATTATGTATTTGTTTGAAATGTAACTATATAATCTATGATTATTATTGTGGTTCTATCTATCTATTTTGGGTCATTTTGATAATATGAATTTTCTAACCTTTAATAAAATTGATAGATGGAAGAGGGATTAAAATTTGCAAAATATTTTAAATTCTAAACAATTTAGGCAAGAATAATGTTTTTATTATAGTTTATTATACTTGTAAGTATTATATAATATATATATCATGATGATAAGTACATATTAATACATAGTACGTTTATTTATTAGAATACTAATAAAATGTCTTTAAATATAATTTTTTGTAATTATTTTAAATACTTATTTATTATACATTTATTTTTTTCATTTTTTTTTAATATTATGATTATTCTCATCTATTTATTTGATTTTGTTGCACTTTCTCAGCATTACTACTAAAAAACTTTATGATGATGATGATTATTATTATTATTTTATAAAATTAATGATATAATAAGGAAAGAGTAGAGAAGAGAAAAGAGTTATATCTAAACCGGTCCTGATTCATTTGATTTATTTATTTATTTTTTAATTTTGATTTTCAAGATCAACATTTATTTATCAATTTAACATTTTAAATACATAAGTTTTTTGTTTATTTATACATCTTCACTTTTTATTCTGTTTTTATTTAAAGTAATTAACTCTATTTATTTATTTATTCATTTTAGTTTTATACATTTTTTGTTGATTTAACCATATTTTTATAATTTTTTGATTTCTTCTCCGTCCCCTCTCCTGCTCTTCTTCTTTACCCTTTTTTTTCTTTTCTTTTCCTATTTTTCTTACTTTCACTTCATTGTATTGAAATTAATAAATATCTTATATCATATTATATAAAATTTTAATAAAATTTGATAATCAATAATTTTATTTATTTATTAGGTATATTGTTTATATTGTATCTATAAATGGATGTTTGTATATCAGCAATAATAGACTCTGTCATCGTTTGACCGATTATTATGCATTTTTGCAGATATATTACAATAGTGCCTGGAACACCGAGCTCTCGCTCGACCCTTTAAAAAATATTGATTTACAATTCTTTGATTATTTATTACAATTATTAAATGTTACACCATTGTATCAATCTGATTAAAATAAATGGAACTTGAGGTCCTCAATAATAATAAATAATATTGATAAATATTAAATAATATTTTAGTGAAAAAATATTAAAAATTATAAAATTTTCTAAAAATTAATTAATAAAAGAACAATGAATAAATAAAAATTAGTAATTTAATTAAAAAAAACACAAAAATAGATGAAAAAAACAAAAACAAAATTAACTAATACAAATTTATAAGAATTAACAAAAAATTAAACGAGAAAACATTAAAAAATTTCAAATATTTTAGAGAAAAAAAATAACAATACTTATATATAGAATGTTTGCAAATTTGCAAATTACCAAGCCGTATTTGTTTTGTTTTTTTTTGTTTTTTTGAGAGATTAATAAATATATTTTATTAAAATAAATATTTTTAATTTTATTTCGAAATTAAATAATAAATTTTAAAATGTTTTAAATATAAAAAAATATTAATACAAGATCAATTAAAAAAAAAGATTGGCAAGAGGCAAATTTCAATATGGATGATGTCATTTGTGACCAATACAGATCGATTTGTCTTTATGAATATTATCTATGGTATGAATTTCAAAAAAATCCTTCGAGCGTCTAATTAATAAATATACACATATATATATATACAATTTTTGTTACACATGTTTTTCATATGTTGACATTTTCAGCCATTTTGGATTAGTAGACCTTGTATATATATTATTTCAAAGGGAAGATTTATGTTATCAAATTAATTTTAAATCGATACTAAATGGCGCTGAAGCACATTAAGTAACTTTTATACTATTAAACCGATCGTTAAGAAAAGTGGTAGATATAGATTGTTAAACACACTAAATATGTTCAATTGGATGAATTTTGTAGTGAATTTGACATTAAATGGCGCTTCCGTGCATCATTTTTCTATACCGTTTGACATCATTTGACTACTCTGAATTTGTTTTAGATTACGCTTTTTAATTTAAAAAATATGTAGATTTTCAAAATATTTATACACACATCCATTGCATTTACTTCCAAAATAATAAGAATTTAAAAATAAACAATTAATTTAATGAATTTATTCTTACTGGACATTCTTCAATAGAATTAAATAGAATGTAAATAAGGATTTTTAAAAAAACTTTTACACTTGGAATAAAAAATCCACGAAGCAATTTTACAGAAGAAAACAAGGAACCAGGCATTTTTTGATAGCAGATATATTTTTTAATGGCTCATTGTGACGAGTACTCGTATATGTATACCAGAGACAATCTATAAGACTAGTAAACTATATTGTCTTTGCTGAAACAAAGTTTTTGGCGCCACCATGCGAGTGCAGGCAGTAACTAATTGAAAAAAAAAATCGGGCTTGTGTGTGTGTGTGTTTTTTGCCTGGTTTTTGCATTCAGGGTTATCGGTTATGCGCGTAACTGATAACTCTGCATGCAAAACACACACACACACACACACACACACACATGGGGGATGTTTAAGACGAATTCAGCTTTCAAATTCTCATATGATTTTATCGGATTCAATACTTACTTACATATATTATATCTTTATTAATAGAGACTAAAACTATATTTCTTCAATAACATACTCACTCTGAAGGTACATAAAACATTTCTCAACTCCAGTTACAAAAAAAAAAAAAAAGATTTTCCACTCGACTATCTCGCAAATTTAATTAATATATATTATATTTAAATTAAATTTAATTATAAATTAAAATTAATTAATAATATTTATTAAATCAACGCATGTTTGACTCTTTGTTGATGGCACCACATCACGTGTTGGCGCGTGAGATTTGCAGTCATAAAAAATTAATTACAGTACTTTCAGTGATTCAATCAAGCTGAAACACACACACACACACACACAGAGAGACAGACATTTTTCTCAACCTTATTGAAAATGATTCAGGAACCTTCAAAACATCAAAATCTCAACATCGAAAATTTTCGTGATCGCAATACTATCTCTGACGAGATGGTAAAAATAAAAATAAAATATCGTTTATATACACTTTGCTTAGATTTTTAAAAGAAGTTTTTAAGTTTCCAACTTAACTATTCCTACCAAATAAGTAAATAAATCATTTCTATATTTGAAAGTAACATTAATTAATAATTATATTATTTTAATATATATAAATATAAATGTAAATGAATTGATAAAAAAAAAACAAAACAAAATTAATTCCTTACACAGAATTATTTTGGTATATTTATCTTGACAGTCTTGCCGTCTATCTTTCCTTTTTTTTGATTTTGATTCAAATAAACCAACTCACTGAAAGAGGGATAGAAAAAAACCACCCTACTATAAACTAAAACATCTGGATTAGTTAGACTGAGTTGCTCCATGTATATATATATATATAATTTTTTTTTTAAATCTTTTCTAAAAATAATCGACACAGATTTTTTTTTCTTCACTTTTTAATATAAACTATGCAAGTAAATATTTTCTATCCATTGACAAAGGATTGCTTTCATTCACTTGTATATATTTGTATTTTTGTATGTTTAATTTAATTGAAATTCGTCCTTAACACTTTCCATCCGCTGCTTATTTGTGAGAATTATTTAAATTTAAAGGTGAGGAAGATTTTAAAATTACACATTAATTAACAAGATCATCCATAAATATCAGATACATATATTTGTCGATTATTATTATTATTAATATTATGATCTTCTTTTTCTATTTAACAACAAGAATCAACCCTTCTACAATAATATAACAAATTTTAATTCCTTCTCTTTCAAAAGTGAATATAAAGAGATAATACTAAGTAACTAGAAAAAATGCTCTCTTATTACTCTTATAATTTTTCTCTGTCTTTCTGATTATATTCCCTTTTTCTATTTATTTATTTGTTAACGTACAATTTTCTTTTGACAATTGTATTCTATGTGTGTGAGGCTTGGTCCCCATGACTCCAGGAGATAGGAGTAGATTCAAAGTATTTATAAAATAATCAAAGAAAGGCAAGTAAATAACGAGGAATTGCATGATCTCTATGCATCTCTATAGTTGCAGAGGCCAAAGATGGTACCTGAGCCGACCCCCACCCTCGACCAACCAGTTCCCGCGCTTGCCCCCACCATTCCAACAAGACCACTCCGTGCAACTCTGTTGCGCATATCACAATTTTTATAGTTTAGTTTGAGAGAGTAGAAGACTGTGATGGAGGGGAATCACTCTAGGAGGGGGTACCTCCGCCTCTCCTAGCCGCCACCCCTCACGCACCAACTTTGGTCTCTCCGACTATAGACATAGTTAGGGTTATAAAATCGAGAAGGTTGCAATGGACAGGGCACGTGGCTAGAATGGGAGAGGAAAGAATGACGAAAAATATATTGGTGGGAATATCGATTGGAAGACGAAGGACTCGGTGAGTGGACAATGTGGGAGAGATGGGAGAGGGTAGGAATTGGATGGTTGTGGCTCAGGATAGGTGTGGTTTCTGCGGCTAAGAACTTTCGAGTACCTTTCCATATATTGTTTATTAATATACGCATCTACCTATTCTAATGTATATAACAATACATAATTTCATCTTATAAAAACTCTAAAACTATATACATACATATGAGGCCTTCAGCGCCAGAACGGCCTAACCCACATTTTTCCCTTTTTTGCTTTTATGTCTTAACATTATCCTCGTAACTTATATTTTAAAATGCCGTAGTAGCCTAAGCAAACTTCTCGTTTTTATCGCTAGATTTTAGCACATGTACTACTCAGGATTTTATGATTTAATCGAAATCTAAAAAGCCAAACCGCATAAAAGCAAAAAAGTGCAAAATGTGGGTTAGGCCGTTCTGGCGCTAAAGACCTCATATAGGATCTAGGTAATATTTATACCCCGATGATATAGCTTAAAGTATTTTCTTCTAAATTTTAATTTATTTTTAATTCTATAATATAGAAGGAAGAAGTATTGTGTGATTGAACAACCATTTAAATTCGTTCCACTGATTGTGACTATAAAAAACATTTTATCCACTTTTAACGTGGAGGTGACTCTAAATCACAGAATCGCGTTGAGGTGTGTCCTGGAACGACTCAGAGGGGATCAATTAATTTAAATTAACATTATTACACATGTTTCTAATTTAAGTTTATCTAAATGTAGTTTTATATAACGTTAAAAAATGTTTGTTTTAATTTTATAAAACATATCTTGTCTGCATCTCTGGAATAATAAACTCAATGGTAGGTATATCCCATTATCTCACTCAATATGAAAAAATATTCAATTAATTTAGTCATTAAATTAAATAATAAATAAACAAAAAAAAATGAAAGTTTTAATATAATGATTGAAATCAAATAAATGAAATCAATATTGATATAAACATTCAAAAAAATACTATGTATCACTTCAGGGATACAGGGGGCGGCCCCCCGAACAGCGTCATCAAATGTGGTCACAGTGGCTAGTATATGCTAGATGTACATAATACATTTATGTTTTTATTAAATTATTATTATTATCCAATTTTAGCTCCCTTTCTCTGCAAATTGCTGGAAAACTTTCACCCATCCCATTAGATGTCGTAGGGCAGGGATGGCGAACCTATGGCACGCGTGCCAAAAGTGGCACGTTTGAAAAATTTCATGACACGCATAAAGACAAAATTATTTTTTTAATAATTATAACTTTTTACAATAGAAATAAATTAAAAATGAATAAATCACATTAAAATTAAAATTTATGAAATTTGAAGTACTGAATATTTATTTATATATCTATCTTAGTAGAGAGAGACTAAACCTTCAAATTATACATTTTATTAAGCTGAATTATCGCTTGAATTCCCTCGCAGTATAAAAACATTCATGATAGATAGACTCAGTGTATGTATACCGTTTGGACTTCTATTATGTCATTGCGTGTTGTTACCGTGCAAATAGCATCGTTCAGGATTTAAAATTTTTTGCAAATCTTTACTCTTCATGTGACCTGGGGAACCCAAATATGACTTTTGTATTTTTCGTGTCTGTCATTTTATTTGTCTGTTTGTCTGGGAAATTGTGAAGTTATAAACTCAAAATTGATTGGGGCGATACACCTATTACCAGAATATTCTTATATTCTTCTTATTTTAATATGTGCTGTAAATTTTATCAATATTTATTGAAAAAAAAAAAGAAAAATTAATTTTATAAAATTTATATCAAGCTTTACTTTACGCATAGGACGGTTGGAGAATAGTGCCAGCCAGAATCGCAATCTTTTTCTAGAATTTAACATATCATTATCAAAACAAGAAAATGTAAGTGGTTCACGGTATCAAATATAAACTTTGCTTTTTTGTCATTCTCTACAACTAAAAACTACAAACTAAAATCAATTAAAGAATTTCCATACAATAAAAATAAAAAAAAAAATTTTAGTAAAGATATATTTTTACCAAAAATAAATTCCAAATTTTTTAATAATCATTTTATTTTTCTGAAATAAAGTTTAATATTTAAAATTATAACACTTTTATACAGGATAAGTAGTTAGAAGTTATACAAAAATATTCGATTATATATTCAAGCTAAAAGGGGTACAGGTGATAGAGAAAAAAATGACAATTTTGTGGCACGTTAGTTACTTCAAAAAGATTTTTTTATAATTTTCTGGCACGGACATTGAAAAAGGTTCGCCATCCATGTCGTAGGGGATTGGGCTCAGACGGTGTAGAGAGGGAATTCACCCTAACCCACACGGATTAGTATTATTAATATTATTATTATGTTTTATTTATATTTAGACCATTGGTTCACAAACATATTTTTGTGGTGGACCCCTCGGCATGTTTTTCGGTTTTGGGTAGACCCCCTAAATTGATTTTGATTTTTACTATCTCTCCAGAGAGATAGTATTGCGATCACGAAAATTATTGATGTTGAGATTTTGATGTTTTTATACGTTTTGAATGTTCCTGAATCATTTTCACTAAGGTTGAGAAAAATGACTGTGTGTGCATATATATATATATATATATATATATATGTGTGTGTGTGTGTGTGTGTGTGTGTGTGTGTGTGTGAGTGAGTGTGTATGTATGTATGTAGACAAGATTACGCAAAAACGGTTTGAGCTAGAATCATGAAATTTGGTACATGGGCATTATTCAAAATTTGTAGTTTTCTATCAACTTTTGAGAAATGTAGCTCAACCGGAAGCAGGTTTTGATTTTTTTTCCTCTAAAGTGGCCGTAAAAATAAAGATAAATGTTTGATAATTTTCCACACGATTGAAAATTTTATAAAACTGCTTTATATAGAATTTCAGCTTGATTGAATCGCTGAAAGTACCAGAATTAATTTTTTAACACTACAAATCACGCGCCAACACGTGACGTGGTGCCATCAACAAAGAGCCAAACAAAAAATCCATGTCGGAAAACACGTGGACCCTGTAGACCCCCATTTTCATTTCATGACCCCCAAATTAGTTATTCGCTGCCGTGGACCCCCAGGGGTACAAATTGACCACTTTGGGAACCTATGATTTAGACAAATGTATTGATTATTAATATATTTTAAAAATCAGCTGTAGTTTTAGCTTTTAAAAGTTGTAGTACGATGATGTAATATTCTTTTGAATATTGTAGGTAGATATTTAGATGAAAGAAAAAGAGAAAGAGACAAAGACCACAGACACACACACAGAGAGGGAGAGAGAGAGAGAAGTAGGAATAGGAAAAATGAAAAGTATGAATATAATATGATTAATAGTAGTTGCTAGTTATTATAGTGGTTATTATCCATCGTTAGCGGGCGAAAGATTGGTGAGTTTGGTCTGTGTGTGTGTGTCTGGGGGGGGGGGGGGGTGAGAGCAGCTGTCCTTGGGGTCCTCTTGAGTGCGTTCACCCGTTGCTATTCAAGTCTCCGCCTCAGCGAGGCTGCACCAACACAAAAGTGGGGATAGGGGATATATTGTATATATATATATAAACAAACATACATACTTGTACAATAAGTTAACTTTTAATTATTATTATTATTATTAGTTTGGGTCAATTATTCATTTATTAATTTTATAACCATCTTTAATAGAAAACTAATTTAATAATTTATCAAATTTCACTTTCACTTTTTTTTAAAGAAAAAAATTATATTTGATTTATTTTATCTAATTAAAGTCCTATTCTATTTTTATTATGGATAACTTTGAAAATGTACCTTTGATAATTTCTAGATTTCCAAAAATTTGGATATAAAGTAATTTTAATGATATTTTCTTTTACAAGTATTGGATCTGGAAAAAAGTTCACAGCTTTTTTTTTAAAGTAAAATTCAACTCATTTTTTTAATTTTTTTGAGAATAAGGTTATAATGTCGATTCATTTCTTGTACGCGTTTTTATTTTTTTTACAGATCTCCACGTTTCAATTCATTCTGATTTCAAAAAAGTGGTTTTCATGTTGACGTTTGTGTGTATGTTTATCTATTTTTGCTCCCCTTTCCCCATTCCACTCGAAGTTATAAGTTCACTTTTTTTTCTTTTTTAATTATTTTTACCGACCGACGATAGGAAGGAAAGGTATTGTTTTTACACCAAATTTCACAGATGGAGATTTTTTTACATATATCCACGAATCATGCATTTTGTTAACAGAAAAAAGTATTTTTTTTAGCATCATGACTGTCCGTCCGTCTGTCCAATGTGTGTCCGTGTATAACTTGAATGGCTCGACGGATTTTGATAAAATTTGATATATTTACTTAATGCATCAGTAGCAGGAATCCATCAACTTTTGGTGTATATCCGGAAACCGGAAATGATATTTTACAAAGTATTATTTATTTTATACCCATTGTCGGAAATTTTTTATTACATTAAACTAACTGGTGAAATATATATATATATATATATAATATATAATGTTGTTTTTAATTATTTTTAAATCGTCGGTTGGTTCTTTTCCTGGACACAGCTTATTTTTTATAACATAATCCGTCTCTGTAATAGATAAAAAATTTTTTAATTTTAGTAAATTTTAATAATTTTGTTTTTTTAATTTTTTGTTACTTAAATAATATTAATTTTTTTTTTTCTATTTTCAATATAATTTTTTCTTAAATATTTTACTATTTTACTAGTTAAAATATTTTTTTAAAAAATACATATATTATTTAAACTATTGTAAATATAGGTACTCGTATTTATTGAAAAGTCATAAATATGGGAGGTTTAAAACATATATTCAACTGGTTTAATATAGGAAATTGAATTTATTTAAAACAAATATGTGTCAATATTATTAACGACATTTTACCATTTTTCGGGTAGAACCATGAAGCTATCAGTAATGAATTTCTGTGTATAACTAATTGTATAATTAAAATTTATAACTACCACTAAATTTATTATTTTTTAGAGGTATAGAATTATTTAAAAAAAAAACAAAAAAACGAGAATATTTTTTCTAAGAATATGTAAGAATATATTCAGGAATATTAAAAAAATTTTCAAAATATTTATTCATTTTAAAAAAACTAAAAATATACTATAGTAATTCTTAATTAATAAATAAATAAAACAAAACATAGAAAATAATCCAAGGCATCCAAATGAATATATTTTATATCAATTTCTATTCTAACTTTAATATATTTACAAAATTAATATTTAAGTCTATAATAAATTTCTCCAAATTTTTACTATCTCTCCAGAGAGATAGTATTGCGATCACGAAAATTTTCGATGTTGAGATTTTGATGTTTTTATACGTTTTGAAGGTTCCTGAATCATTTTCACTAAGGTTGAGAAAAATGTCTGTCTCTCTGTATATGTATGTGTGTATCTGTGTATTTAGACAAGATTACGCAAAAACGGTTTGAGCTAGAATCATGAAATTTTGTATACGGGAATTATTCAAAATTCGTAGTTTTCTATCAACATTTGAGAAATGTAGCTCAACTGGAAGAGGGTCATTACCTAGCACGTTTTGATTTTTTTTCCTCTAAAGTGACCGTAAAAATAAAGATATATGTTTGATAATTTTTCCACATGATTAATAATTGTATAAAACTGCTATATATAGATTTTCAGCTTGATTGAATTGCTGAAAGTACCAGAATTAATTTTTTAACACTCCAAATCTCACGCGCCAACACGTGCCATGATGCCATCAATAAAAAGCCAAATTTGCGCTGGTTTAATATTTATTATTTATAATTTATAATTAATTAAATTTAATTTAAATATAATATATTATGTTAATTAATCCAATTCAAATTTGCGAAATAGTCGAGTGGAGACACTCCAGCTTATTTATAATAAACAGGAGATTGATTCCACAGTTTATACATTTTTTGTTCCTATTCGAAGATCAACAACAACAACAATTTCGTGTGGTGTTGTTGTGGTGCCGGAAGAGGTCCCGTCATTGTTTTCACTGTCGCTTGTCGGACTAGGAGGAAGAAAATGTGTGAATACTTGTGTGTTTACTCTTGCGCGAAGTAAAAAAAAGAGGCAGGCAGCAAAGGCATCATTGGAAGGAAAAAGTTTATTGACCTTGCCGAAGGGACTCAGGCACCGTGTCACTCACTCACTCACTTCTTTTTCCCATCTTCTATTAAAAACAACCAATCAAAATCTTTCTTTCTTTTTGGTAAACTATCCTCCCCTATCAACACCACCACCACCACAACACCAGACCTCCATTACAACATTTCATAAAGATTTTGTCAATTTTTTTTCTTTTTTATTAATATTATTATTAAATTGAGAGTCTTCAAACCTCAATTAGATTTAAAAAAATAAATAAATTATCTAATAATTCTGAAAAATCTGGCTAAATTGGAGGTTCATTTCAAAGGCCAATAATAATAATAATAATTATTATTTATATTATATTATTATATTATTAATTCTATGTATTTATAATAGAAGAAAATAATATACAAATAATAATGGCAATAATTAAATTTACATATATAATATTAAAAAAAAAATGTGCTGTGGCCAGGGACAGAATTGACCAACGATTTAAAAATAATTAAAAACAACATATATACATATATATATATGTATATATGTATTTTTTATTTCAATAGTTAGTTTAATGTAATAATAATGGATTGGGGTCGAATTAAATTTTATATCATTTTTAATTCGAACTCTGACCTATATATATATATATAAAATTATTATTATATTTAAGTCCCGGTCGGACGCATGAGCGCAAGCAAGCGCCAGGTACATAGTCGCAGCTCGCATGCTGACTGCGTCATTTAAAAAATAGAGTTTAATATTTTTAAATTCTTTATTTTTCTTCTCTGAATTGATTTAACCCTGATTGCTAGTATTCCATGATTGTAATTAGAAATATTACATATATCTATTTTTTAATTTTTGTGTAAAAAGAATAAAAAAACTATATATATATATATATTTAATACTTGAATTAAAATGACTAAATTATATTATCTAGGTTTTCATTTTTAGTTTAATTACTATTAATTATTATTATATTTCATGTGAAAAATTTTCGACAATGAATATAAAATTAATATAATATAATATAAAATTAACTACTACTTCCGGTTTACGGATATACACCAAAAGTTGATAAATTCATGCTACTGATGCATAATGTAAATATATTGAGCCGTTCAAGCTATACACGTCTATACGAATACATAATGGACAGACGGACGGACAGATATCATGCTAAAAAGACTTTTTTCTGTGAACGAAATCCATAATTCGTGGACATTTGAAATTTGTTGTGAAAACAATACCTTCCCATCCTATCGTCGTTCGGTAAAAATTGTAGTAAACTAAAAATTATATTTAAAAGGGGAACGATTTTTTTAAAAAATTCAATTATTATATATATTATTATTTTTAAATTTTCTAATTCGATTGATTAAAATTAAAAAAATAAAAAAATTCCAAAAATATTTAAAAATTGTTTTATATTAAGAAAAAAATAAATAAATAAATGAATAAATAAAATTTAAAAGACGAAAACACTTGGGTAGATCATTTTCCTTTCTCATAACTTTTCTACTTTCTCTACTTTTTACTGTTAATGAATTTTAAACTTTAAACTCTAAACAATAACCATTATTTTAGTTGAGTATATTTGATAAAATTTTTTTGTATTATATTGTATTGTATTGAGAAAAATATTATTTTTATAAATTCAATTTAATTGTCAAATTAAATATATAATTAATAAATATTAAAAAAAATAACTGAATTTCCCAACCATATATAAGTCGATAGACTCTATTAAATCAAAATTAAGAGGTTTACAAAAAAAAAAACAGGTTTTATTTTGTAATTTTCTAATTAGTATTCATTTAAATCAGAAGAAATAGTAGAGAGAAGGTATACATTATAAAAATGATTATTTAAGTAACTCTGATAATTTAGGTAACAAAAAAAAAAAACAGAAAGAAAAGTGAAATTTTTCAATTTCTTTTAAATTATTATTTTTTTATTTTTTAACTTCTTGTTTCTAACCGGCCTTGACAAATGGGATGAAGGATGAAGGGTAGAGAAAGAATGATGAAGAGAAGTAGGAATCTTAATTTATTTGATTTCTTTCAAAAAAATTCAGAATTTGAAGGCCAAAAATAAAAAAAAATTAATTAATTGTTTTTAACCAATTTTATAGTATTTTTTTTTATCTTTATATATTTAATAAAATTATCAATTAATCAATTAATCAAAAAAAAAAAAATAAATAAATAGTAACATTTGTAATTTGAACATTTATTTTTCTTTTTCTTTTAAATTTTAAAATTTACTACTATTTAATAATTTTAGTTGTCTTACGATATTGTAGGAATATCTTATTGTATAATAAATATCATAAAAATAATATTTTGAATGAAAATTTAATGTACATCCAATAAATTCATGACAACACCGTTCTGTAAAAAGTTTCCAAAATTATAATTTATAAATTAATCTTGAATTATTACAAATTATACGTAATTAAATCATTTCTATATAAATGAAAAATTAAATAAAAAAAAAAAATAAATCTTAATTTTATATTTTTTTAACAATTATTATTAATTATTAATTAATTATTATTATTATTAATATTCATTTTCATTTTGAAATCAAATTTATTTCAGATTACATTACATTACATACTTCTTTTAGATTTTTTTTATTTTATTTTTTTTAATAAATAAATCAATTAATTGTTTTTATCAATACTTTATAATTTATATGTACAAATAGTATAATAATAATATAGTATTATATTAGTTATATTTTTTATAATTTAATATTAAAAAGTTAATAATGTATATCAATATATTATATTAATCATTAAAAATCTTTTTATTATAAGGGGGGAAAAAATAATGCGGCACACAGTGTTTGAGAATCACTGATCTTCTATTATATAATATAGCATATACTGATGTATTAATCGGCCAATTTTTATACTAATATGACATGTGAAATATACAAAGGTATTTCTTTTAAGACCTTTTCCCGGATGTTCACTTCCCTGCCTTCAGGGGTTATCAGAAATAACAACAACAACAACAGGTGGATGACTAATTTATATGGCATATTCAGCCGAAAAACAAAAAAAAATAAATAAATAACCAGGGAAATTTTATTTATTATTCCTTATATTTATTTATTTATTGACTTCTTTTATTTTTCTATTCTTCTGCCCTCTCCTTTTTCATTCTGATTTTTAAATGTAATGCAATGTAATGCAATACAAGGCAATGCAATGGAGTTTTTCTATATTTCATTGAATATTTCAAGATGAAATCAGATCTCTTCTAATCGTAGACAATAATTATTATTCTTATTCTTATTGGAAATTCTCTTATGATTCATGGATGAATTGCATTACAGAAAGTGATGATGAGGTGTTTATGGAATAACATTCATTCTTTAATGAATGCTGTCGGCTACTACCACTTCAGGCGATGACAAGTGTAATGACAACAACGACAACGGCGACCAACGGCAGTGGTACCGGCGGCGCCCAATTGCGCCATTCCGCCTCATTTTCTTGTCTTCCACGGGAACGTCCACATCGGGCACGAACAGCCACACTCCCTACTGGCGTCGAAACAGATTATGGTTTTGTCCGTACACCCCTACGTTCCCTTTGTGAAGGGCCCAAGGAGCGTGCAAGCACAACTGGGTAAACCAATCACAAATCACAAATAATAATCACCTTCTTCTTTTCTTCATCAACTTTCGATTCACAAAATCAACAACAACAACAACAACAACAACAATACTTGTAATATTTGTAACTACAATAATAATAATCAACAATTTTTTTAAAATTAACAAAAATTGTTTTTTCATTCATTTTTTTTTTTATTATTATTAAGAAATAATATGAAAAAATATTTATTTATTTTCTTAATTAAAAAAATAATTTGGATAATTTTTTAATCTTTATTTAAATTTTATATTATATTTAATCAATAGAAAATAGAATTCTACGATAATAATAATAAAATGGATTAAAAAAAAATTGAAATAAAAGTTATATCATTAAAACTGTCTATATTTCAATAGATATTTTTATAATTTAATATTTATTTATCTATAATAATATATTATATGATCTATTGTTATATAGATTTTAATGATGAATATAAACGATACGTTGAAACATATTGTTTATATTCTCAAACCAGAAAAAGGAAAAATTTCGCAACAAATAGATTCAAAGAAAAGTATTCAAGGTAAAACAGCCGCAGAACAAAGATTTGTAAATTTTTTTTTATTATAGAGTGAGTCAGAAAAGAGAAATTGTCCAAAAAATGCATTTAACCACCATTTTTCAGTAATTGTTTATAAAACGGGAAGCTTCAGGGATTTGGATGAAACTTTGACAGTGGATTCCTTTTTTAATTCCTAAGAAACTTTGACAGATTACGCTGGTTATGATCGTCGAAATGTGCATATTGACTAATTCACTAATTATTTGCTTATTCACTAATTTGGATATAGAAAAATTATTTAATTAATTAATTTTTATATATTTTATAATTTTCATATATGCAAACCGAACAGAAAAATATCCCCCCCCAAAAAAAAAAAAATTAGTGGAGCTCTCTGCTGGCCAAATGAATAAAGCATGGTAGTTAATTAGAATATCAATGAATTTACATGCAAATTTTAATAATTTTTATCTCGTAAACTAGATGACGAGACCGAGAAACATTGCATAAGGAAAGTTTATTTGGAATTAATAAAGGCAAAGTTTCATCCAAATGCCTGAAGCTTCCCGTTTTATAAACAATTACCCAATTTTCTAATACGGGGACTGAAGCAGGAAAAATACAAAGTGGGCAGAGTTAAAATTCAGAAAGAATACGTCAAAATCTTTAAAATTACGAATTTTCAAAAATCCCGGTAATCACTTTCCATGTAACATATTTTTATAGAATTAAATGACTGGACTACATATATATATATATATTTACATATAGTATTGGTTTGAATTTATTATTTTTAAAAATTGTTTTTTCTAAATTCAATGAAGAAAGAGTATAAGTATATAAATATAAGCAATTCATATTTATGTCAGGTGTCTTAATTTAGAAAAAAGAATGGAAAAAGGGGAGGATGTGGGATAGGGAGATGTTTAAAACCAGGTGTCTTTCAAGTTTACTGGCCACCTGTACCTGTATCTGGCAGCTGTTTGATTAGAGTGGGTGGAAACGGGAGAGAGAAGGAAGGATAAATACAAATCTTGGAAGGCCTCTCCAATCGAATGCAGGGTGGCAGGTGCTGAATGAATAAAGAAAGTTAATCATTATACTTGAAATATCTACTATAATGTAACAGATTTTATTTTTTTTCTTTATCTCTTATATTGTGTGGCATCATTATAAGATAAAATAAAAAAAAATTAATAATTAATTAATAAATATATAAAAATAATATATTAATTTATATATATCTTTATCTAAAATCATTTCATTACCGAGCGACGATAGTGAGGGAGGTATTGTTTTCACACCAAATTTCACATGTGGGGATTTTTACATATCTCCACGAATCATGCATTTTCTTAACAGAAATAAGTATTTTTAACATCATGCCTGTCCGTCTGTCCGTCCGTCCATATAGATGTGTACAGCTTGAACGGCTCAACGGATTTTGATGAAATTTGGTATACTTACTTAATGCATCAGTATGATGAATGGATCAACTTTTGGTGTATATCCGGACACCGGAAGTGGTAGTATTAGCGATCGATGATAGGAAGGGAAAGAAATTTCACATGAGGAGATTTTTTACATAGCTCCACGAATCATGCACCTTGTATTGGTTTTATCCTCGAGGATTATCATCTTCATTAGTTTTTTCTTAATTTAAAATTATATGACGACAGCCAGCTCCTCCTTATATATTATAAATAAAAATATTTATGTTATATCGATATCTGTTTTTTATTGCATTAATAGATACATTTAAATTATTTGAAATTGTTTCTGTAGCTGGAAATTAATTTATTTCAAACCGTCGGTCGGTTTTTTTTTCTATTCGCAAATATATTGTCGTGTATAAGATAAAAGGGGGTTGGTATTTTATAAGAAAAAAATGGATTATAAAATTAGTTTAATTAATTGGTAGCACTTTGGATTGAATTTAGAATAATTAAATGGGTTATTGAATCCACGAAGGTTGATATTGGAAATGATAAGATTGAATAGGTTCAATTAAAAATGCTATATATATAAAATTATAACTAAAAATTATTTATTTAATAAATTAGGAGAATTAATATTACAAAAATAGATAATAATGAAATTAATATGAAATTAAAATATATTGAAAGGTACCGTAAAAAAAGATATAAATATAAATTAAAAGAACTTTAATTTATATTTTAGCAATTGCAATTATAATTAATGATTAATTACCAATGGTCGACCACAGTTAGTATATTGTGTAGTTAAGGAATGAGAATTCATTGGAGACTTGAGTCTTGAATGTCGTCCAGCGGATTTAACTGGGACATCGATTGTGCAGCAACATTTCTCAAAAAAGGGGTTGTGTATGAGATGCCCTTCCAGCCAGGAAAAATCTTTGTCTCACTTTTCTCAAACCTTGATCAAGACTAACTCAAATATCTCATTTTCACCAATAATGAAACCTTCCCCCACTTTGAACACATGGATGGGTCCCTGTACATGTGCAGCCAACATGTCCCATGACCAAACGTCCTTTTCTTTAATTTAGCAGCATGTGCTCAAAAATGAAAGTTCTAGCTTTCGCATTATGATATACATAAAAAATGTATTTTTTAGGATTATATATTACAATATATATATATATACTCGTATATATCTATGCTATATACATCCTCTAACATCTATAAATATAACCGATTCAAAGAATACACTTTTATTAAAAGAATATAAATTATAAATTATTATTGTACAATATATTTATAATATAGAATTATTAATAATAATAAGATAGAGTCTCTCTCTTCTCTCTCTCTCTCTCTATGGTATTTAGTGATGTAACTTTAATAATGTTCATCTAAGTAAAGAGAAAATCAGTCAACTGATTGTTTGCATAATTAAACAACCCTCTATTTTCTAATACATAGTATAGTGCAACGCTTTTCAACTCGAGGATGGATGGTCGGATAGGAGGGGAGGGGGGCTTGCAGAAAATATTAAAAAGAAAATATTGTAAAAAAAACTAAAAAACAAACAAATTAAGTAGTGACTGAATAAAAAGCACAAATACAGTTAGAAAAACTCTGATTTTCTTTAAAAACAGAATTCAAAATACTCAAAATATATTCTTGTTGGATATAAGTATTCTATTGTAATCGGTGAAAATTATGATGTAAAACTACTGAGCCACAAATATTGAAAAGTTTAGAATCACTGGTATATACTACATAATTGTAGTATATATTAACAACCCTCTATCTTTTCTCTCATAACTCTCATTTTTTTTTCTAGAATCCCTTTAATTTTTATCAAATACATTCATGCTAATCGATGATTTTTTCGTTTATAATTTTAAATAATTTTTTATTAGTTTTTTTTACATTACATTTCCTGCGTGTGTTTCCTGTTGAAATGAAATCAACTCAAAATTCAATAAAATTAAATAAATGTTAAATTGTAGTACCTATACTTATAGAAAAGAGAGTATTTTTATATCTATCTATTTAAAAGACAGTTCTAACCCCTACTCCTCCTAAACGACTTATGCGATTTGGACCATTCCAATGTCATTGGATAGCTCTCGGGCTAATCTATTAATAGCGTGAAATTCATTGGAAAACAAGAAATACTTTTGGAGAAAAGTGAAAAAATAATTTTTTTTCTTACTTTTTATTATTTTTGACGTCTCATCCACAGTGCCTCTTATATCATATAATATTTTCCAATCTTTTGCGTTTCAATTTCTATGCGTGTGAGGGCTCTCCCACTGGTCCGCTAATATATAATTAATTTACTGATTAAATTAAAATATATTTTAAATAAGAACACAAAAAAAAAATGAAAATTTTATGTAATCTACTGATTGAAACAAAATGGATGAAAACCTACTACTTTCAACCAAGGCGCTCTGAGCAGCTAGTTTAAATAAAATTTAAAGTTTTTGAAATTAATTTATATTAATAATCTTGATTTTGTTGTTGTTGTTGATGATGATGATGATGATGATGATGTTGGTGATAGTGTTCTTCGTAAATGGATTGTTTGCTGATGAGTCTCTGGTCCTGACAGTTCTGGTACCATCTCGAAGAAGTGGTCGTTGATAACGACCCCGTGGTGGGCACGACGACCTCGTGTCACAAAAGAAGTGGTAGCCGAGCCGGCATTGGAACAAGCACCTCAACGTCGTTGGCGTAGTCTTGGTGCCTTGATGAGACCTACGCCAGCACAGAGTGTATCCTCTTCGCAGCTGCATAGTCCTGGCGTGGTGGCGTCGTCAGCCGCTCCGCAATCCTTCTACCTGCTTGAGGACTTCCTATGCCCACAGGTGCTTTGTTCTTCACTCAAAAAAAACAAAAAAAAAAAAAACACCTGTTCTTCTCTCCCTCTCTTTTTCTTCTTCTGCTTCAATCTGAACTTAACAAATTATTACCTAATATAAAAAAAAATAAATAAAATAATTTTGTGAAGTTATATTTATAATTTTTGTATTTATATTATAATAAGTAAAATATACATTTAAAAAAAAAAATTCACAAATTATCTTTGTTGCTGAGATGCCTCGAGCAGCTCCAAATAATAATAATAACATTTAGAAAAAAAAATCAGGACATGTATTTAAAAATCATATCTATCTATCTCTGTTGTGATTCTACGAAACTCGAAAGTTCTTGGTAGTAGCAACCAATATTTCTCCAAAAATCCCAACCATCCATCCAAACCTTACCCTCTCCCATCTCTCTCAACCCCCTTCCTACAATGTCCACCCACCTTGGTTTTCCAACCGGACGTTTCCCAATCGATCTCCCTACCGATATATTTTCGCCATTTTTTCCTCTCCCATTTTATCATTTAAAAAAAATTTATTTTTTATAAATTTTTCAAATTAAATAAATATAAAAATAATAAATTTTTCTATTAAATGGATTAATTTTGATTGTTTTAGTTTAATTAAGCATACGTAGATCTTTTATTTATTTTCGAATTTCATTCTATATTCTATTAACAAATCACTTAATTTCTTCTTATTCTTGATTGTTTTATTTATTAACTTGGTCAATTATAATTTTTTTTTGTTCTGTGTCTAATATTATATTATATAATTCAATACGAGTGACGACATGCATGATTATTATTGAAAACTCCTAAAAGTTAGACTTTTGAATTTGTCTTTTAGCCTTAGATGAAGCATTGGTTGCCTATATTCCAGGCGTTTCTATAAAATCATTAATTAATAATTAAATAATATATATATATATATACTATTATATTATATATTAATCTTATTTGCTTGAATTTTCAAAAATCAGTTGTTATTCATTTTACATCAATGAATCTAGACATCTCGATTTTATAAAACGGTACGAATAATAATCAAAAGAAATTAATATATAAATATGTATATTTTCTTGCTGTCTTTTAGATGAGAGAGATTCCGCAACTATAATCCTTTACAAATATTTATTTATTTATTTATTTTTTGATGGATTATAAAGATTTATGATTTAACTATCAAATATAATTTTTATTTAAAAGAATTTAATTTTCTTCTTATTATTATTGTTATATAATAAATCATATAAAAATTCTCCGCAATTTTTCCTCCACTAGCATCTTTTTGTAGTCATGCTTACTTTAATCAATTTAAAAGATTCCAAAATGTAATTTTGAATGATACTTACTTTAGTGACTACACCAGCTGCTAAATTTTATCGAATTTGTGAATCTATATGACAATGAAATTTCTAGAACGGAATTAATCCAATCTTTCGTTCACTTCCAAATTTATTTATTTATTTATTTATTTTTTGAGACAATAGAACAAATGTTTCTCAATTTACCTACATATGAGGCCTTCAGCGCCAAGAACGGCCTAACCCACATTTTTCACTTTTTTGCTTTTATGCGGTTTGTCGTTTTAGATTTCTATTAAATCATGAAATCCAGAGTAGTACATGTGCTGAAATCTAGCGATAAAAACGAGAAGGTTGCTTAGGCTACTACGGCATTTTAAAATATAAGTTACGAGGATAATGTTAAGACATCAAAGCAAAAATGTGAAAAATGTGGGTTAGGCCGTTCTTGGCGCTGAAGGCCTCATATAAGCAAGCATCAACACCATCAATGGGAATAGATGGGTACTTTTATCCAATAATATTTACTAAATAAAATATCTATTTTAGTATGACAAAATAAATAAATAAATAATAAATAGAGATTGTAGGTAATAGGAAATAGGTACAGAGAGAGATTTGTGTGTGAGAAAATACATCAGTAATCGAGTAATATAAATTTATTTATTTATTTTGATAAAAATAAGAAAGAATGATAAGAAGAAGGAGAGTGATGGTGTTCATTGATTGATTGATTGATTCATTCATTCATTGGATTGATCCAATTTGTAGCCACGACCCCGACAACAACATTCAAGTGTGATTGCACCACCGCCACCGTCGTTGTTCTCTACAACTACTACTCCAACAACCACCAATACATCCACTACACTTATCAACAACACCAATAAAATTACAACACGGACATCGCGAAAGCTTGGCGGCAATACCAGTTCATCGGATTCATTGGAACTTGCATCGTCACCAGCACCGCCCCCGCCACCTCCATTACGGATACATAAACCAAAACGTGCATCGAGTCAACGGCCACGATTTCCACTCGATATGGTACCATTTATTTTCTTATTTATTTATTTATTATTATATTCTTAAGAATAAAAATCAAATTTATGTATTATCTACTATCACTCTCTTTCTCTCTCTCTCTCTCTCTAATTAATATACAGTAATTTACAATAAATTAAACTATTATTATCATTATTATACATAGACATTTATATTTACTTTTTTTTTTCATACTTATACTCTACTCTGTGATGAATGAAATTTTATTGAAAATCGGTAGTATTTTTTAAACTTTCATCTTCTTTTTATTATTTATTATCTTCTTGATTTGTATTCTTTAAATATAAATAATTGAATATATTATAATGAGATACAAGACATATTTTATTATTATAATTTGACGAATGGTGATGTATAATAAAATTTGGTAATTGTTTACAAAATGGGAAGCCTCAGAGATTTGGATGAAACTTTGCCAGTGGATTCCTTTTCCCGGTGTCTTCTACAGTATACGAGATAAAAATTATTAAAGATTAACAGATAAACTAGTTATGCATGAGCAGCCATTTAATAGTTTAATAATTGACTAATTCACTAATTTTCGGTTTTTTCAGTTCGGTTTGGATATAGGAAAATTATTTAATTAATTAATTTTTATTCATTTTATAATTTTCATATATTCAAACCGAACTGAACCCCCCCCCCCTTCTCCCGTAAATTAGTGGAGCCCTCTTCTGGCCAACTGTATAAAACATGGTAGTTAAATAGAATATCAATGGATTTATATATGCAAATTTTAATAATTTTTACCTAATTATCTAAAATGATTTAGATTTTGATTGTTCAACTCTTCCCAATTCAACTTCTCCATTCTAAATTGCACATCAAGTTTTTTGTTAGTCTTTCTCGACTCATTCCAGTCGTCTATTTATTTTAATAATAAATCTTAGTGAGAATTTCCAAAATTATTATTATTTTTCTTCTTCTTATTATTATTAAATGGCAAATGATTTCTGAGCAGATCCGAACGAGAAGCTTAAACAAAAAATTTCTGATGGCTTTTGATTAGAAATTGAGAATAATTTATAATTCATGTTGCGAAGATAGGATTGCACTGCCCGAGATCACAATGCTATGTGTAGACCCTTAGCGTAGAAACAAACGTCCATCCAATATCGAAACACCCCCCCCCCCCCTCAAAATCAACCAAGAACAAAATATTTTATTTTATTATTAACAAATGAGTAATTGCCCTCGGATTCAAAAATTCTGCGCGCGCAATCTGCGATCTTCAAAACAACAACAACAACAACATAGATCTACTAATCTATACCTACTTAAGCCTAGTTTATACAGGCTTAGTACTTGTCATTAGTTCAGGGGTGGGCAAATACTTTTTCAACGCCCACCGGTCCGTTGAAAAAGTTGGCTCTTATTTTGATTTTTCGTTCAATATGTCTCTAAAAAAAACAGATTAATTTTTTTTATTAGTGTTTTTGAAATATGGTCCTCCGGCCCGGAAGCCATTTTGAAAATTTCATTTTGGCCCGCGTATAAAAGTATTTGCACACCCCTGAACTAATGACAAGTAAGTACTAAGTCCGTGTAAATTGGGCTTTACATCAATTTTTAAAGATTAAAGATATCAATCGAGAAAGAAGATGAAGATCGTACAAGGAAATGAAAAATAAAATTATATAACCGGAAATATACAGATATTTCATGTCTTATCGTTGAGGTACTTATATATATATTCATAAGAAAGATAAATAATTAAATGATTATATACAAAATTAAATGATAAATGTTTATTATTTTTATATCTTCTAATACGTATTAAAAAACAAAAACAAAAAATATCTAACTCACAAAATTGTTTAATTGTATTATATATATATTTAAATGATAGTAAAGTAAATTATTTACTAGTTTCTTTCAAAGCAACTTGAATAGGGCCTAATGGCTGCCAGCCCAGGGGGAAGGGGTAAATAAAATAATAAAATAATTTTAAATTTTGTAAAAAAACATTTTTGGGTCATTAATGAATTTTAAATTTCAAAATAGGCTATTAATATCTAAATAATTTAATAAATTTTATTGAAAAAATAATTAATAATAATAATAATAATTTAATTTAATTTTTTTATATTTTTAAGTAGATATTCAAATGTCGTACAATATTTTCAAAGTTCTGATAGTAATTTTTCTGTGAATCAAATACAAATCCAGTTGTTACAATCACGTATGGCATATCTTAATTTTTTCTTTGATTTATATATGATTTTATGCTAACATTGTAGCCATGGTCCATGTAATGATAAGTATCGTTATTTATTATTACGTTCATTTTCATTAGTTGGTTCATTTTCGCTTTAATATTTTATCTGCTATAATATATATTTAAAAAATCTGTCACAGAATCGTTATAGATGACATCATAATTTTAATAAATTATAGAGAACAAATTGAAAAATCTGTTATATTTAATAATAATAATAATAATAATAATTGTAATTAATTCTCTTATATTTTTAATTATACTTTTACAATAATTTATTTTAAGTAGAAAAAAAATATTTTATTTTTTCTTCTGTCCTCGATTTAGATTTAGAAGGATTCTACTTGTCAGAATGGGATAAATTTGACATACGCCCCTTGCTCCTTGTCTCCTTGTTGAATTGTTGTGAACAATTTGAACTTTACCAAACACACAAACTAACTTTGAACAAACTTGTTCTCTTAAATTATTTCAAACCGTAACCAATTGTACAATATTAGTATTAGTATTATTAATAATAATAATTATTTACTTTTGTAAATAGAAAAAAAAAATAGTTAATAGATTTTTCAATAGGTACCTTACAAAACAAATTTAATAAAAATTTTTTTTTTTTTTTTTTTTTTTTTTTTTTTTTCAAGTAGGTTTTTTTAAGTACAGATAAAAGATAAATAGTAAACTCACACAATAAAGAATATAGAATATACGATAGTGGATCATATTCTTATGGAATGCCCACTGGCTTCATGTAAAATCAAAAATTGAAATATCAGGCATCTATTAGGAAAGGTAAAATTTTTTTAAGTATTTATTTAAGTTTCTAGATAGGATTAAATTATTAAACAAAATCTAATAATTATTTTTTATTGCATTATATATATATATATATATATATATATATATAAATTATTTATTTAATTGTGATTTATTTATTTATTTATTGGAATGGTTAAAGGAAAAATTTAATCCTTTCTAAATAATTTAACCGGGCAGTGTTAAGTCTGACTCAATGGAATCCGGCCAGGATTCACTAATTTAATGATTGACTGACTGTGTCCCGGATGAAGGAGGATGAGAAGTCATAATTCTTCCTGAATCGGATTGCTTAATGAAAAATGAAATTAATAATTGATTTCTTTAAGGCATAGATGGCCTCTGTTACTGAAATTACTTCAATAATTATAAAAGAATGAATGAATTACTTTGTTTCTCTATTTAAGTATTGTTAGGCGTTATATTTATAATTTTATATACGAATATTATAGGAAAAGAAGGCGCCATTGGGTGTGTGGGTAGCGAACCTGCCTCACATTCGCATGGACCCGGGTTCAAGTCCCGGGCCTGGCAAGGGAATTTCCCTAGCTGGGGTCTATGGGACGGAGTCAACCCAGCCTCCGGGAACAACCTTGGGGAAAAGCTACTTGATAGCGCCTCCGATCAAGAAAATCAAGGTAAAGGTTGAGAGGACCCGTTCTATTGATCATAGGACACCTCATTGATAGGCGTTATCCTTGCCTAGGACGTACAAAAGTCAGAGGTTTTTTTTAAATATATTATAGGAAAATTGTTAAACTCGTAAATAATTTTTTTGTTATTCTTCTTCTTTTTCTTCTTCTTCTTATTATTATTTAATGTGCTTAAATTTAAATCTATTTAAAATTTAAAATAGAATGAAAAGAAATTATAATAGGAAAGGAAACATCAAAGAGCAAAAAAACTTATTGCTTAGCTGCATCATTGGAGCCAGGGCGACAAAACGAGTTTGAATCTGTATATATATATATATATATATATATATATATATATATATATATATGTGTGTGTGTATGTGTGTATGTAAGAGAGGGAGAAAGATCAATACACAAGAGCCACCACCCTCATAAGGCATTCCCTGTTTAACCCGCCCTCTACTCTTTTATTCAAACTCAATCATATATATTTAATATATATAATATATATTGTAAAGAATTAATAAAAATTTGTGCTCTTTAAAATTTCAAAACTATTTATATATATTTTAATATTATAACAATTTCATTTATAATTAAAAATATATATATAAAACAAGGATTGAAACAGATGCAATATTTACAAAATGAATTTATTAAATTGAATTGAAATCAAAATACAGGATAATTATGGGTTTTATCGTATTATGTTAGTATAATGGAAAAGTTGGTCATGAAAATATTAGTCAGGTTTGCCCCTTGAAAATAGGCAACCATTCTATCTTACTAATTCATTCACACAGTGGATCTGAGAATTCGAGGGTTGAACCAACTTTTTTCAGAGTTAAAAAATAAAACTGTCTGTCAATCATTTGAAATTAAATTGGTATTAAAAATGAATTTCATTAATATTCATTCAAATATTAATTAAAATAATTCCAATGATTTATTTATTAAAAATCGGCAAAGTTGAGATTTCAAATGAAATCGACACCTTAATTTGAAATATATATATTTTTTTTTTTTTATAAATGTTGAATTTATCGGGATGGGATATTTTGAATGATCTTTAAGAGAATTTTCAATTTAATTTACCATTACATATACTTAAGTAAAGTTACAGGCGAATATAACAAAAAAACAAAAAAAAAAACATTTCCAACTATTGTAAAAATCTCTATTGAATTATTATTCGTATTCTTTCTATAAACATTTTACAATATTTAATACCAATATAAAGACAATCTTTATCCAATTTAAAACTAGCATTGATAAAATTTATTATCAGTTGTGTAGGAAATAAGTTTTTTTTTTATTCTTATTAATGAACAAAATTGTATGAACATTTTAAAATATGATAACCATAAAATCTTGTCTGGAATTTTTAAGTCACTTTTAATGACTTTTTATTGGTTGCTATTCATTCAACTGTCAGATTTTCCTGACTTTCAAACACATAAGAATCACATAAGAATGAATTCATGTTTTTATTGGGATTTCTTCAACTATGTTATCTTATGTACTCTTACCAGCCCTTCACGGGGTAGCATAAAACTCTTTTTAGAATATAAAATTATTAACTTTATTCAAATAGTCGTAATAATTTTTTTAATTTTTTTCCACATTTAATAATAACAAAACAAATTTTAAATATGAAGTTAGTTACAAATTAATAATTTTGATAATTTGTAACTAACTTCATAATGTTACAGACATCACATACATACGACAGAAATTATATATATATATATATAGATTATATTTAAAAGATTTTGTTTTTCTCATATTTTCAAATAAATTGAACTGAAATATTCTCTATTTCACGATCATTTAATTTAAATTGCAATTAATAATGATAATAATAAAAAAGCCCCACATATTACATATAAACCATCTATTTTGTAAAAAAATTAATGAATATCAATAGTTTGTAGTGAATTTTGTTATTGAATAGTTGGTACATATTTATATTTTTATTTATTCACCTGTTGATGATTATTTATATACATAGATTATGTTTTATTTGATTTGAAAGAAAAAGGAAAAAAAAAATCAAATCAAATGATACGAGATAATAGATATATAATTATAAAATTTATTATCTATTTTAAATAGAAAAAAAAATTAGAAGAAAAAGAAAAAAAATAATAACATTAATAAATTTTACTTATAATATTAATAAAAATTAATAGAAACTATATATATATATATATATTTATATATTTATAAAGTATAAAAAATAATATATATTAGATAAAAGAAAATGAAAATTGATAACAAATTTTTGATTTCACAGGTAAATATATCCATATAATTATATTTTATTTATAATATTATAATGTTTTAAAATTACAATAATATGGACAACATTAGCAGCAAAAAAATTACAATATATTTATTAAAGTATAGAAATTACTCTACATATTCTGCCTTAATATATTTTACTGTACTCGTAGTACTATTATTAATACTGTTCTGGTGTGTTGTGTTTTATGACATTAATAATTTAGAAAATATTTTTTTGTTAAATAAGAGAGTAAATCAGAGAGAATACAATGAATTGAGTGAAGAATTTATTAATGGTGTAATTTTAAATAGTATTATAGATCACTACTGATATGTAGTTTCAATAGAAGTTTTCTTGATAATAGATTCATTGATTTAAAGTCTTTTTCCAAAAGATACAATTGAAGGAAGAGGATTGAAAAATAATGTAAAAATGTAAATACATCTTAATTTTAATATTAATGTGAATATTTTTATGTTATTACATGTTTATACATTTATATAGGCAATACAATTTTTTTATTTTGATTACAATAATAAGATGAAGATTCAAAATAAAAAGAAAAAGAAAAAGAAAAAAATAATCTAAAATGCTTATTTCTTTGAATCTCTGATTTTATTTTATTTTTTAATTTTTTTCACTCTACTTAAAGGATTTAATAATAATAATAATAATAATAATGAAAATGAAATAATTATGATTTTTCATGTATATTGAAACATTTTAAATATTATATTTTATATTTATTATTTTTATTTTATTTATGTAAGAAATTGATTAATAGGCTGTGTGTCTTATTTCAATCCACTTTAAAAATATTTCCACATGTACAAAATACATAATTCTCATTAATCGATGGCTATAAAGGTACTTAATTGTGGACATACATAACCATCTGGAGCATTATTTTCATATTTTAGAACAACAAAACTTTGTATTTTAAAGAAACAATACAATAAAAGGCCCTTAATCTTACAAGTATACTTACAATCATGTTAGCCACCTCTGCCATTCTAAAATATGTACATTCTAATATATTTAGTTGGAAATTTATATTATCTATTAGAAGTTTCTTAAACATATTTAAAGCCCTATTTACACGGACTTAGTACTTGTCATTAGTTCAGTGTTGGCCAAATACTTTTAAGCGCGGGTCAAAAGGAAATTTTCAAAATGTCTTCCGGGCCGGAGGTCCATATTTCGAAAACACTAATAAAACAATACCGTCGTCGGTCGGTAAAAAATTTATCTTTTTTTTTAGAGACATATTGAACGAAAAATCAAAATAAGAGCCAACTTTTTCAAGGAGCCGGCGGGCGTTGAAAAAACCCGCGCTTAAAAGTATTTGCCCACCCCTGAACTAATGACAACTATTAAGCCTGTGTAAATTGGGCTTTACCTATTTATTTATCTATTTATATATACGAGGTCTGTCCTGAAAGTATCGGGCCTATCTTTATATCTCCGCGCAAGCGTTATTCTGGATCATCGGGCGGGTGACATCCTTCGAAGTAATCCCCACTTGATTGAATAACACGGTTCCACTTTTCGAAACAATCCTGGAACTCGCTTTTAGAGATGGTCTTGAGTATGCTCGTCGCAGTATTTTGAACCGTTCTTTTGTCATTGAATCGTTTTCCTTTGAGTGGTTTTTTGAGTTTTGGAAACAGCCAAAAATCACAAGGGGCTATATCGGGACTGTAAGGTGATTGTCGAAGCAATGAGGAAAGAAGAACAGACTGTGGTAGATTGATTGTGAGAAGCGACCGGTTGGAAGTCCAAGAACGCGGTTGGTGAACAATGTAGCAAAGGGACGTAAGAGAGAGTTGAGAGAGAGGATAGGAGGAGTTCGATAGATAGGGACATTTGGAGAAATGTGGTTTCTAGCGGACAAGAACTTTCGACTTTTTTTGCATATATATCTTATAAATTCTAATTATAAATTAACAAATATTAATAAAATGAAATCTAAAAACAATTTTATAATATTTTTACCGACCGACGATAGTAAGGGAGGTATTGTTTTCACACCAAATTTCACACGTGGAGATTTTTACATATCTCCACGAATCATGCATTTTCTAAACAGAAAAAAGTATTTTTAGCATGATGTCTGTCCGTCTGTCCGTCCGTCTGTCCGTCTGTCCGTCCGTATAGATGTGTACAGCCTGAACGGCTCAACCGATTTTGATGAAATTTGGTATATTTACTTAATGCATCAGTGGGATGAATTGATCAACTTTTGGTGCAAATCCGTGAACCGGAAGTGGTAGTATTAGCGATCGACGAATGGAAGGGAAGGGTTATTTTCACACTAAATTTCACATGAGGAGATTTTTTTATATATCACCACGAATCATGCACTTTGTATTGGTTTTATCCTCGGGAAAATCATATTTATTAGTTTTTTCTTGATTTAAAATTATATTACTTCATCCAGCCATTCATGACGTCACAGCCTGGTCTTACATATAAATATATACATATATTATAAATAAAATAAAATTAAAAATATTTATGTTATATGCCTATATGTTTTTTATTACATTAATAGATATATTAAAATTATTTGAAATTGTTTCTGTAGCTGGAAATTAATTTACTTCAAACCGTCGGTCGGTTCGGACCTGGCCACAGGTCAACTTATTAATAATCATTTTACTTTTGTTGATAAGTATTTCAAAGTACAAATAACATTTTTGTACAGGATAGATATTACAAAAGAGATTTCTCTTGATATTAGAAGAAACAGATTCTTCCCATCCACATGAGATTGATGCATACGCAATCAGAACATTTGATAAGCTTGATATAAATTTAAAATAAGCTGCAGTGTCTCCATTCGACTATCTCGCAATTTGAATTGGATTAAATAACATAATATATTATATTTAAATTAAATTTAATTAATTATAAATTATAAATAATAAATATTAAACCAGCGCAAATTTGGCTTTTTATTGATGGCACCATGGCACGTGTTGGCGCGTGAGATTTGGAGTGTTAAAAAATTAATTCTGGTACTTTCAGCGATTCAATCAAGCTGAAAATCTATATATAGCAGTTTTATACAATTAATAATCATGTGGAAAAATTATCAAACATATATCTTTATTTTTACGGTCACTTTAGAGGAAAAAAAATCAAAACGTTGTAAGTAATGACCCTATTCCGGTTGAGCTACATTTCTCAAAAGTGGATAGAAAACTATGAATTTTGAATAATGTCCATGTACCAAATTTCATCATTCTAGCTCAAACCGTTTTTGCGTAATCTTGTCTACATACACACACACACACACACACACACACACACACACACACACACACACACATACACATACACACACACACACATTTTTCTCAACCTTAGTGAAAATGATTCAGGAACCTTTAAAACGTATAAAATCTTCAAAATCTCAACATCGAAAATTTTCGTGATCGCAACACTATCTCTTGCGAGATAGTAAAAAAAATCAATTTCTTTTTTTGATTACTTACAATTATTGATAAAAATGTTTAACCTATGTTCCAATAGAGTGATAAGAATTATATTTGGAGTTTATATTTTTGGAATTTTCCGGACAGAGAAATCGCCCCTTTTTAGCATCTTTCCTATTATATATAGCCCCCCTTGATTATTTTGAAAAGAAAATAATAACTAAAAATTTAATTTGCACAAATACTAACAGATTTGTAAAATAGCAAATTAAAAATATATACTTTTTACTCACTAAAGTTTCATTTTTACCCCCCAAAAATTTGATTTTTACCCCATTTGGGGTAATTTAGTCCGGTTTCCCGACCGCTGCTCTACATTTCACCAAATATCCCTAGCCTGAGCCATAACTATATATATAAGTATAATTTGTTAATAATAATAAAAATATGTAAATTAAATTTCTTTTTTAAAGTAAATTATAAATATTTGACTTTGGAAAACATTAATTAAAAAATATACCACCAAATCAAAAGATATTAATAATTCTTCTCTCCTCCCCTCTTCAATCTTTACAATTCATATTTTGATGTTAATAAAGAATGCATGAAATCTCAATAAATAAAATGGATTGTACTTTTTTTTCTTAATCTTTTTGATGTTGACATTTGAAAAAGTTGTAATCGTCATCAGTTCCCTATTATCTCGGGAGTGACAGACAGACGCCCTGAAAGGGAATATAGGAGAGGGAAGGGAGACATCTGTGGTCTTTGTGTCCCCAATAAGTTATTTGTTTTCATTTCATTTCATTTCTTTCGTCTTTTACTTTTTTTTCAATTTTTCAATTTGTTTGTATAGTGTGCTTCATTTTTTATTTGTCTTCTATAAATCCTCTTCCTCTTTGATACAATTTGATTAGCGTAGAGTATTTATTTTATTTATCTTTTTGTTTTTTTTTTTAAAAATCTTATTGATCATGAAATAATTTTGTTATTTTCATTCATTTTTATATTATATAAATTACCTCCATTGTTTTTATTTTTATATAAATTTTGATTATTCTCTATTCTTTAATTTAAATTTTACCTTTAATTCTTAGAAAAGTTTAAAATTTAATTATTTGTGCCTGGAACATGTTCGAACTATAAGAACCATGTTCGAACTATAAGAACCATCCATCTCGCCAGAGACATAGTATTGCGATCACGAAAATTTTCGATGTCGAGATTTTAATGTTTTTATACGTTTTGAAGGTTCCTGAATCATTTCCACAAAGGTTGAGAAAAATGTATGTGTGTATGTGTGTATGTAGACAAGATTACGCAAAAACGGTTTGAGCTAGAATCATGAAATTTGGTACATCGGCATTATTCAAAATTCATAGTTTTCTATCAACTTTTGAGAAATGTAACTCAACCGGAAGAGGGTCATTACCTACAACGTTTTGATTTTTTTCCTCTAAAGTGACCGTAAAAATAAAGATATATGTTTGGTAGTTTATCACATGATTAATAATTGTATAAAACTGCTATATATAGAATTTCAGATTGATTGAATCCCTGAAAGTACCGGAATTAATTTTTTAACACTGCAAATCACGCGCCAACACGTGCCATGGTGCCATCAATAAAAAACCAAACATGCGCTGGTTTAATATTTATTATTTATAATTTATAATTAATTAACTTTAATTTAAATATAATATATTATGTTATTTAATCCAATTCAAATTGCGAGATATTCGAGTGGAGACACTCCAGCTAATTTTTATTATAATTATAACTAAATAACTTAGTCATTAATCAATTTCTATGAAATTGCATCTCGAGATGATTCTCTGAAGGTGATGCTACTATCAATTTGGAGCCATGTATATAAAATTTAATTAACACACTGAATGCTTGGAATTGATTGAACATTTACGTAAATTTAAATGCACGTGTTAGGATTGGAACGGTTCTGGTGGGGAATCTTGGAAGGGAAATAATAGTGTGTGTGTGTGGTAGGGGAAGGTAGGAGGAAAGAAGGTGAGTCAGCAGCAGCAACAGGAGAAAGAAAGACAGATAGACAGACCGACAGACAGACAGACAGACAGACAAACGAGTAAGAGCGAGCAAAGCAAAGCAAAGTAGTTAGTCAGTCAGTGGACGGTTTCCGTTGGTTGTGTTACGGTCGACGAACGAGACGGACGTCGTCGACCCAGTCAAGTTAGTCAAGTCAGTTAAGTCAGTCAGTCAGTCAGTCAATCAGACTCAACTCAACTCTACTCAACTCTACTCTACACTCTACTCTCTCTATATATAATCTATTCTACTACAGAAAGAATTAAAGAAAGACGGCGATGGTTGCCGACCCCGTTTATACAGTCACCATTAGCTATTTACCTACAACTTGTCAACCAATCATATCACCAGTAGGTACATATATATATACATATAAATAAAAATATATTCCTAAAATCTTGTTCAATTTTAATTTTTATAAATATATAATTATTCAATTTAATATTTAAAAATAATTCCATTCTTTTATTTCAAGGTAAACATTCTTATTTAAATTATATACTATTTATATTATTATATAAATATTATATATAATATATTCTATCACAATCTAAAAGTAAGGTATATCCTTTGAATAATCTATCTATTTAAAAGACAGTTCTATCCCCTACTCCTCCTAAACGACTTTTGGGATTTGGGCCATTCCAATGCCATTGGATAGCCCTCGGGCTAATCTATTAATACCGTGAAATTCATTGGAATACAATAAATACTTTTGGAGAAAAGTGAAAAAATATATTTTTTTCTTACTTTTTATTATTTTTGACGTCATTTGTGACGTCACATCCAGTGCCTCTTATATCTTATATATTATAAATAAAATAAAATTAAAAATATTTATTTTATATCCAAATCTGTTTTTTATTGCATTAATAGATACATTTAAATTAAGAAAAAACTAATGAAGATGATTTTTCCCAGAGATGTGATCAATAAAACTCGATTTTTCTTTATAATTACTATCTCTGGTGTGTATTTCAAAAAAATGTACCACTCGGGGGTACAGGGGGAGGGAGCCCCCGTCTAGGTGTGAAGAGTGCCGAAGACGCTCTGAGCAGCTAGTATACATAATTTTATTAGTCTAAATAAATTTAAAAAAGAAATAAAGAAACAAATTATTTATGAATTTTAATTAAGTACTTAATTTACTATTATATTATCATCAAATAATATAAATATATATTTATATACGTCCTAAATGTATATAGATTTTATCAAGAGATTTGTATTAACAAAAACAAACAAAAGAGAAATGAAAACAAAATAAACTCTAACATGCTTATTTGATTTTATTCTATTCTACATATCTACGAGTATCATATTATTATATATATCTATCTCTTAATCAATTCTCTTGTCTTTCTATTTAGGTCAATTTGATTATGAGATTTTTTTCTTATTTTTATTTTTATTTTAAATATATATTTGAAAATTTGAGCATTTGTTTGCAAAATAATAATAATAATAATATTATTATTATTATTATTATAAAAGAGAGGACATTATAATATATTCATTTCTTTTCATGCTTTTTTATATTTATATATATAGTATTTTTTAAAAAATAATAAAATAATTAAAATGGCATTGACTTGGAATAAATTACTAATGACTCATATTTACATATATATATGTATGTATATATTTATATGTATATATAATCTTATACAAGTAGTATATGAATAATACAATATAATATATATATATATATATATATATATATATATATATATATATTGTATATATTGTAGATAAGAATATAATAATAAAATATTTTTATTATAATCGCATATTCAAAATAATTAAAAAAAATACATTTTTTTTTATTTATGTGGTTGATTCTATATAAAAAATCATTGATTTTCTTTGTGTTTCATTAAAATTACTTTTTAAAATAAATTTACTATCATTCAACACATTTAAATAATCTAAAATATTATTTTATACTAAAATGAAAATAAATATCAAAATATCCACTTTTTTTTTATTAAATAAATAGCTTTGACTTGTGCTTACATATATATTAGAAAGATAATTATTATATGACATGAAATCAGAAGAAAACGAATGATGATGATTGTATATATTAGCATTTAAAAAAATAAAATAAAATAAATAAATAAAGAGAAAGAGAGTTTAATTTTTTTTTTTTTTTTTCAGAATTCGGGCACCATTTCGGATGCCATCGTGGAATTTCGTCAAGGAGGTACAACAGGTAGTAGTGGAGGTGGAGGCATTTGCAGCGGTTGTGGTGGCACCGGTGGACATCATCATCATCGGCATGCCACTTCCAGTCTGCACAGAGCAGCATCCGCCGCTAGATATAAACCTGAGGTAATTTATTTAGCTACTATATTTTTTTTAACAGGTAAGGAGGGGAGGGAGGTGGTGAGGTTAGGGAAAGAATAATTTTTTATCATATTTTTATTTTGAATTTTACCGAATAAATTTTGCTAATATAGAAAAAAAATCCTAATAATAATTTATTTTCTATTGAAATAATTTTTTTTTTAAATTATTTAATTTGTATAAAACTTACTTACTTTTTCTCCCCTCACCTACTCTCCCTCTTCAATTAGATGGGTCTTTTGGTTTTGTAATCTATTATTTTAAAGTTATAATTGATTTAATATTTTTTCTATTATATTTTATTTATTTATTAGAATTTATTTATTAAATATTTTATTATATATAAAAAAAAATCGCTGACTTTGTACGTCCTACGCAAGGACAACGCCTATCAAGCCGGTTATATCATTGATGTGTCCTATGATCAATAGAACGGGTCCTCTCAACCTTTACCTTGATTTTCTTGATCGGAGGCGCTATCAAGTAGCTTTTCCCCAAGGTTGTTCCCGGAGGCTGGGTTGACTCGGTCCCATAGACCCCAGCTAGAGAAATTCTCTTGCCAGGCCCGGGACTTGAACCCAGGACCATGTGAATGTGAGGCAGGTTCGCTACCCGCACACCCAATGGCGCATTATTTTATTATATACTTACAATTAGTTGAAAAAATGAAAAACCTATAAAGAAACTTGGTTAGCTAGTATTTCTTTTATAAAGAAGGGAATTTATAAAGAAACGACAAACAAATCTGCTTGTCTTTAAATTTCTAGAGTGTCAGGTGTAGACTGTATAAAAATAATCTTTTTTTTTTTGAGTTTTTATGCAAACCCACAAATAAAAATCACACAAAATCTCACAAAAAGAAAAGACAGTGTACTTTTTGATGTAACAGGTTTCAGAACTTCAATGAACTCATTTTTTTGTATTTTGTTATTGTTTTACTACAGTCTTTTTTGTTTTGTTTTGTTTTTGTATATAGATTATCACATACCTATTGTCATATTAATTCTGTTTATATCCTGTCTCTAATAAGTGAAATAATATTTTATTTATAAATAAATGTTAAGAGTTTTTAAAAATAGTGAAAGTCTATTTACAAGAATTTAAAGAAAATATTTATTTAATATTATTATTATCATCACATCATCATCATCTCTCTCATTTAAACAATTATTATTAGTGTCATATTAATAATATTAAAAACAATTTAAATAATTATTAATATATATGTACAAGTACTAGTATTAAACAGTTAAATATACTAAATAGTTAATTAGACAGTTTTTATTTTTTATTTTTTTTTTTGTTTTTCTTTACTTTCTTTAACCTAAATAAAGAGATTTCCTTCGTGATATTCTGATATTCATGTATGATGATATTGAATAATATTAATTATTATTATTTTCAATTTACTACATCTTGAAACTAATTAAATAAATAGAGCTTATAATAAACGTACGCGTTGCTTTTATAATTATTATTATTTATTTTTATTTTTATAAAAAAAACATCACACAAATTAAATTAAAGATAGTAAATTAAATTCTCTCGCATATTAAAAATGATTTTGTTTGACATGAATTTAGGGAGTTTAGAGCTGTGTTTTTTTGAAAAAATCAAAAAAACAAAAAACAAACATTTCAAGCAAAATTATACTTATATTTATTTACATATTTTATTTTAATATACAATTTCAGTTTTACTGCTCTGACCATAAATACACTCAAAACTAAGTATGTTTGAGAAGGGATTGACAAAGAGTTATTATTTTGATCATAATTAGTGTATCTAAAATAGAAATACGTACGAGTATATATACTTTCTAATATTATAAATAAATTGGACGTTATAAAAATATAAATATTATTAACTTATTTTTACTACGAAAAGTAGCTAAAAGTATAAAAAAAAATAAAAAAAAACTATACATAATTTTTTCGATTTTTTTTTACTTCGAATTTTGTTATTAATTCATATTCATCTTAAAACCATTTTCAAACATATAATTAATTTATTATCTATATATATGTACATTAGAAAATATTTACAATTAAAAATTATTTATCATATACTTAAATGTAAATTTTTGGGTTCAAATAAAAAATAATGATAATGTACAGAGTGGGGAAACTTAATTTACTGATTTAGAGAGTTAATAAAACACAATTGTTGTTGATTTATTTCTTTTAGACATTCTTCTTACATATATATATATATATATATATATTGCTTTAGATTTGCTCGATTTTTAAAACTTCGACACTCTTACCAACATAGCAACCGGTATGTTGGTCACGGCTTGACGAATATTGTTTTCAAGTACATCAAGGGTCCTCGGACAATCAGTATACACAATGGACTTGAGATATTGTAGTTCCATCGAGCGAATGTGGTGGCCATTGAAATATTCTCTGTCAAACTTTTAAGAATCGAGCAAATCTGAGGTTTGCTAATGATTGTCCGATATAATAATTAAAATAACTTAAAACAAAATTTCCAAATTTTTAGAATAAGAGTTTCTAAAAGAAATAAATCAAAAACTATTTATAAACAGACTATCTATATCACTCAGCAAGTTAAATTTGCCCCATCCTGTATATATTTTTTGATTTTTGTTTTTATTGGGAAAATGTTTTGTTGTGTGTGTTGTTTACCTATCTTCTCTTCATCTATTGAACTATTCATTTATTTATATTTAATATTTTAATTTATTGAAAAATTTTCGATTTCTAAAAAAAAAACATGTTTTATTTATTTATATACAGGAATTAAAAATTTTGTTAAAATTAATGATTATATATATATATTTAAAAACTAATTTAAGTAGTCCATCATTATAAAAACAAACAAATAAATAAATAAATTTATAGTTATACATTTTAAGTGTCTATATTATAATTAAGGACAAAATTTCACTAACTCTCTCTCTCTCTAAAAGAACTTTATTGGTTTTATAAGTAATTGTCCTTTATCATAAATTGAAATGTTGTAGTTTAAATATGATTCTCGATTTAATCATTAATAATCATTAATTCGAATGATTATTATTGTAAGGCCCTTCAAGATGCAATATATCTTTTCATCATAAAAAGTTCAAGGGTCTCATACTTTTACTATTCTATACATTAGTGATTCTCAATCTGTGCGATCGAAATCTTAATTATTATTATTCTTTATCGATTATTTGAGGGGCGAAATCATTTTCAACTCTAAAAAAAGGTAGTAAGATGATTTTGCGAACAGGCTTTTTAAACATTTCCGCTTTTTTTCAATTTTTTTCCAATATGATTCTAAAAAAAGGTCAGATGATTTTGCGATCAGGCTTTTAAACATTTCCGCTTTTTTCAATTTTGTTCCAATATGATTCTAAAAAAAGGTCAGGTTATTTTGCGTTCAGGCTTTTAAACATTTCCGCTTTTTCATCAAGTTCTGAAACTCGATTTTTCAATATGGCTCACAAGTATCACCAAGTGTCCCTACCTTATATCAGGGATTATCATGCAATTTTTATCTGTTAAAATTTATAGGGGGGGGGGGGGGGGCGAATTATGAAGCCGGCCTTACGAAATGGGCATTTGGTCCAAAAAGGTTGAGGAACACTACAGTATACATGATGAATCAAATAAATAAACAACTGATATATCATATTTTTTTGTAATTATTTTTATTTTATTTACCTTGTAACCATGCATGCATGTCTGCATCAAAAATGAAAACACTTGTTTTTCCCAGATATTTCAAAGCGTCCCATTTAGCTTCAATTTCTTATAACTCTACTATAATTTAATTAGATTTACAGTGTTAAATTTTTTTTTTATTTTGTTTAGTTTTTCTTATTGTTTAAAAATTGCACTTTATACTGTTTTATTTCTATTTATTTTTTTTTTTTTTTTTTTTTTTGTAATTATCAACGGAAGTAAACGGTATAATTTCAGGGTGTTTTATGAATCACATGTTTAGGTATGATTATGACAGGCCAACTGTACTTTCACTTGAGTATTTCTAATGAGTTGAGCATTGAAAAAAATACAAAATAAAAATACTATATAAATAAAAAAAAAAAAATAAAAAAATAAAATTAATGCTACTTTCAGGTTCAGGTTGAGGTTTGTAGGTCGGTGATGGAAGGAAGGACTCAGTCAGCCAGCTGGTTGAATAGATAGATAAATAAATAAATAGAAAGAAAGAGAGACCAACTGACATCGTTTTATATATATATATATATATATATATATATATATATATATATATGTATGTGTGTGTGTGTTTAATAGATGTCCAAGATGATGATGATGATGATGATGATAATAATAATAATAATAATTTTTTCCTTACATTCTCTAGGATATATATATATATGAGTTATGATAAGTGTACTTTATCAGGTATTGAGTCATCATTTCTTGAAAGAAAATAAAAAAATGTAGAGGGTGGGTTGATTTTTCAGTCTATTTTTGACATAACATTCTACGTAAATGGCATTCCAAAGAAATAATTCATTCATTCAACCAAACTAACAGACAATAACAACCAATTTAGTTGTTGTTCATCCATTAAGAAGAAGTTGTTGCTGTTGTTGTTATTTTTCTAACTTTCTATTCAATTTAAAAGATCCATTTTTATTTTTTTTTTATAAACGATCGTTGTTCATTTGATTTAACAAACATTTGGAATTTTATCATTCTGAGTTTCTTTTTTTCTATCGAATAATAAATACATACCAAATGGATTTGTCTTTTATCATTATCCATGAAAAGAAAGAAAGAAAAAAGTTATTAGTTGGCTTTGGCTTTGTCTTTGAGTGTGAAAGAATAATATTCTTCTTGTATTGGGATTAAAGGAATCCAATTCAAGGTTAACCTAAAGAAACAGGAAGTAGGTACAATGACGATTAATGGAATTTATAGAAATATGTAGAAAATAAGCATTTATTATCTATCATTCAGTAACATTTTTTAACTACTTACATATTATATATATATATATATATATAAGATAACATATACTTGTATATTTATCTATTAGATTTAAAAATTAAAAATGTCAATTGGAGAGAGAGAGAAAGTGATTTAATTATGTCACTATGTAATTTATATATATATACGAGGTTTGTTAAAAAGAAAAGATGAATTATTTCGCGAAAAGTATTTATTTAAATTATTAAAGCTTTGGTGGCTGTTTTTATTTATAAGGGAATTTTGTAAATAAAACCACATATTGATATTTGTTATTGTATTTTTTGACTAGTTGTAAATTTATTCAAAATAATACAAATAAAGTATTTTTTTATTTATTCATCAATATCCATTTTCCTTCAGATAGAATGCACTTATGCCAGCGCTTCTTCCAATCGTCGAAGCACTTCTGAAATGCCTTTTCCGTATGGCCACCTTCGATTCCGACTATCTCATCCATTGTGGCAAAGCGCTTTCTTTTCATTGGTCTCTTCCGTTTTGGGAATAGGAGGAAATGGTCACAGGGAGCCAAATCTGCTCAATACGGTGGTTGAGGCATGATTACGGTGTTGTTTTTGGCCAAAAAATCACGAACAAGCAATGGTGTATGAGCCGGTGCATTATCCTGATGCAGAATCCATGATTTGTTTTTCCAGAATTCCGATCGTTTGAGCCGTATTGCTTGACGTTGCAAACGTTACATAACTTCCTTGTAGTATTCGTTATTTTATTTTTTAAGTAAAAAATCGAAGAACATAAAATAGGACTAACTTTTTCAGTTGTCAAAAATAAACTACTAATCCAAAATAGCTTATAATGTCAACCTGTGTGAAACATTTGTGTATCAAAATAACAAAAAAAAAAAAAAAAAATCGATAATCGAATGTACACAGTCCGAGAAAATTCAAAATTCACCTTTTCTTTTCAACAGACCTCTCGTCTATCTTATATATAAAATTCTCGTGTCACAAAACTTTGAAATGATACTCCTCCGAAACGGCTGGACAGATTCTTATGAAATTTTTTATGCATATTTAGTAGGTCTCAGGGCATGTCAGACTTCTTTTATTAAACCGCTAATTGGTAAGGTGTGTCCAGGGGGAGGTATTTAAATAAAAATAGTTTAGTTACAATGCTAGATCATAGAGGCACTGCTGGAGATAATTTGACATGTATATATATCGTAATAGAAGACTTGCAAACAAAAGTGGTTCGTGGGTGAACCGTCTAAGGCGTTATCTTATGACTCTGCACTCTCAGTTCGAAACTCGCAAAGGCAAATTTTTTTTTTAAAAAATTATATATTTTTTTTTACAAATTTATTAATTTTTATTATTTTAATATTTTATTAAATAATTTTATTTTATTAAATTTTATTTTATTAAATTAATAATTATGTCATTTAATTTTTTCTGCATAAATAAACATGGATAAAAAACTTTAGAGATGGGACAGGGTAGGAGTTAGATGGTTATAGCTCAGAATAGGGACACTCAGGGGGGTACAGGGGGCGGAGCCCCCGTCTTGGTGTGGAGAGCGCCGAAGGCGCTCGGAGCAGCTAATATATATATATATATATATATATATAATAAAATAGATTGTTAAATCAAGATTAGTTGTATGTGTGTGAGAGAAAGAGAAAGCAATTATAATAATAGTTATAACGTATCGTAGTTAGTAATGTTGTTGCTGATTAATATGGTGACGCATACAACAACATTCTTGAAAATTCAATTTCATATTATGATACCATACTTCTTGGTTAAATTACAAATTAATGATTAATATTAATAATAATAATAAATATTAATTAAAAAAAGAGACAATTTAGATTAATTTTTGTAATATTTTTGAATCTATTTTCGTTTGAATATAAAAGAATAGAATAAAAAAAAATAAAGGATTTTTTAAAAAATAAATAAATATTACAATTCAATGATTGTATTTATTTAAAATAATGAAACAAAATAATAATTCTAATTATTTAAACGCTTTCATTTAAATCTCATAAAAATTAATTATTATTTCTAATTAATATATATATATATAAAAAAATCAGAACAACATACACCATAATTTTTTACTATCTCGCCAGAGATAGTATTGCGATCACGAAAATTTTCCATGTTGAGATTTTGATGTTTTTATATGTTTTGAAGGTTCCTGTCCTGAATCATTTTCACTAAAGTTGAGAAAAATGTCTGTCTCTCTCTCTCTGTGTGTGTGTGTGTGTGTGTATGTAGAAAAGATTACGTAAAAACGGTTTGAGTTAGAATCAGTGGCGTACCTAGAACTTTTGCCGCCCGGGGCGATCTCCAGTTTGCCGCCCTTTCTATTATAAGTCAATCAAATAGTGGTTTTTATAAATTAATACACATAAATAAATTATTAAGTTATTTAATCAATATTAATTAATACACAGAGTAAATTTTTTTACACGTATTTGTATGCACTCGTAAACATATTTATATAATATTTACTCTTCTAGCTTTCATACTAGAAAAATCGTGTATAATGCTCCCAAAATTTATATTATTTGTAATTTCTTGTTCTATTGACAATATTCCAAGATTTTGTAGTCTTAATTGACTCATTGTAGATCGAAGATAATTTTGCCGAACAACATCTTAAAGATGCGTTTACGAATTCAACGAATTTTAATGAATACAATAAAATAAAATTATTATCCTGTTCTTGGAATTAGAATTCAAAATTTACACTAAAATGCATTTATATACACCGAGGAATAATAATCGAAATCATATAGTTGATCATAATTTATATAAATCAAATAGTAAACTTATAATAATCATAATAAACATTTATTATTCAAGAAAGAAAAAAAATAAATATGAAATGAATAAGTTGCTTTTTACAACTATAACTAAATATAAAAAATGCCGCCCCAAGATAAGTGCCGCCCTATGCGGACCGCACCCACCGCCCCGCCCCCCCTTAGGTACGCCACTGGTTAGAATTATGAAATTTGGTACATGGGCATTATTCAAAATTCGTAGTTTTTTTTCAACTTTTGACAAATGTAGCTCAACCGGAAGAGGGTCATTACCTACAACGTTTTGATTTTTTTTTTCCTCTAAAGTGACCGTAAAAATAAAGATAAAGTTTTGATAATTTTTCACATAATTAAATATTGTATAAAACTGCTATATATAGAATTTCAGCTTGAATCGCTGAAAGTACCGGAATTAATTTTTAACACTGCAAATCTCACGCGCCAACACGTGACGTGGTGCCATCAACAAAGAGCCAAACATGCGCTGATTTAATAAATATTATTTATTAATTACTAATTTATAATTTATAATTAATTAAACTTAATTTAAATATAATATATTATGTTATTTAATCCAATTCAAATTGCGAGATAGTCGTGTGGAGACACTCCAGCTAATTTTTGTTAAAATAAGAAATATCTAATGACTTGGACGTCCACGTGTCTGTCTATCCAGGTGCACATGGAATAATGTCCGGGTTCATTCTCTTTTCATCTCCACACACACAAACACACACACAACTTCTCCTTCCTCCACCAATTCTTGTCATTTCAATACTTTTTCTTTCTTTTTATCTCCGTTCTCCTACTTTTTTCTATCTTTCCCATTTGTATATTATTGAAATATGCAATTGAAAAGTGTAATTCTACAAATAATATTTGTATTATATATCTGTATTATAATAAATAAATATTTTGGTTTATAATGTTTTAGTCATGTGAACGATTGCCAGCACTTGGAGGTGGGGGTGGCAATTATGGGACAACATCAACACCATCGAAAACAATGAACAAAAATGGACAACAGCAACAACAACAACATCATCATCATCATCATCATCATCATCATCCAAGTATTATTACCAATTATAATACAATAATGAAAAATAATACGCATTCAACAACAAAACAAGAACCTAATCTACCAATGACACCTGCAGGTAATCAATATAATCAATTAAAAATCTAAATTTTAGTATTCATATATTATATTGATTATTTTTTTTTTAAATTGTTCTATCTCTCTTGACTTAATTTTTCATACATAATTATATATAAATATATATATAAACAAAAAACAAAAAATATAAAATATAATCTAATATATATCTATTATATATCTATAATTTATATTTAGAGACTATCAAAGAAAAACGTTCATAAACAAAGTATGGTAAACTCTATTGTCTTTGCTAAAACAAAGTTTTTGGCGCCACCAGTTGTGCTGGCAGTAACTAATTGAAAAAAAAATCGGGCTTGTGTGTGTTTGTGTGTTTTTGCCTGGTTTTAGCATGCAGTTATCGGTTATGCGCCTGCAGCGCCTCTTAGTGGTGCCACATAGAGACATCATATTAAAAAAAAATTGGTTTCACCGATTTCTAAGGAATTGGGGGCCCCTGATGTAGTACAACTCCTTCCCTAATTCTATAGATATTTTTCTTTTTTTTCTTTTTTTAGAAATTTTTTCTTCAAAATATTTATATCTTATCTATCTTGAGTATTCATCTTTATTCAATTTCTAAACTCTTCAATCTCCTTCTGTCTACTCGATTATTCTAATTGGTGGACATCTCTACACTTTTTCCCATTTGGTTTCTTCAAAAACAAAATTCTCATTAACTTTTTTATATCTCGCCAGAGTATAGTTATGCCATCACTGAAATTTTCGTTGTCGAGATTTTGATGTTTTTATACGTTTTGAAGGTTCCTGAATCATTTTCACTAAGGTTGAGAAAAATGTATGTCTCCGTTTATGTGTGTATGTATGTAGACAAGATTACGCAAAAACGGTTTGAGTTAGAATTATGAAATTTGGTATACGGGCATTATTCAAAATTCCTAGCTTTCTATCAACTTTTGAGAAATGCCAACCATGTTTTCATTTTTTTCTCTCTAAACTGACCTTAAAAATAAAGATATATGTTTGATAGTTTTCTGCATGATTAAAAATTGTATAAATCTGCTATATATATAAAATTTCAGCTTGATTGAAACGCTGAAAGTACTGGAATTACTTTTTTAACACGTTATCTGCCAATCACGCGCCAGCGAGTAACGTGGAGTCATCAACAAAAAGCCAAACACGCGATATTATTTATTAATTTTAGAAAATTTATAATTTAATTTAAATATAATATATGTTAATTAATCCAATTCAAATTTGCGAGATATTCGACTGGAGACACTCCAGATTTTTTTAATTTCCAAACATTATTAAGACAAATATAACTTTCTGTTTTTCATTAAAATTCTATAAAAAAAATTATTATTTTGAAAGAAAAGTCCTATTTCCTATTTTTTCTATTTATACAATTCATACATTTAATCTCTTTTTTGCATTTTCCAATCAATTTAAATGCCTTTGACCCAAAGATAAGTCTTTAATAATAAAAGTTTGGGTGTGTTCAGAGAAAATTATTATACACAACTCGTGGTACGAGTGGATGCGTTAGGATTAGGAATGTTTATTTAACAAATGGAATCAAGTAGGAAAATATAATAAAAATAAAATATATATCCTATATAAAGATAAAAAGAAGAAAATATTGATAATTTTTTTTTAATCCATCGTAATTAATGAAATGAATCTTTTTTTATTTTTAATAAAAGTTTTTCATTCAATTTTTGGTTTGAAATTTATTAAATTTACATAATTGATATAAGTTATTTTTCATTACATTTTTAAATATAAAATAAAAGAAGATTAAAAAAAAAATTTTAATCATGTTTGTTTTTTATTTATTCAATTTTTTTTTCTTATCATTTTTTAATATTTTTCAAACATGAAATATTTTAATATTAAATTGAGTTATAAGTATATATATACACGAGGTGTGTTCAAAAAGTAAGGTGACTTTGTATTTATAAGAAAAAATATTTATTTATTTATCAATATTTATGTTGTCCCCTTCAAAGTAATTCCCCTCAGATACAATACACTTATGCCAACAGTTTTTCCAATCCTCAAAGCACTTTTCGGTATAGCCTTGAGCCCTTCCAGCGATGCAGTCTTTATCTCCTCAATCGTTACAAATCTCCGACCTTTCATAGATCTCTTTCGTTTTGGGAACAAGAAAAAGTCACGTGGGGCCAAATCCGGTGAATATGGTGGCTATATTTATTATAAATTTAACAAGTACTTAACAGTGTTGTGGTTTACAAAAAAATATATAAAATTCCACTCGTATAATTGAACTTATTATTCTATTTTATATTCCAAAAGAAATAGTATCAAATAAATACATAAAATTTCGAGTGAATTCGAATTTCGTTAAAATTCAAGTAAAAAATTACAATCAAACAGGCAATGCAATTTTATTAAATTGTTACCTAAAAAAGGATATTAAAAATTAAAATATATTTAGATTTGTTTAAATTTCTAATTTGATTCTTTGTTAGTGTTTTTTATTGTATATTTGTTTGATTAAAAAAGTCAAACGTTGTTTTAAGAGAAGAATGGTGGGAAGTTGATGATAGTGATGTGTGGTAGAAAAAAAAATAAAAAAGAATGAAGGGAGAGAAGGGGAAGGAAGCAGGTATCTTGAGGCCTTTGACGTCTAAGAAAGACCTTCACAAGCCAGTTTAAGTGCTTACTTTTTTTTCTTCTGAATATTAATATATTCTATTCGCTATTTATATATAGAATACGAAAAAACGAAAATTAAAGAATAAATATAAAAAAACAAAACAAAAACATTTAATATATGTAGATCTTTTAAGAATAATCATTTTTTTTTTAAATTCTACTTGAACCAGCACAACTTTGTACCTTTATTGTATAATTATGTAGAATCTTTGAAATCATATAGAAAAATGGCTATTGGTGAGAAGTAAGAGGAGGAGAAGAAAATCAATCGATTCAGATATTTAATTAATTAAATTGAAGTATATAATAAGCAAACGAAATAAACAGAGAAATCACTTCAATTTTAAATTAGCTGGAGTGAGACACTCCTCTCGACTATCTCGCAATTTGAATTGGATTAAATAACATAATATATTATATTTAAATTAAAATTAATAAATAATGTTTATTAAACCAGCGCATGTATGGCTCTTTGTTGATGGCACCACGTCACGTGTTGGCGCGTGAGATTTGCAGTGTTAAAAAATTAATTCTGGTACTATCAGCAATTCAATCAAGCTGAAATTCTATATATAGCAGTTTTATAAAATCTTTAATCATGTGAAAATTATCAAACATATATCTATATTTTTACGGTCACTTTAGAGGAAAAAAATCAAAACGTTGTAGGTAATGACCTGCTTCCGGTTGAGCTACATTTCTCAAAAGTTAATAGAAAATTACAAATTTTGAATAATGACCATGTACCAAATTTCACGATTCTAGCTCAAACCGTTTTTGAGTAGTCTTGTCTACATACATACACACAAACACACACAGACATTTTTCTCAACCTTATAGAAAATGATTCGGGAACCTTCAAAACGTATAAAAACATCAAAATCTCGACATCGAAAATTTTCGTGATCGCAATACTATCTCTGGCGAGATAGTAATTAAATATAACCAATAAAATTTTTATTAATAAAAAACAATTCCCATTCCCCTTAAAAAAAAAATTAAATTAAATGTAAAGAAAAGAACAAAAGAAGAATTATAATCTTGATTAAGAAATTAGAGTATACAATCGTTTAACCTTTCAGTGATAATTACAATTTATATTTATTTATTATAATAAAAATATTTTTTTTTTCAATTCTCTTTTCAGAGGTTTTAAAATTATATGGATCATCATTAACTGAATATGAACGACATGAAATACAAAATTATTCCCAAATATGGTATTTGGGATTGAATGCCGGAAAAATTCATGGTGATGAGGACGCTTCACAAAATGCCGGCTACGATGACGAAAATGGAAATTATATTAAGGTAAATTCTTATACTTATACTATTCACTTATTCATTAACTGTATTCATTTCCATATTTTATATATTTTTTTATTATAATACGATAGTAGTATAATATATATAAATTTCTATAGTGGGAGGACTTTTGCCTACTCTTGATTTATTTATTTTTTTTACTTCTAATTATTATTTTTCATTTTTATTTTTTATTTTCGATTTACAAATCCACTTTTTACAAAAAAAAATAAAATACAAAACAAATTCACGATTGAAAATTTAAAAAAAAAATGTGAAATTAATTGTAATCAATATCAATATCAATAATAATATTTACATTGCTATGATAAATTTCTTTGATATTAATTACTATCTTAAAAATTACAATATTATTCTAAATTTGATTTTTATGATTTCTTCTATTATCCTTTATTTTAACACATTCACTGAAGAACTTTTTTTATGGCGTGATCTTTGTAAATTAAAAAAAAATAAAATCAGTAATTGTTTACAAAACGGGAAGCTTCAGGGATTTGGATGAAACTTTGTCAGTAAATTCCTTTTTTAATTCCTAAGAAACTTTCCTTATGCTAAATTTCCCGGTCGCTTCTAGTTTATGAGATAAAAAAATTTTAAGTTTAACAGATTAGTTTACGAGTATTACGAACCTCGAAATATAATGTGATTAAATAATGTTTTATTGACTAATTCACTAATTTTCGGAGTTTTTTTCGGTTCGGTTTGGATATAGGATAATTATTTAATGAATTAATTTTTTTAATTTTGGAGCTCTCTGCTGGCGAAATGAATAAAACATGGTAGTTAAATAGAATAAAAATAGATTTATATGCAAATTTTAATATTTTTGTATCTCGTAAGAGAACGATAAAAATTGCATAAGGAAAATTTCTTTGGAATTAAAAAAGGAATCCACTGGCAAAGTTTCATCCAAATCTCTAAAGCTTCTCGTTTTGCAAACAATTACCAAAAAACCAATGATTATAAAAATTTGTTCAGCCACATTCTTGAGTTATAAATATTTTAACAAATCCGTTTTTCTTTTATATTGTGTATTTAAATAGGTATTTAGGTATTATCAAATATTTGCTTGAAAAGAATGAGAAAAAAAATGTTCTATTCTTTTATTGAATATTTATTTATTTATTTATTATTTTCCAGAAAGAGTAATTATTATTATTTAATATTCTTTTATGTGAAACGAAGATTTTAACATTTTTTTTTCATTATTTCTATTTTAATTTTAAATAATTTATTTTTTAAGCATATAACTAAATAAATTATCTACACTTTTTAATTAATTAAATACAGTAATACCCCGTTTAACGCGGGGGATACGTTCCATCAAAAGAGAGCGTAATGCGAAACAGCGCTAAACGAGGCTATTTTAACATGTAAATAATGGGGTTAGGGGAAGATGGATAGAAAATTGGTTAGGTGTTAAATTTAATAATTCTGTTTTTTTTTAATAAAAATAAAACCAAACATTTATTTCTTACAAAAATAAAAACAATATAAACGAAAATATAAATAAAATTCTAAGTCAGACAAATCATTCAGTCTATTCTGTGTTTCTAATTTTCTGCCTTTTATCAAGAAGGCATCTAATGTAGTTTGCGTTTTCCTTGTGCGTTCTGATACAAGTTGTTGATAAGTGGATAAAACACCTCGTCTTGCTTTTGAACTCGTGTCAAAATTTGGATCAATTTCAACAAATTGGTCCATAATTTCAGTTATAGTAGTCAAACTGCTTTTTACAAACGCCATCGAAAGTTCTTTTTGCTCTTCTTCGAAATCATTACTATTAATATTTTTGTTTTCTTCTTGCTCAGTTAATTCCTTGAGCTCATCATTAGAAAGACTAGCTGCTGTTTCTTGAACTATTTCTTCGACGTCTTCCACATTTACCTCATCTAAACCGGTTTGTTTCGCTAATTCCACTATTTCTTCCAAAATTTTATTCAATTTTATTTATGGACGGAGTGTCCAATGTCTTCACTCTTACTTAAATCTGGCCAAATGTTGCAGTTGCCGATGAGAGTATCTTTTCTTTATTCTTAAGAATTATTCTTATTGTTGAAGTTGCCAAATTCAATGTAGCACTAATTTGAGATTGATGTTCACCAGAATCTAATCTTCTAATCACTTGCATTTTAGTTTCCAGTGAAATGCTTATTCTGGTTGCTTTCTTTTCTTGTTTTTCGTTAACACCCATGTTAAAAAATAAAGATCATAATATTTGTCACTGTATTAATCATTATACATATTATATAAATTTATACTTACAATAATGTGACCAAATGTTTCAAATAATAAAATTGCGTTCTCACAGCACCGTACCAAACAAAAAACACAACTACACTGTTTGGAAAATCTAGCGCTGCGAACGATTTCGGGGAATCCCCGGGTTCAAATAAAAGAGCGCTAAACCGAAACAGCGCTAACCGAGACAGCGTTAAGCGGGGTCTTACTGTACTTAATATATTATTTTTTTGAAAAATATTAATAAACAAGAAGCATTTGTTCAAATTCACATATTAAATTCATTGTTTTCCAATATTTATCAAATGATACAGTGCCTTTGTTAGTCGTTCAATAATTTCCAATTTTTAATTCTTTATTTAATATTGTTTGTTTAAAACTGCATTACTTTATGTAAAGGAGTGTCTACTTGTATAAACTGTAATTATGCTATTCGAGTTAGAGCAAAGGTAGTAATTAGGTAGTTTCCATATGTTTTCAATCAAAGTTCTAGGAGTTCATGTTTCAATGATTTAAATATTGACTGAACAGAGAATTTTTAATTAATTATATGGTACAAGTCCTGGATCTCTATCTACAATGATGACAACACCAGCTACCACCTTCATTTCACTCGACATTTTCACATCAACATTAAAAGTAAAATGCCTCTTATTACTCGGTCATACAAAGACAATGTTTGTTCATGATAATTAATTTATTATTATTATTCCTGATACCCTAATTAATTTATTGGCGACCATTTCCCTTGTAAGTGCAGGACAATGCATAAGTGCCCTTGATGATACGTCATCTTGATTAAATAGAAATACGAGCCGTAATTATATAAACTAGTCATCCAGTCATGGATTGATTTGGATAAAACTTTACCAGTAGGTTCCTTTTTCCTAGAAGCGACCTGCAAAAATTGCATAAGAAAAGTTTATTTGAAATTGAAAAAAGAATCCACTGGTAAAGTTTTATCCAAATCCATGACTGGATGACCAGTTTCTATAATTACCATACTAGCTCTAGATTTGCTTTAGCAAGCTTAATTAAAATTCCAAACTCAATGGTATAGAATAGGTAACAAACATTTTGGATAGAAATGTTAGAATACCATGAAGATCAAAATCATCTAAAATACTCAAACTTCTTGATGAATGGAAGAATTATCCTAAGAAAACATTGAGCATTTATTTAATTAAGATAATTCCAAACAAATAAACAAGAAATGAAAATTGTCAATAAAAAAACAACTTAAAAGTTAGTTTGTTATTTTAATTTTAATAACTATAATGAAAAAAAAAACAAAATTTTATAAAAAAAAAAATTAAAGTGTTGCGTTTTTTACCGACCGACGATAGTAAGGGATGTATTGTTTTCACACCAAATTTCACATGAGGAGATTTTTTACAAATCTCCACAAATCATGCACTTTGTATTGGTTTTATCCTCGGGAAAATCATCTTCATTAGTTTTTTCTTAATTTAAAATTATATGACGACACCCAGCTCTTGATGACGTCACAGCCAGCTCCTCCTTATATATTATAAATAAAAATATTTATGTTATATTTATATCTGTTTTTTATTGCATTAATAGATACATTTAAATTATTTGAAATTGTTTCTGTAGCTGGAAATTAATTTACATCAAACCGTCGGTCGGTTCTACGCCTGGCCACAGGTCAACATTATTGCAAATGAGTTTATCTGTGTGTATTCATCTTTTTTCCATTTAATATATACAAAAAATAATACAAATGAATGTTTCTATATAAATTTGAAATATATATATATATACATATTTAACAAATGACAAATAAATTATGTTATTAAAAAACGATTTATTATATAATACCAAAAAAAGATTAGATTCCATATTAATTCCACCTCCACTTATGGGAATATAAAACAAAAAAACAAAACAAACTTTCTATTCAAATTTTATATATATTTATACTGTAATATATATGTAATTATATATAAGGATTATATTATATAAAAGGATTTTATTTATGTGTTACTATTTTTTGCATTAAAATTATTATAATTCATTTTATTATTTTGAAAGTTTATCCCGTTTATCAGAATATTTTTTTATTTTTTATTTTTTGTCCTTTTATATCAAATGATTAATTGCTTACTCGATATTTTATGTTTGAAGTAGACATAATGGTGATATACTCCCACACATTCCCACACTCCCTACACCCTCATTTATTCATTATTATATAGCAATTTATAAAACAAAATAATTCTATATTTATTTGGAATATAAATTTATTTTTAAATTAACAATTGCAATGAATCATAATTGATTGATTCATAAATAACTATACACATCTAGTTTATTATTATGTAAAATAAATATGTATTCAGCCTAGTTTACACGGGCTTGGTACTTGTCATTAGTTCAGGGGTGGGCAAATACTTTTAAGCGCAGACTTTTTGAACGCTCGCCGGTCCGTTGAAAAAGTTGGCTCTTATTTTGATTTTTCGTTCAATATGTCTCTAAAAAAAAGATAATTTTTTTTTTATTAGTGTTTTCGAAATATGTTCCTCCGGCCCGGAAGACATTTTGAAAATTTCATTTTGGCCCGCGCTTAAAAGTATTTGCCCACCTCTGAATTTATGACAAGTACTAAGCCCGTGTAAACTAGGCTTTATAAACAGTCTGACGCAAAAATAAGGGGACTGACTTAAGATAAGCTAGTACGAGTACCAAAACAATTTTTTTTTTTGCTCTTATTCAAAATAAACTCCTTCTCCATCAATACAGCGTTGGATTCGTCTGTAAAACGATTCAAAGCTACTCTGGAATTCATTTTTTGGGATGCTGACTAGGACCCCCAATTATAAACTTACAATAAGATCAACAAATGTTTCAAATGATAAAAATTCGTCTGTACATCATGGAACCAAACAAGAAACACAACTACACTGATCGAAACACTGTATTACTGTATTTCTATCATTTAATTAATTATCTACTAATTGAAATTGGTTTCTTATCTTTTGTTTACAGGTGATGCATGATCATTTGGCATTTCGTTATGAGATCCTTGAAGTAATTGGTAAAGGTAGTTTTGGCCAAGTAATTCGTGCACTTGATCATCGAACACATCAACAAGTGGCAATTAAAATTATAAGGTATTTTTTTTTCATTATATTAACAATATATATATATATATATATATATATACGAGGGTGGGGTGAAAAGTTTCCGGCCTGACCAAGAAAAATTATGTTTTTGAATCTTTGTTTTTGCTTTATTTTTCAACATTCAAGATAGCTGAGACCTGTACGATGTCAGCTGAACGTGTGCTAAATATTTTGCCCAACCATTAAATATGGAAAGCTGTGTGCATCGTGGGTGCCGCGTTTGCTAACGTTAGACCAAAAATTGCTTCGAAAAATCATTTCTACCGACAATTTGGCGCTGTAGGCGTAATCCAAACGAATTTTTGCGTTTATAAGAAATGTATCAGTGTTGATGGAGATTATGTTGAAAAATATAGCAAAAAAAAAACAAAATTTAAAAACATAATTTTTCTTGGTCAGGCTGGAAACTTTTCACCCCACCCTCATATTATTATAATTATCATATTTATTTACCATTTGATGAAAACTTTATTTTATCAGACATCTTTGTAACTTTAGACAATTACAACATTATACATTATACATATAAATGCATATTCTTATTCTTATTATAAAAAATGTTAATGAAAATGTGTTTGTTGATTTATTTTAGAAATAAGAAACGTTTTCATCAGCAGGCGTTAGTCGAGGTACGTATTCTTGATCATCTGCGTCGAAAGGACCAAGACAACCAGCATCATATCGTTCATATGAATCATTATTTTTATTTCCGTAATCATTTATGTATCTCGTTTGAACTTATGAGGTAAACAAACAAACAACAAATCTATTTCCAAAAGAATTTTACAGTTTCCTTTTTAATTTTATATAATTCATATTAAAAAAAAAACTATTTTATTTTCAGTCTCAATTTATATGAATTGGTAAAAAAGAACAAATACCAAGGTTTTACACTTGATCTAGTACGTCGTTTCGCCTTATCATTAGTTAAATGTTTAAAATTATTACAGCAAGAGAATATTATTCATTGCGATCTCAAACCAGTAAGTTACATTTTTATTTAATTTTAATAATAAAATAATATTAATTATAATATTACTTATACATCTATCTCTTACCATATAATGAATATATTATATTAAAAAAAAACAAAAAAAAACACTTGCATATTTTCTATTTTTATTACTTATATGGTAGAATATGAATTTAAAATTTAAATTTATATTATATATATATATATATATTTAAATATGAATGATTGTTATAACATTTTGAACATTATTTATTTTAAAAAAAGGTAATTATTTACAAAAACGTGAATCTCCAGGGATTCGGATGAAACTTTACCTGTGGATTCCTTGTTTAATTCCAAAGAAGCTTTTCTTATACAATTTTTCCCGGTCTCTTTTAGTTTACGAGATAAAAATTACTAAAATTTGAATATAATTTGCCCATAAACATTCTATATAGCTACGATGTTTCATTCATTTAGCTAGCAGAGGGTTCCACTAATTTTCGGGGGGAGGGGGTTCAGTTCATATTGGATATATGATAATTAAAAAAAATTAATTAATTAAATAATTTTTCTATATCCAAACAGAACTGAAAACAAACATGATATAAGTTGAATAATTCTGGAGACGAAATGCATAAAACAATTATTAATATGGTTGTCAAACTGAAAGGCGAATTATCTCTCAAAATTTATTTTATCTTGTTAACTAAAAAAGACAGGGAACAATTGTATAAGCAAAGTTTCTTTGGAATTAAACAAGGAATCCACATGTAAAGTTTCATCCAAATCTCTAGAGATTCCCATTTTGTAAATAATTACCTTAAAAAAAACTATGAAATTATGTCTATTTATTGGTGTTTGATTATGTCCAATGTTATTTTAAATATATGAAAAAAAATAAAATCAAATGATAAAAAGATGTGTTTGTTGATTTGTTTTAGGAAAATGTATTGCTCAAACAACGAGGAAGTAGTGCAATTAAAGTCATAGATTTTGGCAGCTCGTGTTTTGCCCATGAAAGAGTTTACACTTACATACAAAGTAGATTTTATAGAGCACCTGAGGTGAGTTTATTAATGGAAATTTTTAATTGATTTGAAAGATTATTTATTATTTTATTTTATTTTATTTTTTAAGGTGTTATTAGGATTGCCGTATGGACCAGCAATCGATATGTGGAGTTTGGGTTGTGTTCTTGCTGAATTATCAAGTGGTTCTCCATTATTTCCTGGTGAGAATGAAGTGGACCAATTGGCTTGTCTTATGGAGCTCCTCGGTGTCCCACCACCGGATTTAATCGCCAACGCATCTCGCAGAAGACTTTATTTCGGTAAATATCTTTCAAATGGCTTTGTAATTATTTATTTTTTTTTTTAAATTAAATTAATTCTTTTTAATATGTCGTGTGTGTTTGTTTGTTTTTTTAAAGATTCCCGAGGTAATCCTCGTTCGGTTACCAATTCCAAAGGACAAAAGCGGAGACCCGGTTCTCGTGGTTTGTCCCACGCATTACGTTCTCCTGATCCTATATTCAATGATTTTATTGCAAAATGTTTAGAGTAAGTGATTTAAACTACTATTCACTACTAGAAACGTAGTTATTACAAGCAATTATTTTTAATGATGACTTTTTGAACGATAAAAAAAAGTGTTCTCAAAACAGTAAATTATTCCATAGTTGTTGTTTTTTTTTGTTGTATTATTATTTTTCAATTTTACATCATCCCTATATAATATAACTAAAAAAACAAAAATAACTCTGACTTTGTACGTTCTACGCAAGTACAACGCCTATCAATGAGGTGTCCTATGATCAGTAGAACGGGTCCTCTCCGCTATCAAGTAGATTTTCCCCAATGTTGTTCCCGGAGGCTGGGTTGACTCCGTCCCATAGACCCCAGCTAGGGAAATTCCCCTGCCAGACCCGGGACTTGAACCCGGGACCATATGAATGTGAGGCAGGTTCGCTACCCGCACACCCAATGGCGCCTTCATAATATAACTAACAATAATCAATTTTATTATTATTATTATTATTATTATTATTATGTATTAATATTAATGTTATTAATGTTAATAATGTGTATGTGTGTGTGTGTGTGTTTTTGTTTATGTTTATAGATGGGATTCGACTAAACGATTAACCCCTGATAAGGCATTACGTCACGAGTGGTTGGCACAAAATCCACAAGCCACCCCACCAGCGACAGTAGTGGAGACAATTCCTGAATTATCATCAACGACAACGCCCGTCTCTGTGAAAGATCTCCTCCAACATTATTCATTATACCGAATGTACAAGGGAAAGAAAGCGTTGGCGGCTGGTGGCGATGCCGATACAACGATTAACGAGAAACCGAGAACGAGTATCAAACAAGGGAATGGGGTCACTTCACGGACCGCACCCAGCAGATCTCTCTCCGGTCTTGCCGATCTCGATTCAAGTTTAGACGACTCGGGCACCTTCTTGCCACCCATTCTCTAATAGAAAATTTTCTAATAAATAAATAAACAAATAAATAAATTAATAATACACTCGTTCATTTATGTTATTCCTTTCAAATATATATATAAATATATATATATATATAAATACTCGGTAAATTAAACAGCCAAGTTTGAATACCAAAAAAAAAAAATAAAAATAATAATAATAAATAAATAAATAAATAAATAAAAAACATCGAAAAAACAATTTACCTATAATAATTAATTAATTAATTAATTTATAAGAAATAAATTTATCATTGAGATAAACTATACAATTAAACTATAGAGAACTATACTTATATATTATCTATACCTACAGGTATTAATATCAATTTATGTAATTCTATTATAGCACAATATATAACATATATAATATCAATTTGAAGTACATATTGTATTTTTTTTTTTTAATTAAAAACAAATTTTTTTCAGTTTTTATTTTTTAACTAAAAATATAATAATTTTATTATATATATAAAAAAATTATATAAAAATTGAAATAAAAATTCTATATATTATATAATAGGAGAGAAATGGAGATTTTTGTCGTTATTTAAAGCAACAAGTTTATATATTAAATTCGATATATGAAATATGATTAAAATGCAAACTTTGTTTAATATATGAAAGACAAGTTTTATTATTTAGACTAGTAAGATTATTAATGCAAGGGTGTTCATTTCAATAAAGCATGATAAAAATGTAGTGACCAAAAAAAAAATAAAATAAAATAAAACTAATAATATCTCTTATTCTCTACAATGTTTTTTGTAATGAAATTTACTTATTATTTTTTTTTTTAAATATCATAATTTATAATTAATAAAAATATATGATAAATAAACAAAATACAAAAATAATAAAATAAAAATAATCTATAAATTAGCAATTTGTTTTTTTTTTTCAAAATCAATTAATATTTACGTATAGATACATATATTATGGTAAAATGATAAGATAATGTATGAGGACGATGAGAAGAGTATGTAATAATTTTATAAATTATATACCTATAATATCTTTTCTTGATATGATGACCTATTATGTTAGTTTTATTCGTTTTGTTTTAAATTCTAAAGTATTGATGATGATATAGGTACATTTTTAATTTATTTTACATTTAATAATTCTATGCATTCTAGTAATTATTTCCAATAAGTTAAGAATTACATTGAATTGAAATATTTTATGTTATATTATTTCAACTGATGTTAATTTAATTTTTGAGATTGACACTCTTGGATTAAGTGATGAATTTTATAATAATAATAAACAAAAAGAAAAAAAAAATTGTGCCTAAATCAAAAATATTAATATTATAATATTATATATATTATATATTCATAATATTATTACACTAAAATATGAATATGAATATAAATATGAATTATAAAATGATTAATATGAAAATAATATTATAAAAATAATTTATTTTTAACAAATTCATTTTAAAATGATAATAATATTTGACATCTATCGAATGGAATGATTTAAGAAATTTAATGTTGTTGCCTCTATTAGAATTTTATCAATTGATATTAAAAATTTATTATTTTTCATACAATAAATGATGGTATTTATAATTTATAATATCTTAAAATCAAATTTTGATTTATTTTAATATTAATAGTTAAATGTTAATTTAAATGGAAAGACAAAGCGTGTTGTGTGATAAGTATGTCTTTTTTTGTCTGTCTGTGTGTGCGTGTGTGTGTGTGAATTTTGTATTTAATTTATTAATGAAAACTATTTTTTAAAACAATTTAAAATAAAAATTTCCTCTCAAGATACATGTACAGAAACATTTTTTTTTTGTTTCTTTTCTTTTCTTTTCCTATACACTTGTGTTATTATTATTATTATTATTATTATCTATTTTAGTAGAAAAATTTCATTAAATAAAACAATCTAATTTTAATTAAATTACAACATTATTACATCAATATCATATTTTATATTTAATGACAATTGTGATACTCTTTTTTTATTTTTATTTTTCTTCAATTTGAGTTTTGATTATTATTTTATTAATATATTTTCAAATTTTGTTATATATCTCTACCCATTACATTACAATCAAATCAAAAATATAAAAAATAATTTGTTTTAAATAAAACAAAGTGTATGATATTAAATGAGTGAAATAATAGTTAAATCTGGTAAATATGGATGGATTCAAGTACTTATTTGTATATTTTGATTTAAATATTTTATAAAAGCAGTCAATTTTTTATGAGATAATATAAAAATTTATACTAATAAATAAATTAAAGTAATTTTTGTTATAACTTAAGTATACGATTGGAAATAAATGAAAGGAAGAGAAAAACAACAACTACATTTATTAGATTGATATACTTATATATATAAAAATTATAATTATTATTAATGTAAAAGTAAAATATAAAGATGGAGTATAATAATAATAATAATATAATAATTATAGGGGCTGTCTATTTATTCATATTTATGAATATTTGACAAGGATAATTAAATATTATTATTATTATTAATGACTGGTTTAGATAATTTGTTCATAGATGATTCTGATAGATGAATAGAAGAATATGTATGAAAAAATTGTTTTAATAAAATTTATCATATAACAGATTAGGCGTCATAAGTGAAAGTAGTCATAAGAAAAATAGAAAGTCTAAATAATGAAATTATATGCTAATCACGAGAATATATGGTAAATATAAACTTCATTATCGTTCTTCTTAGGCGTTAAAATAATATAACCAAAGAAGTACTGAAATTTTCAGGACAAAAACATCAACATTTTTTGAAATAAAACTTTGAAATTCTCTAACTGACTTTTAATCTATTACATCATAAACATTTTACACAAATACAAATAAATAAAAAAAAAATAATAATAATATTTCTAAATTTTTTTAATTAATATATTATTTAATATTGCCTATCTGTGAAAATAAATAAATATCAATGCTTTTTATTTTTATAGTAGTTCATTTTATTTACAATAAAAATGGATTGATGAAAGAGATGATGAAAATTCATTTGTTTTATTTTATTAACTGTATTGAAAATTAATATTTTCTTATGATAAGAGACATTTCCCTTATAAACATTTAATAAATTCATTTAAAAACATAAAAGAAGAAAAAGTACCAAAGGGTCAAGAGGCAACATTGTTGACTCACATTCTCGTAGCCTCGGGTTCAAGTCCCAGGTCTGGCAAAGGGAATTTCTTTAGTTGGGTTCTATGGGAGGGTCGGAGTCAACCCACTGGAAGCAAAATTAGGAAGCTGATTGATAAAAAAAAAAGTAGCGCCTCCGATCAAGGAAATCAAGGTAAAGGTTGATAGGACCCGTTCTACTGATCATAGGACACCTCATCATAAATATAACCGACTTGATAGGCGCTGTTCTTGCGTAGAATGTACAAATGTTATTTGAAAAAAAATATACAGATATTACTCTGAAATAAACACGGATCATCCAATAAACAAAAGAGGAGATTATATAAAGTTTTAATAAATAAAAAAAATAAAAACGTTTCAAAATGTTAAATTATATATATGTGCGAAGAAAACAATATAATTACAATTTCAAAAGCAATGAGATGATTAAGAAGAATAAATAAATTTGAAAATAGAATCTATTTAATTAGTTAATAGGCTATTCAACTTAATATTTCTAGTAAAAAGATCTAAATAATAAATACGAGGGTGAGTAACAACAAGTCCGTGACCTAAATGATATGGCAACACTTCTCCTGTCAGAAGGTAACTAACTATCAGCTGACTCCTAACGAAATTTGAAACAGCTGGGACTTTTAGTTTTTGTTTGACATATTACCTAAAAAAATTAAAAACGATAACATATTTAAATAAAAAAAAAATATAAAATAATTAATTATCAAACTTATAGAATTTATTAATAGATATTTTTGTAAATTTTTAATTTTTACTTTTGAAATTATTTATATATTTATTTACCATGTTTAATTTTATTTGATCTTGAAAGCTTAATACAAAAATTTAAAAAAAAATTCTTGCGCCCTCTTAAACATTTCTGAAATAATATAACAACATGGAACAAATCTGACCTTTTTTTTTAGACCATACTGAAAAAAAAATCGAAAATTTTCAAAAGTTTGCGGGCACTTGAATTTCCTTCGCTCCTACCTTGCAACAGTCTCGCGTCCCCCAAGGGAGGCGCGCCCCACAGGTTGGAAACCGCTGGCTTAATATCTTCTCTCTCTCTCTCTCTCTCTCTGTCTGCCAATTCAATTAACAAATAAATAAATAAATTCAAAGAGTATAGATACATTTTTTTAATAAAAATATGAATATTTTATTATTATTCTTATTATTATTAATTAGTATTATTTATTTTTTATTAGAAATATAATTGAGACCGACTTCCATTTAATCCTTTAATTAATTTAATTGATTATTTAATGATTAAGTAATTGAGTTTATTTAGTATCACAATGGATTTTGTTCAGGCGACACGTATCAATCAAATTTTATTTAATACATTTGGTTTAATGCCTTATTCGATTGATGGACCATTAAAATGTCGTATTATTCAATATAATTGTAACATTACTATATTCAATTACTTTCTCTCTATTTTTTTTATTATTTATTATGTCTATTTTTCATTTTTCTATGATTGTTTTATTTTCAATTTTTTTGTAACATTTCATCATTTTATGTCATTTTTTAGTTGTTGCATGCTAATCTTAACATTTATTTATATTGAATTTATAAAATTATATTATCGCAAAGATATCATTGAAATTTATACAATTTTAATATATTATATAGATAAATATAATAAAGAATCAAATAAATTTTGTTGGATAATTGTTCTGTTTAATTTCTATAATTATTTGATATTCATTTGTTTATATATATTTCAATATAAATTTTATGGACCAGAAATTTTAAATTTCACTGATCTGTTTAGTGATAGGAATAAAATGGTGATGTTTTTAAAATATAATATTATAATATTTTTTGAATTGTATCCATTTCTTTTGATATTATTATTGAATCAATTATTATTCACACTTTATATATGTTTCTATATATTTATGAAAAATATTTTATCAATAGAATATCATTTATATAATCATTTATGTTTTTTATTTAATAGAATAGTAGATATTTTCAAAATATTTCTTATTCAATTTATTTTTATGAATTTTATATGGTTAATTTATATGGGATCATATCATATAATTGATATCTACATTCGAAGAACAATTGATTACAATTACAATATTACATTAACATTACGTTTATTAATTATATTTTTATATATGCTCTATCAAGTCATACATTCATGTTTAATATGTGAAAAATTAAAACAACAGGTTGGTAAATAAACACACACTAACACAATATACAATTATTAAAATAAATTAATTAATTAATTAATTAATAATTTTAAAATGATGAATTACATTTAATTATTATTTTTTTAATTTAGCATATAAAAGTAAAGTTCTTGCTATTTATTTATTTATTTTTCTAATTATTTTCATTATTATTATTATTATTATTCGATTTGATTGCACTTTCTCAGCATTGCTGCTGGAAAACTTTCACCTATCCCTAAAGCCTAGTTTACACGGGCTTAGTACTTGTCATTAGTTCAGGGATGGGCAAATACTTTTAAGCGCGGGCTTTTTGAACGCCCCCGGCCCGTTGAAAAAGTTGGCTCTTATTTTGATTTTTCGTTCAATATGTCTCTAAAAAAAAAGATAATTTTTTTTATTAGTGTTTTCGAAATATGGTCCTCCGGTCCATAAGAAATTTTGAAAATTTCATTTTAGCCCGAGCTTAAAAGTATTTACCCACCCCTGAACTAATGACAAGAACTAAGCCCGTGCAAACTAGGCTTAAGATGGAATGGGATTAGGCACTGACGATACGAAAAGAAAGTTCATCTTGACCCGTAGGACGGATAGTTCGAATTTATTTGTTGAGGAACTTTCAATACCAATCATCTTACATAATAAGAACAGGCTAAAGAGTAATAATCTTACAGACTTGCCACATTGGGAGAAAGTTCCTCGAAGATGTTCCTTATATTTTTTGGAGACAACCCTTCCGCGGGCAGTTCTTAACCCTTTCCAGCTTCCAGATCTTTTTTATTTCCATAGCAAGTTCTTCCTATTTTCGTTGCTTCTCGCTTTCTGACTTTTTGACGTTATACGTCAGTGGAACTGTTTATTAGGAGAATGTCTGGTCTGTTCAAGTCGATTGTTTTGTCCGTTAGAACTGGGTGGTCCCAATAGAGTATAGTGTCTTTATTTATTTTTGTAGTAGAGGGGTGTTATTTTAATGTCCAGTAACTTATATTTGAACCTTAGCTGCTGATAGATCAGTTTGGCAAGTTGGTTATACTTACCTAGGTATGCTGTTGTGGCCATTTCAGGGCAGCCTGCCATGACATGTTCAATGGATTCACCCGCCCTACCACATATTCGACATCTATCGTCCACATTCGTAGTTTCTATTTGTTATGACTCTGTCTTGGATGGCTATCATAAACCCCTCAGTCTCGGGGTACAATAATCCATCGTTAATCCATAACCTAACATTCTTGCAACGTGTCCTGCCGATCGCAACCTTCTAGATTTTATTACCACAGACGACTCATTTTAAAACACATAGTAATAGGAAAATGATGGGAAATTGTACAGAAGAAAGAAACTGAAATATTAATAATTATATTTAATAATTAAATTTAACACATAATAAAAAAAAAAATAATATTTTACAAAATTATAATTGACGTTTTTGTGCGATTTCTTTTATGTTTGGGCTAAAATTACTAAGTTTTGAACGCCGTGTCGGCCACCGGTGGTTGACATAACATACCTAGCTTTGACTCTATTTTTTGGATAAATTGCTATTCAGTGTGGCCGATGTGGCCCATAGTTACCTGCAGCTTAGCCGACCCGGTGCCAACTATAATATTATTATATAATAAAGATGCTCAATAAATCCCTTTATTTAGCTTCTTTATGTGGCTGTTGCAACCCGAATATAATAATATTATAGATGACACCAGGTTAGCTAAGCTGCAGGTAACTATGGGCCACATCGGCCACACTGAAAAGCAATTTATATGGAACGCGTGGCCGACAGCCCAAAAAATAGAGTCAAAGCTAGGTATGTTATGTCAACCACCGGTGGCCGACATGGCGTTTAACGTGTTAAATCTCCCCTTACAATTTATTTTTTACTAAAGAGACATCCATAGACCCCCAATAGACCCCTTGGTGATCATAGACCCCCCATGAAATCCCATAGACCCCCAGGGGGTCCACATGGACCCCTTTGAGAATAGCTGATTTAAATTTTTCTATATTTTAAAATTCTACTTTTTGTATGTTAAGACTTTATGTGTTAATACTGTTCCCCTCTGCTACTAAATATTGTATCTTAACACTATTAATTTCGAGCTCAACCTTTTTTCCTACTTCTATTCATTTTACTTCATCATCTTTAATTTAGTTTATCGAGTCTCCTATTATATTTAAATCGTCCGCGTAACCTAATACTTGAAATATTTTGCCTAAATGAATTTCATTTTGTTTAATCACGTATTCTAATGCTAAATTAAATAAAATAAGTGATAAAGTCACTCGTTGTTTTAACCCATTTTTTGATTACAAAAGTTGTTGATAATTGATTTCGACATTTTACTCTCCTTGACTACCTTCGAAACAAATTTGAATACTTACTAATTTTTTCGCAATTCCCAATAAAATTAGAATTTGTAACAGTTTTCCCGATCTAAATAGTCATTTAATTGCCTTTTTAATTTAGTTATTTAAAAGAATATAATATTTATTATAAAAATATTTAATAAAATATTTAATAATAGTTTCTCCCAATATTATATTATAACTATTATATATATCTCGGCATATATATATATATATTATATTTATTTATTAAATATCTTGTAGAAAGATTATTTTCTCGATTTACAACATTATAATTTAAATTTTATAAAAACAATTTTGAAATAATCCATGAAATTTGAAATGTTTAAAAAAAAAAAAAACATTTTATCAGGATAATAAATTTTGAGATCGAGTTGCACTAAATGAGAATATCACTTAACACACCTAACAAATTTAACCTTTAAAAAACATTCTTATCATTGATCATTGATCATTATTATTGATTTGATCATTAAAATTGATTAAAAAAAATAAAAAAAGAAATAAAATTCATTAAGAAATTAGATTGATTATTTTATGTATAAAAAAACAAAACAAAAAATATGAAAGATGTATACATATATTTTGTAGTTATATTATAATGGATTTTATACAAGCGACGTGTTTATTTTTAATTCCATTGAAATTTTTCGGTATTGTCCCTTTAAAATTATCTAAAATATTAACAAATATAAAAATTGATAAAAAATATCTATTAATTGGAAATTCTTTTTTTTTAATTTTACTTCTTTATTTTATTTATACTATGTTTTTTATTAGAAATAATTTTCAAATAACAAATTTACATTCATTTGTTCAAGCAATAACAATATTTACATTTATGTTAATGTTAATCATATCATTTCTTAACAATTTCTATTCCCGTAATAATTTTTTATTTATATATCAAAATTTAATAAATTTCAATAATTATTATTTATTGGAATATCAAAAATATTTTTTTTTACTCATTTTGTGGTGTTTATTTAATTATTTTTTATGTTGTTTAATTTTTTATTTGGAATGGAAAATGTATGGATTCGAAGAAAATTTTATTTTTTTTGATTTAATAATGTATATTAATAATTGTTTAATTCAATTATTTGGTAAAATATCAATTTTACATTTTCAACAATTTCTATTAATTTTAATTATTTATTGGAAAATTTTAAATCAACATTTATTAATAGAATTTAATACAAAATTACAACAAATAATATTCTTTTATATTAATTTATTAGATTTATTAGAAAAAATTAATAATATTTTTCAATGGATATTAATAATAATTTTATTAACACAAATGTTTTGGTTTATTTTTTCTGTTTATCAATTTATTATAATTTTTTTTCTCTATTCTTATGTAACAACAAGTTTAATACATTATTATTATCCACTTTTAAATACATTTCTTTTTATATTTCAAGAAATTTCTATTAAAATGTTTTTAATAGAAATCTTAATACAAGAGGTAAGTAAAAAAAGTCATTTAAATTCATCTACTCTTACACAAACACAACATACGAGGTGTGTTCGAAAAGTAAGGTGACTTTACAAATTGGTACACTCTTCCCGAACATCTGTACCAAGTTTCAAGTGTATAGCATTTTTTGTTTGTTTGTGAGAGGCGTAAAGGTTATAAGTGTTTTGCGTGCTCGGCGATTTTTTGCTATCGAAAAATATGAATCAAAGGATTTGCATCAAATTTTGTGTAAATAATAAAATAAAGTGCTCCGAAACACTTGAAATGTTGACAGTGGCATACGGTGAAACTGTTCTGAGTAAGAAAAATGTATACAAGTGGTACAAACTCTTTCAAGATGGCCGGGAAGATGCCAATGACGAGCCTCGCTCTGGTCGCTTTTGCTCACTGTTTTCTTCGATTACCTTGGCGTGTTGAATGAGGAGTTCTTACCATATGGTGGTACGGTCAATAAACAGTATTATCTTGAAGTTATGTGCCGTTTGCGAGAAGCAATACGAAGAAATCGTCCAGAATTGTGGAAAAACAATTCATGGCTTTTGCATCACGATAATGCCCCTGCTCACTCATCTTTGCTTGTGAAAGATTTTTTGGCCAAAAACAACACCACAATCATGCCTCAGCCACCATATTCACCGGATTTGGCCCCATGTGACTTTTTCTTGTTCTCAAAACTAAAGAGACCTATGAAAGGACGGAGATTTGTAACGATTGAGGATAAAGACTGCATCGCTGGAAGAGCTCAAGGCTACTTAAAAGTACTTATGAGAAGTGTTTTGAGGATTGGAAAAACCATTGGCATAAGTGTATTGTATCTGAGGGGGATTACTTTGAAGGGGACAACATAAATATTGATAAATAAATAAATTCTTTTTCTTAAAAATACAAAGTCACCTTACTTTTTAAACACACCTCGTACATACACAAAATCTGGAGTGTCTTCACCCGACTATCTTGCAAATTTGAATTGGATAATCTAGTATTTCTTTCTCTATATTTGAAAATTAATTAAAATTTTATTGTATCCGATCATAGGATTTAAGATTTTTTAACATAATTTTCACTGATAACATTTTATTGAAATAAGAAGATTTTGGTTTCATACTATATTCTTGTGAGTTAAACAAATATATGAAAAAGCATTTGTTTTCAACGCCCACACACACACACACGCACGCGCGCACACAGACAGACAGAGATAGAGAGAGGGAGACAGACAGACATTGTTCTCAACCTTATTGTTAGTGAAAACACAGACCATCTATAAGACTAGTAAACTCTATTGTCTTTGCTGAAACAAAGTTTTTGGCGCCACCATGCGAGTGCAGGCAGTAACTAACTGAAAAAAAATCGGGCTTGTTTGTGTGTGTGTTTTTTTGCCTGGTTTTTGAATGCAGAGTTATCGATTATGCGTCTGCAGCGCCTCTTAGCGTTGCAACATAGAGACATCATATTAATAAAAAATGGTTTCACCTATTTCTAAGGAGTTGGGGGGCCCTGGGACTTTCAAAACGTATTAAAACATCAAAATCTCAACATTGAAAATTTTCGTGATCTCAATATTATCTCTGGCGAGAATTACTAACAATTTAATGAATGTAGGTAGCATTGTGTATAATATTTATATTTTTAATTATTATTTTAATTTTAATCAATTTTAATCGATTCTATTAATATCGATTTTATAAACATTTAAATTAAATGATAATGATAATATATATAGAAAAGTATAGATTCTAATTTCATTAATGTTAATATATTTTATAGTTTTTAAACAATTATTGTAAAACAGTTGTGATATTAGTAATAGAATGGATCTTGTTCAATTATTACGTTATATTTTAATTCCATTAAAATTCTTTGGTATTGTACCCATAAATATTTCCAATTCTAATAGAATAATATTAAGTAAAAAATCATTTTATCTAGGAAATTTATTTGGATTCATTTTAGTTGTTTGTTTAATATGGAATAAATCATTTTATAATGATAATAATTCAATATTAACCAATTTATCTAGTTTTGTTGCATTTATAACATTTAATTCCTATTTAATAACTATGATAGTTTCTATAATAATAAATTTTTCATATCAAAAATATATTTTACAAATTTATTATGATATAATTGAATATAATAATTATTTTTTTAATAAAAGTATCAAGTTAAAATATTTAATATTAATTTATTTATGGATAATATTTCATTTGTTAGTTTTTCTAATTATTTATATTAACGAATTGTTTCTATATGAATTAATTATCTCGAATAATATTAATCAATCTTTTATTAATTTTGCTATGTATTGTACAAGTATTCTATTACAATTTTATTATAAAATTCAATCATTACATTTACAAATAATTTTATTAATTTTATTTATTCTTTTTAAAAATTTAAATGAAAATTTTTTAATAAATAATATACAATTGTATACAAAATTATTGCATTTAAATGAAAAAATTAATAAAATTTTTCAAATAAATTTAATATTAAATATTTTCACACATTTATTATGGTTTATTTTTTCAAATTTTCATTTCATTAAAAATTATTTTCTTTTATTCAAATTAAAAATAATGAGGTTTAGAGACGTTCTACAAATAATTAATACAATGTTATTTATGATTCAAGAAATTTTTATCATATGTTATTTTATTGAAAAATTAAAATTTGAGGTAAGTGAAAGAAATAACAAAAATTAAATTTAAAATTAATTTAAAAATTAAAATAATCAAATTCTGTTATTATTATTATTATTATGATATGTGGTATCTAGTAGCTCTAATTATTTATTATTTTATTTTATGTTATAATAGAGTATAATATTTCTTAATTATTTTGATATTTTAATAATTAGACAGAGGATAGGAGTACAAGAGACGATAGTAGAAAAGATCGAAAAAAAGCAACTATCCTGGTATGGTCATATGAGACGAATGAATGAGGAGAGAATTCCCAGGCAGACCTTCGAATGGACTCCAACTAGAAAGAAAAAAAGAGGAAGGCCACGAATACGCTGGAAAGAAGGCATTCAATCCGCAATAAAGAGACGGTGTCTTGATGCCGATTCGTGGCGGAATAGGAGGGAATGGCAATTAGGATGCGATAAACGGCCAAACATGCTGTAAAACAGTCGCAAATATAAATATATATATATTTTGATATTTTAATGTTGTTTGATTTTTATTGGCGAGGGCAGGTTATAAGTCCGTGACTTTTTGAATGAAACACAGGTTTTGGGAGAAAAAAATTATTTTATTTTTATACGAGTACACTTCATCCAACGTTTCTCCAATTTATTTTATCACTTTGAAAAATTAAGATTTGTTGAGGACATCAAAATCGGTATTTATTTGTGAGTCGATTTCATCGTTGGAGTCCAATCTCTTTCTCCGCCTAGCCATTTCTTCAAGTATGAAAACAAGAAATAGTCACTCGGGGCTAAATCCAGAGAATAGGAAGAATGAGAGAGCAATTCGTATCCCAATTCATGGATTTTTGCCATGGAAACTGCACATGTCTTGAAATCGTCCCAATAAATTGGCATAATATTCCCTATTGATTGTTTTACCTTTTTGAAGGTAGAGTCAATATGGATTGTATCACGTGCACCCCAAAAAACGACCGACATGACTTTATTGGCTAAAATGCACCTTGGTCTTCTTTGACAAGAAACCCACTGTTTTCACTGCTGTTTGGTATCTGGTGTGCTATGGTGGATCCATGTTTCATCTACGGTTACAAAACGGCACAAAAACTCATCCATATTGCGGTTAAATAACGCCAAACACTTTCATAAAGTTGCCCCACGATTGCGTTTGTGGTCGATTGTGAACAAACGCGGCGTCCACCTTGCGGAAAGTTTTCTCAGACCCAAGTGATCATTCAAAAATGAAACCACTGAGCCATATGAGATGCCTATGACTTCCACAATCTTTTTTGCTTTCAATCTCCGATTGGCCATCACTTAATCGTGAATTTTTTCAATTGTTTCGGATGTAGAGACTTCAACTGGGCGTCCAGAACGTTCGGCATTTTCCGTGGCTTGTACGACAACAACGAAATTCCTTAAATCACTTCTTTACTATTGAAATTGTTGGTGGGGAGTCCCCATAGTATTTATCAAGCTTAGCCTTGGTTTCAGTGATGGTTTTTCTCCTCAAAAATAATACTTAATAAGCACAAGAAATTCACTTTTTTCTATTTTCTTCTCAAGTCTGCTATTAATGAATGTCAAACAAAAAACAAAAAGGCCCAGCTGTTTCAAATTACGACAGGGCTCAGCCGATAGTTGTCTGCTGAAAGGAGCAGTGTTGTCATTTCATTTAAGAGACAGGAAATTCAAAAAATCACGGACTTTTTGATCTGCTATCGTATTTTTAATTATAATGAGATTTATGAAAATCTTAAGTTAGAGACTTGAAAAATTTTATAAAAGTAAAATTAACATTTTGAACGTTATATAAAACTATAGATAAACTTAAAATATATACATTAAATAATAGTATTAATTTAAATTAATTGATTTATTTGATTTTTTATTAACTTCTTTTATAGAACATAGTTATTTTTCTTCCCTAGAACAATAAAAGCTCAATAAATAAACCGTGAATACGGAATGGTAATTTATATGGAATTATAGGGGATACGTTACTAGGTGACAAAATAAGAAAACAAATTTATAATAAAATAAATTTAATTGAAGTTTTTGAAAATTTTGATTAATTATCTTAAGGCTTAGGCAATGATTTGAAGAATTTTGTAATTTTCTCTTGCTTGGCATTTTTTAAAATCTCCTTCAATTCAGACTGATACGTAGCAGTTGCATTAACAATTTGCCTCTTAAAAATAAGACTTCGTTCCATAGACAGATCAATGTTCATAAAGAAATGGCAAAACTCATTTGCCATTCTTAAACCTTCACGAAAATTTTTCAAATTACGTTTCCAGTGCTTTTTGAATGGTCTGTGAATTTAACATTTTTTCTAAGTCGGTTTCAAACAAATCTTTCAATTCAAGTAATTCTTGAATGTCAACTGTTCAAACCAATCTCAAGTCAGTCAAAGTTTCAACTTTCACAGATTCTTTGTCATTTTCTGCAGTTGGAGCAGCCCAAAGTTTTTTCCAGCATGACTTCAATGTGCGTGTGGTTTCAGTTTGATTACATTCTCAAAAACACAGATCGCGGTGAAGGTGGCTTATGTCAAAGTCCTCGGCGATATCTTTTAACAACATACTTTAGGCAAAGTTGTAATAAGATCTAATTTACTTTTTTTATTAGTCCATTTCAAGCATTTACAAAGAATATTGGCTAGGATACCTATTGGAATCCTTTTATTATTATGTATGTACTTATTAGATCCGCTAATAAAGAAATATTTAACCACAAATATAGGAATTGGGTTGCATTTTTTTAACCCGCGAATAATGAGGAGCTTTTACTGTATATGGGTGTGAGGCATGGTCTATGACCTTAGGAGACGAGAGCAGATTTAGAGTATTTTAGAATAGGATTCTGCCAAGCATTTATGGGCCAAAAAAAGATGAGGTCACCGGAGAATGGCGGAGACTGTATAACGAGGAATTGCATGACCTCTATGCATCTCCAGATATAGTTAGAATTATAAAATCGGGAATGCTGCGATGAGCAACCCATCCACTCATGCGGTGTTTTCCAAATGTTTTGCTTGATATTTGACAAACACTGCATGTCTGGAGCCGGCATAAGAGATAGATCAGTGAAGTGGGTCGTATTTTGATCATTATTTTTTAGATCTCGTGGGTCACTAAATATCTAATTGAAAAAGGAATAAAAAAATCACATACAATATATATTTTGTATAAATATTTATAAATAATTAATAGGTATCTCAGTGTTTCTCAAACTTTTAATATTCACGGCCCAATTTCCAATCAACGCACCAGATGAAAATGTTTCAGAGTAGCATCGCAAAATCATCTGACCTTTTTTTTAGAACCATTTCGAAAAAAATCGAAAATGTTCAAAAATTTGGCCACAAAATCATATCTTACCTTTTTTTTAGAATTTATAAAAATCAAAGTGTGGGTCAGTGTCTGACCCACGGGTCATAGTTTCGCCATCACTGATATATGTTTGATTTTTATTTGTTTTTTACCGACCGACGATAGTAAAGGAGGTATTGTTTTCACACCAAATTTCACATGTGGAGATTTTTACATATCTCCACGAATCATGCATTTTCTTAACAGAAAAAGTATTTTTAGCATGATGTCTGTCCGTCCGTCCGTCTGTCAGTATAGATGTGTATAGCATGAACGGCTCAACGGATTTTGATGAAATTTGGTATATTTACTTAATGCATCAGTGGGATGAATTGATCAACTTTTGGTGCAAATCCGGCAACCGGAAGTGGTAGTATTAGCGATCGACGATAGGAAGGGAAGGGTTATTTTCACACCAAATTTCACATGAGGAGATTTTTTACATATCACCACGAATCATGCACTTTGTATTGGTTTTATCTTCGAGAAAGATCATATTTATTAGTTTTTTCTTGATTTAAAATTATATGACGTCATCCAGCCATTCATGACCGCACAGCCTGGTCTTGCATATATATTATAAATAAAATAAAATTAAAAATGTTTATATTTATTATTTATGTATGCCTATCTGTTTTTTATTACATTAATAGATATATTAAAATTATTTGAAATTGTTTCTGTACCTGGAAATTAATTTATTTCAAACCGTCGGTCGGTTCGGACCTGGCCACAGGTCAACTTATTTCTTTTAACAAAATGTATTAACATTTTAATACATATAATAATGTAAATATATAAATTAAAAAAATAAATTATACATATTTCCAAAGTAAAAAATCAATTTATATTGATTATTATTATTATTTTTATTATTATTATTAACCGTCTAATGTAATATAATCAAATACTAATACTACTACTACTACTAATAATAATATGTTTGAAAAAATATATTAAAGTATAATTATAAAGTAGTTAGAATTAGTTTTATAATGGATTTTATTAAAGCAACACGTTTTTTGCTTAATCCATTGAATTTTTTTGCTATTATTTCATTTCATATTATAAGAAAATCGAAATGTTATTTTATTCATTTTAATCGAAATTTTACAATATTTGGAAATTTTCTAACATTTTCAATTTTATTCCAATATATTTGTTATGTTTATTTTATAGAAAAACAATATATAATAATGGATCTATACAAATTTGTATTATATCTATGTACAAATTTAGTTATATTTAATACTTGTATAATTATTTATATTTCATTAAATTTTCAAAAAGATTTTAAAAATGTTTTCAATCATTTTTTACAATTCATTAATAAATATTCTAATCAATGTTTCAAATATTTTCCTATTCTGTTTTGGTGGTGTTTAATTTATTATTTTATTTATTCTTTAACAGTAATACTAAATTTCGCTGTTAGCTTGTATGATAAAGAATTATCATTAATATTAATAAATATCTACATTGAAATGATCATTACTATATTAGATTTCTATACATTATTAATAAATATGTTATTTCAATTTTTTATATTATTATTAATAATATTTATGAAAATTTTAAATGAAAATTTTATCGTCATATTAATAAAATTGAAAATGTATGATTATTATCATTATCAATATAACAAATTTTATAATATATTTGAAAAAATTTGTAATATTTTTCAATATCATTTATTCATCATGAATTTAGTGCATTCGTTTTGGTTAACATTTTCTTTTTATAATTTAATTTATTATTATTTTTATTCTACTATCACTTATTTTAAAGAATCTATTTTTATTGGTATTAGTATAAGTTTTATTTGTTTAAATTCAATTAATACGTGTATTTTAAGTGAAAAATTAAAACAAGAGGTGAGTAAACTATATTACAGTAAACAATTAATTACTATTACTACTTTGTTTTTTTTTAACTCTGCGTCTTTAAAAGTTAAATATACGAATACTTGTTTTGGTACAGCTACTTGTACACTCAAAATAAACTTAAAATAGAATTTTAAATTAGCTGGAGTGTCTCCACTCGACTATCTCGGAATTTGAATTGGATTAAATAACATAAGATATTATATTTAAATTAAATTTAATTAATTATAAATTATTAATTAAAATTAATAAATAATATTTATTAAACCAGCGCATGTTTGGCTCTTTGTTGATGGCACCACGTCACGTGTTGGCGCGTGAAATTTGCACTGTTAAAAAATTAATTCTGGTACTTTCAGCTATTCAATCAAGCTGAAATTCTTTATATAGCAGTTTTATACAATTTTTAATCATATGAAAAACTATCAAACATATATCTTTATTTTTACGGTCAGTTTAGAGAGAAAAAAACGTTAGCATTTCTCAAAAGTTGATAAACTACGAATTTTGATAATGACCGTATACCAAATTTCATGATTCTAGCTCAAACCGTTTTTGCTTAATCTTGTCTACATACATACACACATACACATACACACACACACACATACATTTTTCTCAACCTTAGTGAAAATGATTCAGGAACCTTCAAAACGTATAAGAACATCAAAATCTCAACATCGAAAATTTTCGTGATCGCTATACTAACTCTGGTGAGATAGTAAAAAGTAGATATATTACATTTTTTTATTTATTTTATTATTATTTTTTTTTATTTAATTTTTAATTTTTAATTTTTTGGGGGCAGCATAGCCGAGTGGGTAGAGTACGTGATTTCTACACAGGAAGTAGGACTAAATTAATTTCAATTTAACCTCGGCTGCCCCCAGCTCCAGGAACTGACAAGCCCTGGTTCTACAAACCCTGCTCCGGCAGGATAACCTCAAAAACAAGCAACCATGAATCGTGATGGCAACAACAATAATAAGAAGTGTCTACCGGAGAAAGATCGAACCAGAAAGAGAAATAGTTAAAGGACGGGAACGAAATGGTCTTAAAACGAAAAAAGGCCCAAAGAAAAAATGAAAGAAATCTGGCAGGCAAAGAAAAAGAAAGAATGGGAGCTTTGCGCGATCCAAGACGGTCCATATGCAAAAAAAAAAAAAAAAAAAAAAAAAAAAATTTTTAAAGCTTTGGTGATTGTTTTTATTTATAAGGGAATTTTACGAGGTAGGGTCAAAAAGTTCGCGGAATTGGTTATTAAAAATTTATTAAAAATATTTATAACATTCTTACATTATTTCCCTTCAAAATACTCTCCTCCTGCATCTACACATTTATTCCACCGTTCATATAATTGTTGGAAACACTCTTGAAAGCCGTTTTTTGAAAGTTCCTTCAGCCGCTCCGTCGCATTTTCAATCACCTCTGACGAATCAGCAAAAACGCGAAAACGCTTATGCCACTCGTAAACTGCTGTTTTCTTCATCGCAGAATTTCCGTATGCTTTTTTTTAGCATCTCAAGAGTCTCCGAGGGTGATTTCTCCAGCAACACACAGAATTTAATATTGCCACGCTGCTCTAATGACGACATTGCACAATCCGACGAAAGAAAGAAACTACGATCTACAATATTAAACACCGAACGCACGGAACCAACTACAACTGCCTGCTAACCTCAAAAGGACATTCACTACCAGTTATGCCAACCTCACAAACAAAAATTTCCCTTTCAGCTAAGAAATACTTGACTATAAGCGACCATTCCGCGAACTTTTTGACCCTACCTCGTATAAATAAAACCACATATTGATATTTCTTTGTAAATTTATTTAAAAAACACAAAAAATATTAATATGTGGTGTTTTATTTACAAAATTCCATTATAAATTATAGATATATTCTTTTAAGTGTGTGTGTCTGTGAATATATTGAAAAAACATACATAATTTGGTCATCCTACCTCCATTCTAATTTTACATTTTTAAATTTATTTATAATTACCTCTGTTAATGCAGTTTTATCTACATTCTTCTTGTATATTGAAAATATATAAGCATAAAAATGCCCTTTAATAGGGAAATATAATTAATAACTAGAAATAAACATTTATAACAAACATTGACATCCACACATTAACCCCCTCCATAAATTTAATGACAAGTTTCTTAAAATTTTAATAGAAAAAAGACCTAAAAAGCCGATAATATAAAATAAATATTTTCAATTGCTGAAGAGAAAATATTTCATGAATTCCTCTTTTTAAAACTAATAAATTACATAACATGTCGTTCTGAATATTTACTAGAATTGCCTAGTCGACACATGGGTACAACATAGGGGTGAGTTATTTGAAAGTAGCCTTGGAGGGGGATAAGAAGTTTTCCTTATGGTTGTAAACAGAAATGTTAATAGTTCGAACGGAGAGTCTTCATCATTAAGTGAGATAGAGCCATGATCATCCCTCAGGCCAACGAAGCAGTTGCCAGCCCATAGAAGATGGATTATTAGATGACTGGAAGAAATAACACGAAGAATTCTCACTTGAAATCCCGGTGCATCGAACTCTTTATATTTACAATAACAGCTAAGTAATCGACCATTAATGAATTGCAATTGCTTATTAAATACAAAATTTGATTAGATTTCTAATATTAAATAAATAACTATATTCTATAATCAATTACTTACCTCTTTATAATTTCTAACGATATCAAATATAATTATATTAAATTCTTTTATTATTAAATATTAATTTTATCTTAATTTAATATTTGATTTTTATTCTGAATGAATTCAACTTTACCACTTCCCTTATCAACCGTCGCTGGATTCACCAAACTCTTTTCTATTCATAATTAACCAGAGTGCTACCAAATTAAATTAAACATCAAATTTATTTATTTGACCGCTACGCAGCGCCGTAGCGCTTCGATATATCGTCTCCAATACAGCTACGCGGCGCGAGTTTGTCGGTCGCCTTGGGAGGTTGTTTCTTGCCGCTCGTGTGTTTTTTTAAATAAAAATGTTCTTTCTCAAGCCTAAAAAGTACGATACATCAGTTTTTATTTTATAAATATTTTTTTTTAAACTTTCAACTTTTTTAAACTTTTCACCAGAATTATGTACCACATCAACAACTATCTATTGATGAATCACTGGTTGGTACACACTGCCATTCATCAATAAAGCAGTATCTTCCCAATAAAAAGCATCATAAATGGGGAATAAAATTCTGGATGTTGTGCGACTCAATAACAAAATACTGCTTAGGATTTTTCTGTTACAAAGGAGCCAATAATGCAGAAGACAGGGATATAATAAAAAAAGACGGATTAGGATTTTCAGTGGTAGAAAAGTTATTGTCAGTTGGAAATTATCTACATAAGGGTTATCATTTATTTACTGACAACTTTTATACAAGCTTACATTTAGCTAAATCCCTTCTAAAAAGAAATACCTACCTCACGGGAACAATCCGTCGTAATAGAAAAGAAATTCCCGCAGAAGCCAAAAAAGCTGAGGTAGGTGTGTCAAAATATTTCGCTAATCAAAATATCTTGATGTGTTCGTTCAAAGATAAGAAAACAAAGCCGCATCCAGTGATTCAGATTTCCTCCAGTGCAAATTCGGACAGTGTAAGAGTTACAAACAAGAAGGGCTCTTACGAGAATACCAAAGAAAAACCAAGTATGATTCACGACTACAATCTACATATGGGAGGGGTAGATGAATCAGACAAAATGCTGTATGCCTACTTAAATGAGAGGAGAACTTGCAAATTCTGGAAGAAGGTGGTTTTCAACATTTTTGGAAGGATGGTGTTGAATGGCTATATCCTATACAAATCTAATACCACAGAAAAAAAAATGTCCCGGCTGCAATTCACATCCGCTATTATTGGACAAATCGAAGAAGAATGGATGACCTTTAGAAATATGGAAAATGAAGTATCAACTTCAAGCCTAAAATTTGCTTTGGAAAAACTACCTGGACCTGGACGCAATTTACGGCAGTCTGCAGTAATAGGAGGACTGGAATAAAACGTTCCAACCTTATCTGTTGCCTTTGCAAGAATGGGTTACATGGAATTTGCGCAGCAAAACATAAATGTTAAACTTTTTTTTTTAATTTTTATTCGGCTTTCCATTTTTTTTTATTACTTACTACTTGTATATCATTTAATTGCCTTCAACAGTTGTTTCCATTAATTCTTTATCTACAAAATGTTAAAAGTTGTAGTTATGTAAATCGATGTAAAATTGGTTATAAAGTTTTAAGTAGATATATATTTTTTTATTTATTTTATACCCAAATTTTCTATAGCAGTTTTAGAATGTATTAGAATTTTGATAGATAGCCATTTTTTTTTTATAACTTAACACATACTAAGCCTCCAATATATGACTATATATATATATATATATATATATTTCCATACCTATACGGTCGCTCTTTATACGTCATTTCGCTATAACAGCCTAAAATGTTCCGCTTTAACGGCAAATGTAGTCAAATCTTGCGGAATTTTCTCTAAGAAAAATAAAGTTCCATTACAGAAAAGCCTGGTTTACAGTCCAAAAAAAAAAAAAAAAAAAACTGTTGCTGAGAGCATTCTTTATTAATCGTATGAACTGATATCAGACAATAAATTCTGAAAAAATATGGTTTATATTCGGACGAATTGAAACGAGTAATCAATCAGAAACAACTTGGATTTTTGGTTTAAAATTTTTGCATAATCCCATTCATTTCAAGTGATAAGTTTTCATTGTTTTGTGATTAAACATGCAAAACACATAAATGTTATTTTTTCTTTTTCTTTATGCATTTTTACCGACGGACGATAGTAAGGGAGGTATTGTTTTCACACCAAATTTCACATGTGGAGATTTTTACATATCCCCACGAATCATGCATTTTTTTAACAGAAAAAAGTATTTTTAGCATCATGTCTGTCCGTCTGTCCGTCCGTCCATCCGTCCGTATAGATGTGTACAGCTTGAACGGCTCAACGGATTTTGATGAAATTTGGTATATTTACTTAATGCATCAGTGGGATGAATTGATCAACTTTTTGAGGAGATTTTTTAACTTTTTTATCTCCACGAATAATGCACTTTGTATTGGTTTTATCCTCGGGAAAATCATCTTCATTAGTTTTTTCTTAATTTAAAATTATAGGACGTCACCCAGCCCTTCATGACGTCACATCCAGCTCCTCCTTATATATTATAAATAAATTAAAATTAAAAATATTTATGTTTTATGTATATCTGTTTTTTTATTGCATTAATAGATATATTAAAATTATTTGAAATTGTTTCTGTAGCTGGAAATTAATTTATTTCAAACCGTCGATCGGTTCTGCGCCTGGCCACAGATCAACTTATTTAAAGATTATTTGCACAGCCATTTTCTCAAATTTTGATTTCTTTAAAAAAAAAAAAAAATAATAATAAAAATTCTTATTTAATGCAAAATGAAATGATTTTATATATTCGAGATAGAATTTTATTACAAAATACCTCGTAAACTTGCTCAAGTCTGGAGGAATGAATTTTATTTCAAATTAATTAAAATACTTAATTACTTAATTAAATACCTAAATATATAAAATAAAATAAAAATAATTACATTAAATAAATATTTAGAAAGATAAATATGAGAGATATGACTAACCATATTTTTATAGAGAGAAAAGGAAAATAAATAAATAAATAAATAAATAAGAGACAGAAAAGAGTGGATGATTCATTAATGAAAGAATAGTGAATGAATAATTAATAAAAGAGAGAGAGAGAAAAAAAGTTTTAAGAGAAACCAATTGGGGAATGAATGATATGTGTGTTGGAAGATATTCATGTTTTGTTGTACCTAATTAACAATTTTTTTCAATTTATTCATTAAATGTTTTAATAAAAAATACGTAGATAATGAATGATATTTTTTTACTTAATATTCTATTAAATCAATAAATAATTAAATTATATTTATTGAGATTATGAATTTTTTTTTTTATTTTATTTTTTTTTTTTTTTTTTTTATAAAATTATAATTGATTCCCATATATAAAATGAATTTTGTTAAAGCAATTTGTTTTATAATTTTTCCATTAAAATTATTTGCGATTGCACCAATTTCAATAATAAATTGTCATTTTATTAAAATTGATAAGAAATTCTTATTAATTGGAAATATTGTAACATTTTCTTTTACTTTATGTTATTTATATTATATTTTAATGATTAGACATTCATATAATTTGACCACTTTAAATGATTTTCTTATCTTTATTTCACAAATTATGATGGTAATGAATTTATTTTATTCTATTTATAATTTTTCTACATTAATTTTTCGTTATGATCTTTGTTTAATTTTCATTGAAATAATACAATTTTTTAATAAGTTACAAATTATAAAAATTACTTATCATCTTTACTATTTTTTATCATTTATTTTATTTAATTATCTATTCATAATTATTACTATGATATTTCATTTGATAAATTTAATAGATTTGGCATCATTTTTATTATTAAATACTACATTAAAATTAATTTATGTACAAATCATTGTAGGTTTTATTGATCTTTATACTAGTTTAGTTAATTTCTATTTTAAATTATTTATATTCATTTTATTAATTTTTTTTAAAATATTAAATGACAATTTATTAAATTTCAATTTTAAAATTAAACATTTTATAAAATTTTATTATTTATTTAATAAAATTTTACAAATTTTTCAATATTATTTAATTATAATGATTTTGACACAATTTTCTTGGATAATTTTTTGTTGTTTTAATACTATCTATTGTTTGCTTCATCAGAGGGATAATATTTTTATTGAATTTATTTTAATTTATTTATTATTAATATTACAAGATATTGGTATGCTTTGTTTATTGGCTGAATATTTAAAAAAAGAGGTAAGTTTAAAAATGAGGAAATTTTATATTTATTAAAGGGATTTTTTATTAATACATCACATATTTATAACTATAATCGATTTTATTTAGTTAAATAAATGTACAACGTTTCGACTGCTTATTCTGCAGTCGTTATCAAGTACTCTGTACGCTTGCTTGCTTCGACTCAGACTGATTCACAATGTGTGATCATTACAGACTTTTATTATTTATTTATTATATATATTGTAATATATAAGCTGAAAAATGCCTTTTAATAGACAAAAATGGGAAATATTCTAATTATAATAAAATCGCCACATGTGGATGATATAAAGAATTTTGCCAAATTGGAGAATGAAAGACCTTTGGTCATAAAACATGTGATCTCCAGATGTACCAGTCGTGTATCCAAAGTGGGGGAAGGGGTGGACAATGCTCCAGGCTAGCCATGGAAGGGGTGAAGAGTTTTCTTTAATGGCGTAACGACAATTTTTGAATCAGTCTTGATTATAATTGGAGAAGGAAGCACCAATATCCCTTGCAGGAGTGACATACCGGCCACCCCCCTTGAGGAGCGCCGCTGCCTAAGAAGATGTTCCAAAGAAATTCGCAAGAAGGATCTCAAGACTCACGTCTCTAAGAATTCTCCATTTCTTCCTATCAATCATACAGCTAAGTGGTCGACCCTTGCTTATTAATAAAATTGCAATTGCTTAATGAAATGAAATTTCATTTCATTTATAATATTCATATTTACAACGGTGCCTTATCAACTCTTTATGATTACTCTGTATCCATTATTATCATATTAATTCTTTTATTTTTATTAAATATTTAATTTTAGTTTAATTTTATATCTGTATTTTTTAATCTGAACGAATCCAATTTTATCATTTCCCTTATCAACCTTCGCGGATTCAATTACCAATTTATTCTTCAAAATTAACCCAGAGTGCTACCAATTTAATAATTATTAATTTTCAGACCATTTTTCTCATTAAACCACTCTACCTAAGCCATCCAATATACAACATATATATATACATTTTTAATTAAATGCAAATTTTATTAATATTATTATTATTATTATTTATTTACACATTTCATTTATTCCCAATCTAATGAGCTTCTAAAGGAGAGACAGACACCTTTAATATAATATATTAATAATATTAATGATGTTAATTATTTTATTAGTTTTGAATGGCTTAAATGTTTAAAATAAAAATATATACGAGTATATTTTAAGATGGAATTAAAGACAGGATTTTTATCCTGTTATCTTAAAATTGATAGTGCATATTGAACACTTTTTGAATACTTAAATCGTTCATGACTTTCTGATAATTGAAAATTCGCTTTGAATAACTGGAACCAATTAAGTTAAGTTAAAAATAAAAACTGTTAACACTGATAGAAAAAAAATTACTTACATATTATATGTATATATTAAATTTAAATAATATACATATATAATCCTCCATTAATTATTATTTATTAATACCTCATCTTACTGACTACAATAAAATGACAGATGATTAAACAGGGGGACTCTAAACGGATATTTGTGGCATAAATATTCGAAAAAAAACCTCACGTACCTAATGTAAATGAAATAGGATCGATTGATGAATGGAACCTATTGACCTTTTTAAAGCTAATAAATTAATTGAATTATTGAAAGAGTAGCCAAGGACTGCTAGGAAGAGGTAAGAGTTATTATATAAAATCATTTAATTTCTAAGTGACAATCTCTTATGATATTTATTATAATTGTATCAATTTCTTTCATCTTTAAATATTAATTTTATTAAAATTTAATATTTTTTTCTTAATCTGAATGAATTCCATACTATTTTCTATTAATAATAAACATAAAGTGCTACCAATTAAATTAAAGATCAATTTTATTTTAATTTTAAACCAATTTTTTTTTAATTACTCAACCCTTACTAACCCCCCAAAAAACGACAATATAATTACTTATTTATTGATTATAAATAAAGTAGATGATATCAATAAATTAATAAATAAAAAAAAAATAAATTAGTTTTATAATGGATTTTGTTAAAGCAACCCAATTTCTTGCTTATCCATTAAAATTTTTTGCAATTGCCCCATATAAAATTACTGGTTCATTAAAATGTCATAAAATTGAAATTGAAATGCTATACTTAATATTTGGCAATATTTTCTCATGGATTTTATTAATTTCATTTTTCTATTTTATATTTGGTTTATGTCAAACTTATATTGTATATACAATACAAGATTTAGTTGGATTCTTTACACAGAATTTTATGTTAATGAGTTTATCATATTCAAGTTTTCTTTTACTGAAATATCGTCATGATTTATTAATTATTTATTATGAATTAATTCAATTTACCGACAAATATTCACAACAATGTGCAAAATATTTTCCAATCATTCGCCAATATTTTTTTTTTAAATATTGCATTTTGTTGATTATAATGGTTATTCAATTTCATTTAATGAGAAAACTGCCATGCAATTTAAAAAAATCCAATTCAATGATTTATATAATTTTTACAGAAATTATTATACCATTAATCCAATTATATATGTTTCTAATTATATCTTTTTTTCAACATATTTTTTTAATTATATGGATTTGTTTGAAAGTATTCAATGATAATTTAATTGAAAGAAAATTTAAAATTATTTTATTTTTAAAAATTAATAAAATATTTGAGAAAGTGTGTCAAATTTTTGAATTTGAAATAATATTAATTCTTTTTTTATATTTTGTTTGGATTCTTTTTGATCTTTTGTTCTTTATTTTAATTGTTTTTATACATAAGTTTCCTATTTCTGATCTTTTAATTTATCTAATTATTCTGATTTTATGTTTTTTTATACAAACAATTTATAGTACATGTTATATTGGTGAAAAATTAAAAAAAGAGGTGAGTATATTTAACATATAACTATAATGTTAAGATACTAGCTTCTTATGTTATACCGCCTCGGCTGGATGCTCATGGAACTGATTCTTCTAACAAAACTACCCCGAAGAGGAACTTACTAAAACACATCCGACATCGAGGTCAGTTGACAAATTAAATTATAACGTCAAGACAAAAGAAACGACAGAGACACAGTCCCGAAACATTTAAAAGATAAGAACTGATTATACTACCCGCACCAATTCATAAAAAAGACCTATTTAGCCACAATAAACCTCCTCCATTAATTATTATTTATTAATACCTCACCTTACTGACTACAATAAAATGACAGATGATTAAACAGGCTGATTCTAGACGGATATTTCTGTAAAGACAAATATTCAAAAAAATCTTCACTTACCTAAAATACAGACAATGTAAATCAAATAGGATCGATTGAATAATGGAACCCATAATTCGACCTTTTTAAAGCTAATAAATTAATTGAATTATTGAAAGAGTAGCCAACGACTGCTAGGAAGGAGTAAGAGTTTTTATGTAAAATCATTTAATTTCTAATTACTACCAATTAAATTAAAGATCATTTTAATTTTAAACCAATTTTTTTTTAATTACTCAACCCTTACTAACCCCCCAAAAAACGACAATATAATTACTTATTTATTGATTATAAATAAAGTAGATGATATTTATTAAATTAATAAATAAAAATATAAAAATATTAGTTTTATAATGGATTTTGTTAAAGCAACCCAATTTCTTGCTTATCCATTAAAAATTTTTGCAATTGCTCCATATAAAATTACTGGTTCATTAAAATGTCATAAAATTGAAATTGAAATGCTATACTTAATATTTGGCAATATTTTCTCATGGATTTTATTAATTTCATTTTTCTATTTTATATTTGGTTTATGTCAAATTTATATTGTATTTACACTACAAGATTTAGTTGCATTCTTTACACAGAATTTTATGTTAATGAGTTTAACATATTCAAGTTTTCTTTTATTGAAATATCGTCATGATTTATTAATGATTTATTATGAATTAATTCAATTTACCGACAAATATTCACAACAATGTGCAAAATATTTTCCAATCATTCGCCAATATATTTTTTTTAAATATTGCATTATGTTGATTATAATGGTTATTCATATACATTTGATGAGAAAACTGCCATGCATTTTAAAAAAATCCAATTCAAATTTTTATATCATTTTTACAGAAATTATTATAGCATTAATTCATTTCTATATGTTTCTAATTATATCTTTTTTTCAACAAATTTTTTTAATTATATGGATTTGTTTGAAAGTATTCAATAATAATTTATGTAAAAGAAAATTTAAAATTATTTTATTTTTAAAAATTAATCAAATTTTCGAGAAAATGTGGCAAATTTTTGAATTTGATATAATATTAATTCTTTTTTTATATTTTGTTTGGATTCTTTTTGATCTTTTGATATTTATTTTCTTTGTTTTTATAAATAATTTTCCTCTTTCTGATCATTTAATATATCTAATTATTGTGATTTTATGTTTTTTAATACAAGCAATTTATAGTACATGTTATATTGGTGAAAAATTAAAAAAAGAGGTGAGTATATTTAATATATAACTATAATCTTAAGATAGTAACTTTTATGTTAGACCGCCATCGGCGCTTTTCCCATTTAGGCAGGAGGCTCTGCCCCCCCCCCCTCCTCCTGTACCCCCGAAATAATGCATAGTTGTATTTGATTGGAAGTGTGTATGTGTAAAAGGCAAGGCCCCACAACTCCTTAGAAAAACATTTTTTTTTAATATTATATCTCTATATTGCACCGCTAAGAGGCGCTGCAGGCGCATAACCGATAACTCTGCATGCAAAAACCAGACAAAAACATACACACAAGCCCGATTTTTTTCAATTAGTTACTGCCTGCACTCGCATGGTGGCGCCAAAAACTTTGTTTCAGCAAAGACAATAGAGTTTACTAATCTTATAGGTTCTCATTCATTTTATTTCAATCAGTATGGTATATTAAAACATTTCTATCTTGTTGTATACTTATTTAAAATTTAGTGAAAAGGTCCTGTCGTGGACAACGGGGTTCAGTGTATATATAGGTATCATCATAAAACATCTTACAATTAGTTAAAAGAAAATATTTAATAAAATAAATAAAATGGGCTATCTTTTTGCAAATACCTAATATCAATAAAATAAAAAAAACTAATTTTTAGTGATATTTACAACGAATACAAAGTAACAAAATAACAAATTATGTCAATAAATAAATAATTTTATAAAATATGTGTATAAAGGAAATGGCAATTCAATATCATCAACAAAAATTTACAGACTAGTTTAATTGCGAGAACCTTAACTTCAGATTAACTTTTATACAATATCTTGACTTTTCTGAGCTTTCTTTAGCCAATCGTCTTTTTCTCTCATTTGAATGTTCGTTTTCACTTCTATTTGCAAACAGCACAATTTTTCAAACTATAAATTTAAATATAAAAAAATATTACCAACTTTGTTTTAAATAATAAAATATTAATTAATTGATATTTAATTTAATTAAAATTAATTTAAAAATATCAATAACAATATTAACACTGATGTTAAAAAACAAAAATATTTAAAAATTTTTAAGAAACATATGACATGTAAAATTTCTTATGAATTTTGAAAAGTTCGAATTCATGACAATAGGTTCCATTCATCAAGCGATCCTATTTCAATATCATTGTCCACTTTTAAGTTAATTGTCCTATAATATGAGCGGACGTGAGGACGTCAATATTTATTTAAAGCATCTTAATGATATTTTTTATTATTAAAAGGCATTTTTATGTTTCTATGTATATTACAATATTATCTTTACCAGGTGTATTCAAATGAAACCATCATTTACAAAGAATGTGACGTCACTCAATCAATCATATCATGCAATTTGCATATTTATTTATTTATTTTTAATATTATATATCATTGTTATTAATAAATAAAAAAAAAATTGAGAAAACTATAAATGTACAAGTAAACAAAATATGTACTTACTTAATTAAATTAAATAAGTAATAAATAATAATGGATAATAAAAGTTACATTTAATTTATTTTAATTATATTAATGGATTATAAATATGAATATCATTATTAGTATTATTATTAGTATAATGATGGAATTTCTTGATGCAAGTCGTTTTACATTTTTTCTATTTAAATTTTTTGGATTATTTTCCTATAATATTTGTGGTTCAATTGAAAATGGAAGACAAATTGTAAAATGTCGAAACAGTTGGCGAATCTTTGGCAATCTATTATTATTTTTCATTTGTTCAATGATTATATATCAAACAATCAAATTTTCTCATACATTAAATGAAATACATCATTTAGTAGATTTATTTGCAATTAATATGTCTTTGGTTGTAATTGTAATAGCAATATCTAATAACACATTTACACATTCACGTCAAATGCGTTTCTATTATCAATTGATACAAATAATTGATACAATTTCTTCTTCTTCTTCTTCTTCATCATCATCATTATCTTTCACTATTTTATATTATTTTGTCAATATTAAATTTATTTTCTTTTTAATTAATCAAAGCATGGAAATATATGCTAATACAATGTCATTTAATTTAGAAATGTTTTTTCTAACTATTGGCAATATTTTAAATGAAATATTTCTATTTACTTTCATTTTACAATATCATTTCATTTTAGTTGTACTAATATATTTAATGAAAACATTAAATAGATATTTAATATTAAATTTTAAAATTATTTATTTAAAACTTTTAACAAAATTATTTATTATTTATGATGAAATAAAATCATTTGGAGAGATTAATTTATTAATCACATCATTTATGATTTTTTCTTGGATTTTATCATCATTTTTTAAAACAATATTATCATTATTTTTCATTAATAATAATATTAATAATAATAGTAGTAGTATTAGGATTAAAAATGTTAATATTTTGAATTCAATATTTGTATATAATTATTTTATTCAACATATCGGAGTCATTTGTTTTTTAGTTGAACATATAAAACAAGAGGTATGTTTAAAATTTTCAATATTATTTATTTTATATATTGAAATAAGATGACTTTTTAAATTTCACAAATTTTCAAAAGTTAAAACCGAGAGAGATAACGAGGTTAGAGGTGTATGACGTGTTTTCTATCACTCGAAATACTAAGCCTTTTCGGTGTGGGAAATGAATTTGGGGACGATAGTAGATATTGACACGACCAAATGAAACGTCCTGTAAGAAGGATTTGTTTTATCCGCCATCTTGAAGATCAACACAAGCGAAATTTCATCAGTGAATGTGTGAGGGATATGGCGTGCCTTTTACTTTTGCTTAACAATAAAAAATTGCTAAACCCCTCAAACCATTTAGCAAATCGAGAAAAATATTCATAATCCTAGTTATGTAATTTCACATAAGCAATATCCCTCACACCACCTCTTTTAAAGATATTAGATAAAAGTTGACATTGAAGTATATTTTTCCAAATTTTAGTAGTTTTATTTTAGTTTTAGTACACCTGTATTTTTTGCTTATAATATCTAATAGTCCCAAATACCATTAACACCAATGATCTCATGTCATAATAAGTATTATCATTTAAGATTTAACAAGAAGCCTTCTTTTCCATCTCTTGAAATGTTTTGGAAATTAACATCGTATATTTATTTTTCCAACTTCTCATTAAGTGGTACAAATAATTTTTACTTCTTATATATTAATATTTCTAATTATTATCCATTTTCAAATCAATACCAAAATGTCATATTTAGTGTTTGTTTTTTTTTTTTCTTTTTTCCTTGACTTTTAATAAAATTGTGTTGATATATAATTGATGTGTTTACATCCAAGCAAGTTTCCAATGTAATTTGTCTTTTAGTTTTTTTGTTGAGGTTGTTGTGTTGGTGGTTTTTCAATGTTTCCGAATCTTATTTCTAATTTTAAAGGCGTCATTGGGTGTGTGGGTAGCGAACCAGCCTCACTTTCACATGGCCCCGGGTTCAAGTCCCGGGCCTGGTATGGGAATTTCCCTAGCTGCGGTCTATGGGACGGAGTCAACCCAGCCTCCGGGAACAACATTGGGGAAAAGCTACTTGATAGCGCCTCCGATCAAGAAAATCAAGGTAAAGGTTGAGAGGACCCGTTCTACTGATCATAGGACACATCATTGATATAACCGGCTTGATAGGCGTTGTCCGTGCGTAGGACGTACAAAAGTCAGAAGTTTTTTTTTATTTCTAATTTAATCATTTTAGGAGTTTACGAGTATACAGTACTAACAAATAATAACAGAGAGGTTGATTGGATGGGTCTTATCAGGTTTACTTATTTTATTTTTTTAGAATAAATGAGTTTATTTACAGATTTTATGTTAGACGTTAGACATACTTTATCCAGAAGATCTGCATTTTGAGTCATACCTCCCCATCCCCCCTCCTCTCTCCTCTTCTCTTCCTCCTTTCTCCGAGTCACTATTAGGCGCCCTATCAAGAAAGATTAAGAATGGATGGGGGGGGAGTCGTTGAAGGGTGGTTTTTTCTTTTTCTTGGAAGTCAATTCTCGGGATTGAAAAGGAGTATATCTATCTATCCGTTACCCCCTTTTATTTTTATTATTATTATTATTATTATTATTACTATTATTATTCATAAAATAAAAATAAAAAAATCTACAATTACATTTTTTTAAGTATTAAGAAATTAATCTTGTCCAGCCGTGCATTCTGACGCCATCTAGCGGTTCATGAACGTACCTCAGTTTCCCCTCTTGGCTTGATTGAGACACGCGGTCAACCGAGCGCCAGTTCTCACTCACCTCTCCACGCAAACACTTCGCCTCCTTGTTTCTGTGAATTCTGCCGCCGCCATCTTAGTTTTTCACCTTTTGCACCAGTTATCTGCCTTTTTGGTCTCACCAACCACCCGCCAATCTCCAAATACCATCCTCTTCGTATGATTTTCCATCTTAATTTTTAAAACCAACCATTCGCTGTAAATGCCCTACATGGTCCTTAGGGCCGATAGGCCAGGTGCTGGGGTAGAATTGAAATGGTTGTTTTTCACAATTAAGAAGGAAAATCAGACGAAGAGGATGGTATTTGGAGATTGGTGGGTGGTTGGTGAGACCAAAAAGGCAGATAAATTGGTGCAAAAGGTGAAAAACTAAGATGGCGTCGGCAGAATTCCCAGAAACAAGGATGCGAAGTGTTTGCGTGGAGAGGTGAGTGAGAACTGGCCAAGAACTGGCACTCGGTTGACCGCGTGCCTCAATCAAGCCAAGAGGGGAAACTGAGGTACGTTCATGAACCGCTAGATGGCGTCATAATGCACGGCTGGACAAATCTAATATTATAATGAAATTAATAAATGAAACAATAAAATTTAATAAATTAATTTAATGATGTTGATTTTAGAAAAAACGTACAGTAGCAATTGTTCATAAACTTTGGATGGATATAACAGATGAAGATGTACGCCTTGAGGTAAATTTTTTATTTGTTTTGTTTAATTTTTAATTGAATTTATATATATATATACTTATTATAATTTATTAAAAAATTATCTCTTTTTTTTAAATTAAATTTGAATAGCTTTATATTTTCTCGCTGCAATTAATTCATCGAAAAGTTGAAATAAGTGCTTGTGGTTTTTTTACTGTCGATGCTACATTAATATTTTCTGTAAGTTAACATATTATTCTATTAATAATTAATTTTTTTTTTAATATTTTAATTTAAATTCATTTTCACAGATTTTCTCTGCCGGATTAACATATATTGTAATTTTAGTACAATTTGAAATTTTTGCATTACAAGCAGCAAATAATAATCATATCAATGGCACAATAAATTGATAATTCTATTCCAAATTAAATAAGTTGACCTGTGGCCAGGTCCGAACCGACCGACGGTTTGAAGTAAATTAATTTCCAGCTACAGAAACAATTTCAAATAATTTTAATATATCTATTAATGTAATAAAAAACATATAGGCATATAACATAAATATTTTTAATTTTATTTTATTTATAATATATGTATATATTTATATGTAAGACCAGGCTGTGACGTCTTGAATGGCTGGATGACGTCATATAATTTTAAATCAAGAAAAAACTAATAAATATGATTTTCCCGAGGATAAAACCAATACAAAGTGCATGATTCGTGGTGATATATAAAAAAATCTCCTCATGTGAAATTTGGTGTGAAAATAACCCTTCCCTTCCTATCGTCGATCGCTAATACTACCACTTCCGGTTCACGGATTTGCACCAAAAGTTGATCAATTCATCCCACTGATGCATTAAGTAAATATACCAAATTGCATCAAAATCGGTTGAGCCGTTCAGGCTGTACACATCTATACGGACGAACGGACGGACAGACGGACAGACGGACAGACGGACAGACGGACGGACAGACATCATGCTAAAAATACTTTTTTCTGTTTAGAAAATGCATGATTCGTGGAGATCTGTAAAAATCTCCACATGTGAAATTTGGTGTGAAAACAATACCTCCCTTACTATCGTCGGTCGGTAATAATATTCCGAAATATTTATTATAAAAAAAGAACGCTGGCCAAAATAAATAATTTACATTGATTATTAAAAAACACATCAAGATTTTTATTTTTCTCTTTAAATTTCTTATTTAATACAAATCTTGTCAAATATATGTTAAAATTTATATAAAGATATAGAAATTTATATTATATATATTTAAGGATTTGTAAGAAATGTTATAATAATAATAATAATTGATTGACATTGCGGTTCCTCTGAGTCATAACATCCGAAAAACCGAAAAGGAGAAGATAAATAAATATCAGAACCTCGCGATAGAAATCGGGCGCATTTGGAAGATTGGGGAGGTGAAGATTATCCCGGTGGTTATCTTTGTGGAGGGTGCCTCCAGTATTAATTTGAAGAAAAATTTTAAAATATTGGGAATTTCGGAAGACCATCTACTAGCACTGATTAAAAAGTCTGTTATTCTTCAAATCTGCTACATAGTGCGGAAATTCCTAACGATGAGCTGAAAGACAGGTTATCCGTGTGGGGGTGTGGGTGTTGGGTGAATTCCCTCTCCACACCGTCCGAGCCCAATCCCATACAACATCTAATGGGATGGGTGAAAGTTTTCCAGCAATTTGCTGAGAAAGTGAGCTAAAATCGGTTAATAATAATGATTCACACATCGACACCAGAGCATCTTTTGATGGCTTTCTATACTCAGAACCTGAAGGTTTAATGATGGCCATACAAGAGAAAGTTTTAAGAAGTAAAAACTATGAAAAACATGTTTTAAAGATGGATCGGTACAGAAAATGTGGAGGTATAGGCGACTCAATTAAACACGGCTTATCTGAGAAGGCATAATCAATTGGCTAAATTAACAAGAACTTAGGGTTCAAGTACGGTATAATGGACAGAGGCAAAACACCACCCTACTATAAATACAACTCTTCACCCTTCGCCAGTTGCTGAACAGAAAAACATTAACCTCTATTGTAATAAGCCAATCGTTACGGACCAAACAATTGATTACAATCTCGCCCAGATATACTTTTAATTAATCCAAATGACAAAACAACCACTTTAGTTGAAATAGCACAGTTCCTCTAATCTCTAACACATAACCTAAGAAAAACTTAAACCGAAAAAACAAGCCAAGAATGAGGAACTTGCCTTCCAATTTAAAAAAATCTGGAAACTCGAGAGAATTTTAATCCATCCGATTATCATCTCTGCAGAAGGATTAATATCAAAAGAAACATTAAGATCTTTTGAGAAACTTTCGATCCCCAACAACGTACTGACAATGGGCCAAAGAGAATTTTTGCTGCAAACGTGTCATATAGTTCAAGAGATGTTTCTTAATTAAACATTATCCGGAGGAGTGCCTGGGATAGGATGAAATCTCTCCCCAGGTCGTCCGAGCCTAACCATTAAAAAAGAAAAGAACAATCAGGGTAGGTGAAAGTTTACCAGTACGTAGTACTGAGTAAGTGTAACAACTCGGACAATAATAATAATACAACAAGTATTGCTGTGAATTTTTGTTTTTTGATAAAAGATAATTCAGTAAATTTAATATTAGTAAATAATTTAATAAATATTTTTATTCTTTATTTTAGTACAATATAATATAATATACCTGTTAAGCCTAGTTTACACGGGCTTAGTACTTGTCATTCAATCAGGGGTGGGCAAATACTTTTAAGCGCGGGCCAAAATGAAATTTTGAAAATGTCTTCCGGGGGGGGGGGGAGGACCATATTTCGAAAACACTAATAAAAAAAATATCTTTTTTTTAAGAGACATATTGAACGAAAAATCAAAATAAGAGCCAACTTTTTCAACGGTCCGGCGGGCGTTCAAAAAGCACGCGTTTAAAAATATTTGTCCACCAGTGAACTAATGACAAGTACTAAGCCCGTGTAAACTAGGCTTTATACAAGTGGATCCTCGGGTTACGAGTTTATGCTTGTTTTACTATAAGAACTAATGTAGGTAAATGCAAATGGTTTAATATAAATTATAATAAATATAAAGATAATTAAATTAAAACTGCTCTAATTACCTATACTAATAATAATAATAATACGTAATTATAAATATATAATATATAATGAATAATATATTTAGATATATTTTTTTATAAGAGAAATTTATTTAATAAAATTATAAGATAACTAGGAAATAAAATTAAATAGAATCGGTTATTTTAAAATTTATAAAAAAAAGTCACTGTTTTATATGAAAAAAATTTAAAGAATTCTATTGTAAAAGAAAAGAATTGGACATTGAAGATTATGTATAGCTTGTAGAACAAAATAATTTATCAGAGAATGTGTTTTAGATCAATCAAAAAAAAAAAACAACAAAAGTATATAAAGAATTGTGAAAGATTTATTTTTTTTCTTTGCAATTCGAACTTGATGACTATTCAATCATTGTTTAGTATATATTAATAATGACTGGCAGTGTATTTGGAATATTCTTTATCGGCAATCAATTACCGTGAAATGATAATGAATATACTCCTTCATTCATCCGGCATCAACAACAAAACAACGCAACCAGTTAAATAGCAAACAAAATAACGGAATTATTAAGATAGAATAAGTGAACAATTGCTAAACTAAATGATCTTTGTTTTATTTGAAAATTAATAATTGGTAAAAAATAATTCAAATATTTAAAGATATATATATGGAAGCAGCTTAGCCGAGAGTGTAGCATAGCAATTTTCTATACAAGAACTCAGCGTTCGATTCCAACTAAGAACAAATTTTTCTAATAAAATTCAATTTAACATCAGCTGCCTCCGGCTCCAGGAACTGTCAGTTTCTATTTCTATATATGCGGAAGGCAACGGGAAACCACCACATTAACATTCACAAGAAAACTTCATGGCTGGACAGCTTCTAAGGCTATCCTAGTCATGATGATAGCCAAACTCCGAAGCGAGACGGCACCTTAAGAAGATATATATATATATATATATATACAAAAGACTTTCTTGTAACCTACCATAGATGTTGTAAATAAATAAAAAAACTACAAATACTACAAGATGGAAATTAAGATTAGAACATCTGATATATATTATATTATACATTCATTTATTAGATTATTTAATAAATTTAAAGCGATTTTTTCATTTCACATAATTATTTTCCAGATTTTTATATTTTATTTATTTCTTTATTATCTAAATATTTTGATATAGTATTCTTTTGAAAATAAATAAAATTGTTCTTAGAAAAATGATGAAATAATTATTTTACATTTTCTCCGTTTTAAATTTATTTCCTGTAGTAGTGTATATAACTGAACTTAAAATCAAAAACCTCATTCTTGTTAAATTATATATTATGTGTATACAGTGAAGGAAAAATGAAATCAGTCTGGCACACACATTCCTTGGACAATACGCCTTTCTCAACAGTTGCTGCAACCTGCATGGTAGATGTGTAAGATTGATAATCGGCCATCTGCCTTGGGGGGGGGGGGGGCGTCTTAATTTTTTTAATTATAATAAATAATTATATATTTACTGAATTAAGAGGAGATAACAATTTTTATAAATATAAAAGTAAAACAATTATTGTGTAATTAATAAGTATTTAATAAATTTTGATTTGATTTATTAATCACACATGAAAAAAACAAAAGTATCCTATAAGAATTTTATAAGAAAAATTTAATTATGTACATATGATTAGTAATTCATTTTAGTACTGGTCAGAAGAAATTTTTATATTAAGACAGTGTTTTCCAACCTGTGGGGCGCGAATGTATTAGAACCAATTTTTTTTTCCTAAAATCTATAATAATCTATAATATGTTTTTGCTTAATTGAGTCTGTGTGGGTGTGTAATGTGTATGTGTTATTTTGTAGCCCATTAAAAAAATTACTATATTATGTGAGTATTTATGAAATTAGATTATTACAAAAATTAAGGGGGGCTCAAGAATGTTTTTTTAAAAAAGTGGGGCACCGGTACAGAAAGGTTGGAAACCACTGTGTATTAAGATAAAAATAAAAAATAAATAATACTTATATTTATATGTATTTTACTAATCAAATATAGTAGAAATGATAAATTTTATAAAAAATCAACCAAAAAGTGATGAATGATGTGATTCTTTCGTACTCATTTGAAAATTATTATATGTGAATAATTGACATTTTTATGAAAATTATTGATTAAATTTTATTTTGAATACTCGCGTTACTCGACAATATGTATTACTTTTTATATGATTAATTTTGTTAATTTTTACAACTAAAACCAGTTGTTTATAATGTTATACTCATTTGTATTTTTTTTTTTTTGTAATTATTAATTCTTCAATTTAATTGAACTTAGCAAAGTTCAATCTCTCGATGTTAAATTTGGCGGACCAAAACTAAAACCTTGAGGCTACCCCCCCTCCTGGTTGTTTAAATGATAATAAAAAATTTATTTTACTATTTTCAAGTTTTTTCAATTTTTTTCAAATACTAGTTATTAAATTTATTTTATATACATATATGTATATATATCAGTGTTAGACTAGATTAATAGAAAATTTTAGAATTGCATGCATGAGCCCCATGCCTTGTCAAATATGTGTAGTTGTAGTGAATGTAGAATGTGTGGTAGTGAGCGATGACCCGGGAGAAGTTAATTGACAAATTAGAATTAAGGTAAGGAAATGGAAAGTAACTAAATATAGGCATGATTTTTCTTTAAATGTTGAAAAATAAATAAAGAAAATGTTTATTTATTTTTTTATTAATTTATTTATTAATGTGTAAATAATATTTAAAATATTTTTATCTGCGATTTACATGTCTTAAGACCAATTTACAAGATTCGAATTCTCTCGACTGCAGGTAAATAAACAAGAATATTATTTTTTTTATATATAGTACTATAAATAGAATAAAAGATTATTAAATAAAATATTGCATTTAATCATAAGAAAATAAAGGCATTATATTTTTTTTGTTTTTTAAAACAAAATTTTTCATTATGTATGTGACAATTCATTCTTATCTTGTAAATAGGCTTATTTAATATTTATATATATATATTTATATATGGTATGTATAGTTAGATAATACAGATGATACAATTAAACACCTGAATGAGTTAATAAATGTCTTTGTAATGTTGAATTTCGATTAAATTTTTTTTGACAATATGAACATCCAAATGGTTTTTCACCAGTATGAATTAATAAATGTCGTTGTAATGTTGAATTTCGATTGAATTTTTTCCTACATTCTGGACATTCAAATGATTTTTCACCAGAATGTGTTAAAAAATGTGATTTTAAATGTGCTATTTGATTAAATTTCTTTTCACATTGTGTACATTCAAATGGTTTTTCGCCAGTGTGAATTAATAAATGTGATTTTAATAATCCGATTTGACTGAATTTCTTGTGACATTCTGAACATTCAAATGGTCGGTTACCTGAATGAATTAATAAATGAGATTTTAAATGATCTTTTCGGCTGAATTTTTTACGACATTCTGGACATTCAAATGCCTTTTCACCAGTATGAACAACTAAATGGGATTTCAAATGACCAATTTGACTAAATCTCTTTTCACAGATTGTACATTCAAATGGTCTTTCAGCAGTATGAATTAATAAATGAGAATGTAAATGGACTTTTTGTCGAAATCTCTTCTTACATTCAGCACATTCAAATCGTCGATCATTATTAATGTTTTTTTTTCTATGATTTCTTAATTGATTTTTTTGTTTGCTATCTTGTTCCAATGTTTCATCAATTTCTGTTTTATTTTCATTTTGTATAGTTTTTTTTCTTAAATCTTGTTTTAATTGTATTTGATATTTTAAAACTGAAAATAATCTTTTTTGAAAACATTTTGTTTCATGTTTAGATAAAAATTCTTCATTAATAAAATTTGTACGGCAATACCAACAGGTTACGAGCGGGCCTAAAAAATAAAATTACATAATGATAAATAAAGTATAATTAATTTAATAATGGATATATATATATATAATCAAAAATTTAATTTTTGAAATGTCAATTTAAATAATTTTATAAAGGACAAATTATATTTTTTTTTAAAGATGGTAATATAAAATTTATAACTTAATATATAAGCATATTTATGATGTTGTTGATTATATTTTTATATTTATTTACAGAGAATATAGGATTATTTCGTTAAATTTAAACTAAATTGATAGTTTTCAAACTATAACCTATATTTGTCAATTAAAATAATATTACCTATATATATAGGATACTTAATATCTTCTTGTTGTAATTCATACATTTCGTTCATTAAAAAAAATAATAATCAATATATAAAAATAAATTTGAAGGTATGTTATATTTTGGATTAAAATAAAAATAAAAAAAAATTATTCTAATAAAAATTACAATATTATATTAAGTGGGTTAATATTGTGGCGCCACCAATTGGGACTAACCTGAAACATATTATTTAAATATTATACTAAATGAAATTTAAAAATAAAAAAATAAAAAAAGTTATTTTTTAATCTATATCTATATATCTATGTATATATAATCAGTCATATTAAATGATGAAATTTGATTTTTTTCAATGTTGTAGGGAAAAGTTATATAAATACGAAGTTATTATTAATTTATTAAATATGAAATTAATCCAATTTGGATTCTAAATAAGACTCAATTTAAATGTTAACGATATCTTCAAAATTTCCATTGAAATCGGTCATTTTAAATAATGAAAATTGATTTTTTTCAATCGTTTATGGAATATTTCTAATTTTTTAAATGATATATAATATAAAAATTTATCCCTTGAATTTAAATAATTAGTATTTTGCCTAAAATATAAATAAAAAATCAAGTTTTTTTATGAAATCAACCAATATAATAAAGTAATGAAATATGAATTTCTGTGAATTCAATGAAAATATTTAAGAAATCGATGAAATATGAATTTATTCGTCTTTAGAATCAAAAAATGAATAAAATGATATATTAAAGATAAATTTATCCCTCGTAATTAAAAAAGTAGGATTTTCCCTATAATAATTGTAAAAAATCACTTTTTCTTTATGAATTCAATGAAAATATTTAAGAAATCGATTAAATATGAATTTAATCGTCTTTAGAATCAGAAAATGAATAAAATTATATATTAAAGATAAATTTATCCCTCGTAATTAAAAAAGTAGGATATTTCAATTAATAATTGTAAAAATTCACTTTTATCTATATGAAATCAATGAAAAGATTTAAGAAATCGATGAAATATGAATTTATTCGTTTTTAGAATCAGAAAATGAATAAAATATATATTAAAAATAAATTCATCCCTCGTAATGAAAAAGTAGGATTTTCTCAATAATATTTGTTAAAAATTACGTTTTATTTATGAATTCAATGAAAATATTTAAGAAATCGATGAAATATGAATTTATTCGTCTTTAGTATTAGAAAATGAATAAAATTAAGTGAACTTTTGCCTATAATATTGAAAACAATTCAATTTTCTTTATTTATAATGACTGATTTGCTATGAAATTTTTAAGATATCCTAAATAGAGAAAACATGATTTTTTACAAATATTATATCCAATATAATACTATTTTAAATTAATAGAGATAAATTTATCTATTATATATCATTTTTTTCATTTTCCGATTATAAAGAAGAATCAATTCATATTTTATCGATATCTTAATTATTTTCATTGAATTCACAGAAAAAGCGTGATTTTTTTACAAATATCTTAGTGAAAGATCGACTTGTCTTATTTTAACTGATCTTCATATTTTTACTTATTATATTATATTTATTATTAATTTAAATATCGAGAAAAAATATTAATGGGTCTAATCTATTAAAAATATTCTTAATTATTTAAATTTTTACAAACTTGTATTAATTTATGAGAATTTATTATAAAAGTTTGAGAAATCATATAATATGAAGATATATTATATAACGATTTATTTTTTATATTATATATAAAGAATATGGAAATAATTATTACAAAATATTATTACAATTAAAATAAAATAAATTCACAAATTTCATTTTTTATAATATTTATTAATATTAATGAATTTTTATTCTATAAAATAATTAATATTAATATTAATTAAGATATACATTAAAAATAATAAAATATTAAATAGAATCGTTTTTTTTTTAAATAAAACGTCATTTTTCATTTAAATACAAATATACAAGAGTAATTTATTTAAGTTAATTTAATATTAAAATAGTATTTTCACGTCGTAATAATATTCAAAATTCAATGAATATTTTGTTAAAATTTTTTCTCATTTATGTTGCTTTTCTTAACTCTGTAAGTTAACAAAAAATCAACATGGAAGACATATTGTATTTAACTTTAACAATTTGTTTTGCATTTCAACATATATTGATAATTTTTTACATTTTTAATATTTAATATTAAAGTTGTCTATATACATAATTCTTAAAAAGTACATCAATCTATTTTTAATACTATTTTAATACTTACTATAAGTACAATTAATAAAAAGGTATTATAAAATATCCATCATATACATTGGAATAATTTCGATATTACTTGCACAAGCAGGGCCGTCTTAAGATTTTCGGCGCGCGTGGGCTCCTAAAATTTTGCGCCCCTTTTCATAAGAAATTACACAGAATGGTTAGTAGGAGCGAGATGGGTATACAAAAGTGTCCCAACTAGAAATTGTCAATTTATTATAATTAGGCCAATGCAATAAACTAAAACAAAAGGAATTAAATCAAGAAACATAAGTATTATTAATTATGAATTCTGAATATCTATATAATTCTTTAAAACATAAAATTTATGCAAAATTAAAAAACAAGCTATATAGTATAATAAAAGAAAGTTATATATTTATTTTCTTAGCTTTATCTTTTGCAAATTGATAAATAATATTACCCGAATTTAAGTTATTAAATAAATCACTCTCTATGGAGAAAATACTCCAACCATTTAATTTGCTCTGTCCCAAAGAAGATCCCAGATAATTTTTTATCCTTTTCAGTGTCGAAAAAGATCTTTTACAGCTGCAATTTGTAGTGGCAATACTTAAAAAAATGCTCAGTGCTGTGGCCACGTTAGGAAAAGTACACTCAATTTTTTTTTATTGTTCTTAGACTAAGTTCTACAGTAGATATATTTTATTAATTTTCTAATAAATTCACGTGTTTAAAATAAAGAAACTCTTCAATAAAATTTGAAACAATGTCATTTGTGTTAAAAATGTTATATGTCAAAATTTCGCCCGCATAATATTCTCAAACTGCACAATTATCGCTGCTGTTAGGTTTCTTATTAAAATTATTTATTCAATGCTTCTATGGATATAATGAATAAGAAAAATAGATATGTATTTTGAATGTGCATGATTAAAATCTTTGAAGTGATGTCACTCCGGGTTGGAGGCGACTATAAAACTACTACTTAACAATCTGGAAAAATATATAAACCAATAAAAAATGTCGCCCCCAGAAGGCTTGCGCCCTAGGGTTATAGCCCAATTAGCCCTGTGGTTAGGGTGGCCCTGTGCACAAGGTATCAATTTTTTACAAATGCCAACTTCCTCTCTTATTGTATCATCATCATCATTTGTATCAGTTGTATAAATGTTCAATGTATGAAGACGCAAGTATTTGTTCATGTCAATGGAAGAATTAATTGATATAATTTTTTACATTTAAAAATGTATGCAAGTACTTTATTCGATATTTTTTCACATGCAAACAATGATAAAATATTTAATTTTATCGTATTTATTCGTATTTATGAACTTTTACCTATAAAATTGAAAAATAATCAATTTTTATCATAAAAAATGTTTGATTTCCATGGAAATTTTTAAGATATCGTAAACATTTGAAATGAATCTTATTTAGAATTCAAAATGGAATAAATTCATATAAAAAAATTAATAATATTCTTGTATTTATAAAAATTGAACTTTTGGATATAAAATTGAAAAATAACTAATTTTTTTATATAAAATGTTTGATTTCCATGGAAATTTTTAAGATATCCTAAACATTTGAATTGAATCTAATATAAAATTAAAAAAGGATTAAATTCATATATAAAAAATTAATAATATCCTTGTATTTATAAAAATTAAACTTTTGGATATAAAATTTAAAAATAATCAATTTTTATCATATAAAATGTTTGATTTCCATGGAAATTTTTAAGATATCCCAATCCTTTGAAATGAATCTCATATGAATTAAAAAATTAAAAATATCCTCGTATTTTTAATAGTTGCACTTTTGCCTATAAAATTTAAAACAATTCAATTTTCTTGATTTATAATGACTGATTTCCATGGAAGATTTTAAGATAACCTAAATATTTTAATTGAATATCATTTAGAATTCAAAAAGGTTTAAATTCATATATAAAAAATTAATAATATCATCGTATTTATAAAAATTGAAGTTTTGCCTATAATATTGAAAAATAATCAATTTTTATCATATAAAATGTTTGATTTCCATTGAATTTTTTAGTACCGGAATTAATTTTTTAACACTGCAAATCATATGCCAGCACGAGACGTGGTGCCATCAACAAAATGCCAAACATGCGCTTGTTTAATAAAAATTATTTATTGATTTTAATTAAAATTAATTTAAATATAATATATTGTAACATATTCGCATGAATATGGTTTTAATAAACAAAGGCGCAAAGAATTCTAGAAAGATATTTCTAAAAAACTCATAAATTAAATAGGTAGAAAAAAATATTTTCTATTGATAAAGACCTATATTTACTCAATTTTATTATAAAAATTCATCAAATAATAACATTTTTTTTTCTTAAAGTAGATTATATACATGGATATTATCTATTTTCAAACTCTTGAAAAAGTCTTTTTATGTTGGTTTGTCCTTTTTTTCATTCTTCTACAAGTAAACAAAATTCAATTGTTAATGAACAAGGAACCAAGTTAAAATAAATAGATTCATAGATTTTTCAAATACCTGAATATTTTTATTCTTGAAAAATGATTTTAAGAAAATATAAAAATATTATCTCTATTTATATAATATAATAATATACGATAAAAATATAGTCCTGAAATATGAATTTATTCTCATTTAGGATCAGAAAATGGAAAATATGATATTTAATACATAAATTTCTTCCTCGTATTTAAAAAAATAGATTTTTCCATATAATATTTGTAAAATACCACGCTTTTTTATGAATTCAATGAAAATAATTAAGATATCGATGAAATATAAATTTATTCGTCTTTAAAATCAGAAAATGAAGAAATTGATATATAATACCTAAATTTATCCCTCGTATTTAAAAAAGTTTATTTTTCCTTAAGATATATGTAAAAATCACGCTTTTACTATGAATTCAATGAAAATAATTAAGATATCGATGATATATATATATATTAATTCGTGTTTAGAATCAGAAAATGAAGAAATTGATATATAATACATAAATTTATCCCTCGTAATTAAAAAAGTAGGATTTTCTCAATAATATTTGTTAAAAAGTATGTTCTCTCTATGAAATCAATGAAAATATTTAAAAAATCGATGAAATATGAATTTATTCGTCTTTAGAATCAGAAAATGAAAAAAATGATATATTAAAGATAAATGTATCCCTTGTAATTAAAAAAGTAGGATTTTTCCTATAATATTTGTAAAAAAGTACGTTCTCTCTATGAAATCAATTAAAATATTTATGAAATCGATGAAATATGAATTTATTCATATTTATTTATTTATTTTGGATTCTAAATGAGATTCATTTTAAATGTTTACGATATCTTAAAAATTTCATAACAAATCAGTCATTTTAACTGAAGAAAATTGTATTGTTTTCACTTTTATAGGCAAAAGTTCAACTTTTATAAATTTGAGAGTTTTATTAGTTTTTTAATTATGAATTTAATCCATGTTGGATTCTAAATTTGACCCTAAACTTCTAAACTGGTATGGACATCTGAGTACAATCCCAGATTAAAAATGGTCAACGAGACTATTGCACTGAAAACCTACCGAAAGGAGACGAAGGGAAAGAAAAGAATTATCTTTTAATGACGAAATTAGCCAAGCTATGGAAGATAGAGGAATGCAGTCTGTAGACTGGCAGGACAGAATGTGGTGGACACTGGGATGCGAGAGACACTTCATGTTGTAATCCCACTAAAAATACATAAACAAATAGAATTCATAACAAATAAAAATGAAAAATTAATAATCTTTAAAATAAAAATAAAACTTATAATATAAATAATAATTAGTTAATACATTTTCTTAGTAACATAAATTATCTGTTTACTTTATTAAAAAAAATTATAATATCGACAAATTATTTATATTATTAAACTTTATTATTATTATTATTATTATTATTATTATTAATATTTTTCTTCATTTAATAAATTATTAATTCAAAAATAAATTTCTCTTTCTAAATTGATGGACTTCTAGTTGCATATATGCCAGGCGTTTTTGATAGATGCTGCCATCTGATGGAGATTGTAGAGATTAAATTTTTAAATTATTTTTCTTATTTATTTAATAATTAATATAGAATTTTAATATTAATATTATGATTTAAATTAAAATTACTCAATTATTTTTATTTAAACTTAAATTTATATTATTATTATAAATTCCCTCCCCCCACCCAAAAAAAATGAACTATTTTTTTATACTTTTATAAATAGATTATATTAATTAAAAATAAATTTATTTTACAAATTTGAACTTTACGTATTAAATATATAAGTGGGTTAAATCTATTACTTTAATTTCTTTTTTATTCAATACTAAATATAAAAATAAAGATAAAATGAAATTTAAAAAAACATTTGCTTATTGAGAATGGATATTTACATTTTCTTTTCTTTTGATAAATGTGTTAAAAGAAGAGAGAAGGAAGGGTGATATCTCTTTATTTTATGAAAATGTAAAGAAAAGAGCATGATGTAAGTGTGGGTGGAAGGATAAAGAATATCGATTGAGTTGACGAGTACGTGGACAACGACGCCAGAGTGTCGCCGTCAGTGCAATTTGGATGAGCAATTCCGGTTATTGCCAGTGTAGGTGGGACAATTAGGGGTGATTGCAAATTTAAAAATATATCTATAACTATGTACTATGTAGATACACACACACATGTCTTTATTTTGTTTTTTATATCATCTTCATTAATTAAGATAGAACATTAAGAAATTAAGAAAAAAAAACTAAAGAGAGAAGAAAAAAATTATTCATTGCGATCACGAAAATTTTCGATATTGAGATTTTGATGTTTTTATACGTTTTGAAGGTTCCTGAATCATTTTCACTAAGGTTGAGAAAAATGTCTGTGTGTGTGTGTATGTATGTAGACAAGATTTCGCAAAAACGGTTTGAGCTAGAATCATGAAATTTAATATTCGGGCATTATTCAAAATTCGTAGTTTTCGATCAACTTTTGATAAATGTAGCTCAATCGGAAGAGGGTCATTCCCTACAACGTTTTGATTTTTTTTCTTCTAAAGTGACCGTAAAAATAAAGATATATATTCGATAGTTTTCCGCATGATTAAAAATTGTATAAAACTGCTATATATAGAATTTCAGCTTGATTCAATGGCAAAAAGTACCGGAATTAATTTTTTAACACTCCAAATATCACGCACCAGTACGTGACGTGGTGCCATCAACAAAGAGCCAAACACGCGCTGGTTTAATAAATATTAATTATTAATTTTAATTTATAATTAATTAAATTTAATTTAAATATAATATATTATGTTATTTAATCCAATTCAAATTGCGAGATAGTCGAGTGGAGACACTAACTAATTTTTTATTAATATAATAATAATCTTATCTTCTTATACGAGTAATGCTAACGCGGTTCCAGGGTAGAGGGCTCTGAAGTGAAGGAGGGGTTTTTAGTGGTTACACCACACACGCAGTAATGACGATTATTGTATGGTCTGAAAAGATTTTCCCCCCCCAACCCAAAAAAAAAAATACGGGTAAAAATTGTTTGTTTGTTTCTATGGCCAGGGGTTCCCAAAAACCGCTTTTTTGAAATTCACACCAGAGATAGTATTTATAAAGAAAAATTGAGTTTTATTGATCACATCTCTGGAAAAATACTTCTTCATTAGTTTTTTCTCAATTTAAATTTATATATGTGACGTCACAACCACCGCCTGTGAGATATATATCTATTCTTAAAATAAAATTAAAAATATTTATATTATATTCATATAAGATTTTTTTTAATTTTATTAATAGATATACATTTAAATTATTTGAAATTGTTTCACACAACGTTTAAAAGAAGATTTATCTTTATATTCGATTCGATATATTGTAGAAGAATTAAATGACATCATCAATTTATTATACTCCGTAAATATAAAAAATATTATATATATTATACTATACTAATAAGCTGTTCAATCAGTATATTAGATAAAACATTTATTTGTTTTTGTGTTCTTACTTTTAATATATTTTAATTTAATCAGTAAATTAATTATATATTATTATTGTAAATGTTATATCTATCTATCTCTGTGTGTCTCTTCATACATTTTGAATTCACCCATAATATAATATCTTATATACTTACTTGAAAATAATTTAAAAAGTTTTAAAAGTTTTTTTTAATATTTTATGAATACAAAAATATTTTCAAAACGTCAATTGAAAATGAAAATCCAATTATGAGATCAATTATTCATATAATTTTAAATGTTTTCGTGTTTTATAAATAAAATATTAAAAAAATAAAATTATAAACCTAACCTAAACAAAAATACATATTCTTTGAATGAAAATAAAAATAGATATTTATATAAATGAAATAAAATTATTTAATTTACAGAATGAAAATGTCTATAATAATGTCTAAACATTTTTTCTTTATAATTTTACATTATAATAATACTAATTACAGTAGTTATAATATATGGGGAATTTTCAACTTTGACCGCCGATTTGACCATGTTCCCAAACGAATTTTAAAAAACCAAGACCACTTTACAATTACACATTTTTAAGATCTAATCGAATCCAAAATCAAAATTTAAAAAATCGAAAAACAGACACACAGATATATAGATTTTATAAACGAACATTTATCCAATTTATTTTAATTATTTTGAAACATTTTAGTAAACAAATTTTTAATGGGTCATTTTTAGAAATACCATTTAACAATTATAATAAATAATTAAAAAATTGTAATATTTTTAAAGTATATAAAAATAAATTCTATAAATTGGTTAAAGGGTCGAGTGATAGTTCGGTGTCACAGGTATATATTTTATATTTATATTAACACGCCTACTTTTCTGTTTGTATGTTATTATTTGAATGGCGATTCGGTGAATGGTTAATGGTTAATTAACGATCCATATAACATCATCGACTGGGCCGCTACAATAAGGAGTCTTCTCTTGCTCTGACTAGGGCCACCGGTATTTGCCATTAGTCTCGAAATAATAATAATAATAATAATAGTCTTAACATACAAAATGTAGAAAAATTTAAATATGTACTTGAATTCAGTAATTACAAAGGATAATAATATTAATAATAAAATCGAGATCGCAATCGGGTAACGCCTATTATCATACAATAAAGAGGGTTATCTCATCAAAACTTTTATCAACAATATTATAACAAAAATATAAAAAATATTTAATGTCAATAGACTTTAAAACATGAAAATGACTAAAATAAAACAACAAAAATTTGTTTATTGAAAAAAAGACATAAAATATAATATAAATAAATAAAAATAAAAAAGTTAAAGGGTTGAAGCAAAAAAAAATAACAAATACAATTTTTATTATTCTTTTTATAAATAAAACAGATACATAGTTACCCTATTTTTTTTTATTTTATTTTAAATTTTTTTTCTTTTTTTTTATAAACAAATCTCTAAGACGAAGAAGAAGAAAAATACAAAGATTAATAATTAAAGGATTCATAATATTACTAAAATGTATATTAGGCATATTTGTAAAAATGATTTAAATTGAAACTGTATATTATTTTTTTTTAATTTTCCTTCGTTGAATTAATCATTTATTTAGTAGGTATTTAATTTAAACAAAATAAAAAATACTAAAATTTTCTATAATCCTTTTGTATAAATTCGAATAGAATAGAATTTCTATTTGTGATGAAACTTATTTTCTTCAAAAAATAACATTGTAAAAAGAATTATATTGTGTGTTAAATATTATAGAAGATTGAAAGGATGAAATCTGATCATCAATTAGTGAGAGTACTAGATTATAGTCTGGGAAGTAAGAGTTGGTGCATGAGCCGACCTCCACCCTCGGCCAAGCATTTCCCGCACTTGCCCCCACCATTTCTATAAAACCACACCGCGCAACTTTGTTGACCATAGCAAATTTTTAATATTTTAGTTTGAGAGAGTAGAAAACTCTGGTGGAGGGGACGGATTTTTAAAATTTGTGAATTTAAATAATTGATATGTTATTTTGGTTGAATAAACCATTTGCATAATCAATGTCATCTAGAAAATGTCTAGAAACTTCGCGAAGAATCTAATATATGTTCGAGAATAAAAAATTTAAATAGTAATCAATAGTGCAATGTTTTACTTCTAGCAAGCCACAATAAAATATTAAAAAAAAAAAATATAAAAAAAACTAAAAACTTGTTAATATACTTACACGCTTTTTAATAAAAAATGGCGTAAAAAATAGAAAATAAAATATTAATTAAACCTTGAATATTATCCTTTACATATGCTCAACAAAAAAGCGTGGAGGGCATATATTAATATTAAAGTTTTTACCTACTACTTATGTTCATACGCGCCCACGCGTTTTTGGTAATATAATATAATATAATATATCAATTATTTAAATTTTTTGATTAAAAAGGTTTTTTTTATTAATTTTTAATTATTCTAATTATTTCTTTTAATTAAATATATTTATATTATTATTATTATTATTATTATTATTATCCGATTTTAGCTCACTTTCTCAGCAAATTGCTGAAAAACTTTCACCCATCCCTTTAAATGTTGTATGGGATTGAGCTTGGACGGTGTGGAGAGGGAATTGACGACCCTAACCCACACGGATAACCTGTCTCTCACCTCATCATTAGGAATTTCCGCACTATGTAGCAAGCTTGAAGTATAACAGACTTGTTAATCAGTGGTAGATCGTCTTCCTAAATTCCCAATATTTTTAAATTTTTCTTCAAATTAATACTGGAGGCACCCTCCACCGAGATAACCATCTGGATAATCTTCACAATCTTCAATTTTTACTGTCTGCTAGGTTTTGTTCAGACAGGTTAAGTTCAGGGTGTGTCGTTTGGTGAATTCTCGGTGGAGTTTTTGTCTCCATCGAGGCAACGAGTCTTCTTGGTCTCTCTATTCACATAGAAAAAAGCGGACATGACTGACATGTTCATTTGCTTTGTCCATTTTCTACGTGTAGGCGCGATTCTGTCCACTGGTAGTATAGTACTCAGGGACCCTGAACTAAGCGCCCATCATCCGTCGGGTGGTTTGTGGGAGCTTTAGCTTCTTCAGTGACAGGGACCCGCTCACCGGTGGTTCGCAGGCTGCCATATCCAGCACCGACTCCAGATATGCCCTGTCGACCCCCAGCCAGCGGCCGTTTTCCAAAGGGTTTTGCTCATTTTTCTCCATTTTCATGGGTGTTGGTGGCTCCGGTAGGGGAAGGGGCACCACGCCCTATCAGCTCTAGAAGCTGCCGTACCCCTTATTATTATTATTATTATGTTTTAAATTTTAATGAAAAATTGTATTACTTGGACGATCCAAAAATGACTTACCATTCTATGTTAAATCTCTTTCATTATTTATCGCATTTCAGCCCTATATGTTATTCAATTCCTAATAAGGTGGGTTTGTCTGGAACACTCGGTTTTAGACAAATCAACTGTGCATATGTACCTACGGGTCAACTGCTGAATCGGTGTTGGCCTGAACATTTCTAATATTTAAATATCATTTCAATTATTTAATTTATTCTAAAAGTTAGCTTGATAAAATATTTAGATAATATTTATTTCATTATTTTTGACTAAAAGACCTCTGACTTGTACATCGCTTATCAAGTTGATTAAGTGTCCTGTGATCAATAGAACGGACCCTATCAATCTTTGTTTTCTTAATTTTCTTGATCGGAAGTACTATTTTTTTTATCAATTAGATTCTCAATTGTGATCCTGGATGTTGGGTTTTGACTCCGTCCCATAGACTCCAGCTACAGAAATTCCCTTGCCAAACCTGGGACTTGAACTTGGGACGATGAAGATGTTAGTTAGTTAACGCCGGTAAGTTTAGTTTAAAAAAAAGTATGTTTATTAGCTAATTTGTGATACATAAAATTTTTTTATCCCATAACATAGCCAATAAGGGTTTACAATAGAATTTTTCCATTCAATTGGTGTCTCATGGTCGTAATGAACACATATTTACAATTTTATTTTTAGAGTGAATTTCATTATTTACATTCTACATATTTTGAAATAATTTTTTATTTGGCTTATTGACTAAAAAATAAATATAAACCTTGTCTATATATTGGTGGGGAATGGCGGAAAATATTTATAGGGGGAGGGTGGATTGGGGTTGATTTTTTTTTTTTTTTTATTAAATTTTATACTTTTGGATTCTAGAGGTCATGAAATGTGAAGATATGCAAATAATTTTAAATTTGTATATATATATATTGTGGTATCCGACAGGATAATCAGGAAGGAAAAAAATAAAATAAAATATTTAAATACTTATTCTAAATTTATTATACGCTAGTTAGCACTCTGGCTTCAATAAAATTACAGAAAATATCAATTGATATTAAGTAAGATTAATCACTATTATTAATACTAAAGTTGTTTTAAGTGTCAGCTAGCACTGATTTGTGTATTGAAGAGTGGATTGTGTCACTTATCTGGGCCGCTGAGTGGGTGTGCTGGAAGGTGTCTCGCGGGTTTCTTGAGATCGAAAGACCTTCTCGATTAGCTTGGATTCAAACTGGCTTATGGACTCTGAAGTAGTATAACCTTTTGTAGCAGGCTCACGATACAGAGAGGGATCTTATTCGGGATGCTTCAGTAATTTTCAGTGTACACTAACTGTCCTTTCACACTGGCCTTCTAGCCTTTTATATGGGTGCAAAACAATAGACCCCTTACCCATTCCTTCTGGGCCATTCCCAGAATTAGTTAAGGTGTTTGTAGGGGGGGGGGGGGGACAGAGGACTTTCTGTCTACAATATATATATATTTTCAAGTGGGATTTTAATATCTTGATTTTAAAGAAATATTAGTTCTGTATTTTGGTTTAATAATTACGAAATAGGTTGACATGGATTGGTGACAAATTGTGAAAATAACCCTTAGTCACCGAACCAATACCCTCCATCGTCAACATATAAATATATACTCGTCGTATAAATACAAATATAACTATTTATTGTTTTTAATTTTTTTTTTAAAGAAATATCTTATATTAAGGTGACCAACCGTCCTCCTTTAGGGAGGGCAGTCCTCCATTTGTAAGCTCTATCTTTCTTTTTTAAGTGCCCTCCTAACTGTCCTTTTTGATATCTGTCCCGTTTTTTGAAATATTTAGGACATTTCGTACTTTTTTTCCAAAAATTTTTCAATTTGCTTCTAAAAAAACGTTTTCTGGACTAAGCTTTTGAACATTTCCGAATTTTTTTCCAAAATTATTTTCAATTTGGTTCTAAAAATAATACTTTATATAAAAAAAAAACTTTTTTAAAAAACCACGTTTTTAACGCACTAAAAAGAAGAAAATAATTTTTCTGAAACCCCATAGGTACTGACATTACAAACAAGAGATATGATTTGAAGAAAATTTTCTATAACGTAAAACGTGGGGCGCAAATAATAATAAATTTTTTAAATGCAATATAATTTCTTTGATTAATTTATTTCAATATCCATGGATTTATATTTTAAGTTTTATATTTTTTACCAGACTTTTTGTAAAAGGGAATATTATTAGTAATCCAACAGAATACTTTTATTAATGTAAATTTTTTTTGGAAAATTAATTCCTTAATATTAAATAAACATCTTCAATTTACACTTTAGAAATTTTATTAACATAAATATTAAATATTTGCTAGAAGTTTTGCAGTAGCAAAATTTAGTTTTAGATTTCTTCAAGTTAAATTTCTTATATTATTTACCAGAATATTGTTAGGATGTCATTTTTTATCAGAATTTTTTAAAAGTGAATATTATTAGTAATCTAAAGGTAATCTTTTCATAAATTAAATTTACCTCTTTTAAAAATTTCGATAAGTTATAAGCTTTACTTTTTGAAGCTAATTAAAATATGAATTCATTTATCCTATTAATTTGTACCTAATAACATTTATTTATAAATTTTTATACGATACAGAATATTTTAGCCATAGTTGCGCCCCACGTTTTACGTTATAGAAAATTTTCTTCAAATCATATCTCTTGTTTGTAATGTCAGTACCTATGGGGTTTCAGAAAAATTATTTTCTTCTTTTTAGTGCGTTAAAAACGTGGTTTTTTAAAAAAGTTTTTTTTTATATAAAGTATTATTTTCTACTTTTTAGTCTTCATATATTGCAATCGATTTCACTTGACCTATACTACTTTTAAGTTTTTTGATTGACTTTAATAGTCATGAAATACTATTATCCTGAAAGTAATAAATTTAAATACAAAGATTAATAATTAAGAAGAATTATTTTAATCATGGCAGTACAAAGATTAATAATTAAGAAGAATTATTCTTTTAACGGGTTTTTAACGGTTTTTTTCAAATTTAAATATTTACACTTTTTGTTTTGATTTTCCCATACAAAATTATATTCATTAATTATGCTCTAATTAAACACTTGCAAGCTACGAATGTGTTATTTTATTGTATTGTCATCCAGAATACATAACTCTGAAAAGTTTCAGAGCCATTGGATGACTGGAAGTGGTCGAAATTTCGATTGCAAGATTTGACCCGAACAGATAAATAAACAAACAAACAAACAAGAAAGCAAGCTAAGAAAAACGTGGTAAAAAGGGTGAAATGTCCTGATTTGGTGTTTTCAAAATCTGGTCACCTTACTTATATTAATATTTATAAAACCACTTTATAGTAAAGATTATGTCATATGTTACTTACAACTTTATCAGATTATATACTTCAAAGTTTAAAATATATATTTTCTATATTCCCCCTTTTGTGAGTATATATACCATTTCTCTGCCAAAGTTTCTCTCTCTCTCTCTTTCCTTTCCCTTTGTCTCCCTTTGTCTCTTTACTATTTAATGAATGTCCTTTATTGTTAAATAGACACTATATTTACCAAGTAATTTGCCCATATATATATATATAAAGTAAGAGAGAGAGAGAGAGAGAGAGAGAGAAAATGAATCCTTCTTTCTTTCATAGAACTTATTACTACCACTTCAATATCTACCTAACATATTCTTCTATTATTTCTCTTATATTCACCAACACACTTTACGGATATTTATAAAAAATATTTTTTTTGATCCAACTATTGAAAATAACTAACAACTTAACAAAATAATTTACAAATTTATTTAAATGTCACAGTGAAGGATGAAAATTCTCATAGATTTGTTTTTACTTTTGTTAAATATAAATTCATGAAAAAAAAAAAAAAAAAAATTAATAAATTGTTTTCTTTATAGGGGCAGCATGGCTGAGTGGGTAGAGTACTAGATTTCTACACAGGAAGCCTGAGTTCGAATCCCAGCATAGAACTCAAGATTATATATTTATTTAATTTAATTTAATAAATTAATAAATTTAATAAATATAAAAAAATCTAATTCAATTTAACATCGGCTGCCCCACCGAAGAAGGCAAGGGGAAACCACTTCGGTCAAATTTTCCCATGAACACCGTATGACTCCTGTGGAGTTATTAGGGCCACGACACTTCCGCTAGGAAGTTATCGACAACGAAGAAGAAGAAGTTTTCTTTATACTGCTACATATATTATGTATATAGGTAAAGTCTTTTTTATTTTAAAGAATAAAAATGATTATAACTTGTCTACATAAAAATGCATGCACATTCTCTCACATCTTTTTTTTTACTAAATAATAATGATATTCTTCATGGCACGAACAGGGCTACAGTGCAAAAATATACTTAAAGTCGGAGAGACGAAAGTTGGTGAATGAGGAGTGGCGGCCAGGAGAGGCGGGGGTGACAAACACTCTGTTCTTATTTATGTGCTAAAGTTTGGACGGAAGCTTGGACTTTGCATATATACTAGAGGATACCTAAGCGTAGGAGTGGTCTAAAAATTTATTTGCTTATTGTACACTTTCGGAAACGACGGTACTGGTTTATGCAGGAGTAATTCATATCAAGTTGTAAGCAATTGAACGCCGATAGGAGGGAAGCCCATAATGATCTAGTGAAGAAAAAGGAGCAGGCCCAAACGCTTGAGATCTCGCAGAAGAGATGGACACAGGTGCGAAATCGGTGTTCAAGTTGATAGGCTACAGGAATTGAAGGTCTGCACAATATGATATAATATCCTCATTAAAAAAAAAAAATTAAGTTACCTACCTACTTCCAAATGTTCCTTATTTTAAACTATTTATACTATTAATTTTAATTATGAAAGTCACTGAGTTATCTTAATCTCGTAACTAAGATTACTAAAATGATTTCAAAGTGTTTGGGCGAAATTAAACATCCCGATAATTGATTATTCAAAATCTTGAAAAACATGAAAGGACCACCGGAGCCTGAACAGCTGAAAACACTTAAAGACAAGTTCTAGAGTCGTGATCGAAGGCGCGCTATCAAGTAGCTTTCCCAATGTTGATCCCGGAGGCTGGGTTGACTCCGTCCCAATGATCCCAGCTAGAAAAATTCCCTTGCTAGGCCCGGGACTTAAACCCGACATCACGAGAATGTGAGGCAGCTTCGCTAACCCCTCACCCTGTGATACCTTTTACAAAAATATTAATAATATTAATAATAATTCGTAAAAAAATTATACCGTTATAAAAAATTCATATAATGTCCAGGTAATCTTTTAATATAAAATTACTAAATCATTTAAAAACTAAATGTATATTGTTTACATTCAAACATATACACACATACATACAAATATATAAATATATTTACTTACTTTTGGAAATAAAAATAAATTTTGCTAATAAATATTTCATAGATTTATACAATGTAAATAATAAAATCAAATAAAATTTCACATAATGGAATTATTTTAGTGATGATGACAATAAAATGTTTTAGTTTTTCAAATTATTTACAACTACTATTTATGTAATTTATTAAATGTTATTATTAATTTCAATATTTATTTCTTTATCCAGGGTTAGTTTGGATTATATATATATATATATATACTTATATTATTTTAGTTAAAGATTTGTTGTGTGATGTTGTCGTCAAACAACTAAGGGGTATAATTAGGAGGGGTGTTATATTGGAGAAGTTAATGAGCCGAAGTATATTCACTCGGCTAGTTTCGGCTATGCTCGTGTGACGTCAGATATTCTCTCTCTTTCTTTCATTCGAGCCGCGGCTAGTAGCGGTGAACTTGCCGCATTTCCATCAGTTGTCCGCTCGTCGTCCGATATTAATAAACTCTTATAAATTTTATTCGTGTTGTCAATTTAATAATCTTTCATCATTATTTATCTATTCGGTTATAAATTAATTAAACGAAAAATAATAAATTCATTATAATTATTATTAATATTATTTTTTTTTTATATCATCCAATTTATCTGTGAATTTTTGTGTTTTATTTCATCTACTCTACTACAACTACTGCTAATACTACTACTTTCTACTACTACTACTGCTACTACATTAATTGTGGTTCTTATTGTTGTATTGTTATTTTAGTTAGTGAAAAAAAGGATTTGTTTTTTTTTTGTTTTTTGTTATAATTGTTTTTTAAAAATAAAAAAATAGTTGTGTTGTTTTTGTTGTTGTTGTTGTTGGGTGGTAATGCTTAAACCACTATCTCCGTGTTTTTCACCGAGCGCTATGCGGCTTGTCCTCGTTCTTTTGCTGTTGCTGATCGTTGATCGGGCAACACAGAAAGGGGCCGCTGCAGCAGCCGCCGCAGCCTCATCCAATTCAAGAAACGAAACTATCGAGCAATTAATACGCGATGATCCAGACTTATCTGAGGTAACATTAACAAATTCAATCAATTTTATTATCAAATAAATATCAAGAACCCATTTTTTTTTTGTTTTTTGGTTTTTTTTGATTTTCTTATGAATCTGTAGATGTAAAAACAAATGTGAACAAATCTCTCCCTCCCAACCATCCATAATAATTTAAACATTAAATTAGTCATTTGTGTTAGTTTTAAGTTGCCATGGTGATTGAAAATTCATGAAAATTCTGATCCCATTTTTATTAATCAAACATTTTCTTGAATTTTTTTTTTATTTTTATTACCAGTAGTTACAATAGTACAATAGTAGTTAGTTATATTAAAAAAATTAATTTTTTAATTATAATTTGTTGAAAATTATAACAATATACTAATCATATTTTTTTTTAAATATTATAAAAATTATTGAATCAAAAATAAAATACAACGATTCAGAAAATTTTTAATCATTTTTTTTTAAATTTTTTAATCTTTTTTTTCTCAAATCAATCAATATATTCATAAATAATTTCACTTGATTATTTATTGATTGATTGATTTACTGGCATTTACTCCTTTAGCTACATTTCTTGCTAATTTTCTTATTATCTCCATTTATTTTATCGTATATTTACAATACATCTTGGAACATCGATATCCTACGAGTACTTATATAAATTATTATATGTACATGTGTGTGTGTGAATAGGAAATTTATTTTTTGATGATGGCCTCATATATAAAATTTCCTCCTATACCTGAAAATCAGAATTAATATACACTCTGATTATTATTTATTTAAATATTCATATTGTATATAAAAATACAAATTATACCAATTAAACATTTTAATTTTTAAAGAAAATAATTTTATTTATTAATTAATAGAAAAAAAAAAAAAGAAGAAATATTTAAATATAATAATACTAAATAATAATAAAAATGATATCCTTGTAAAAGAAATTAGCTGGAGTGTCTCCACTCGACTATCTCGCATTTTGAATTGGATTAAATAACATAATCTATTATATTTAAATTAAATTTAATTAATTATTATATAAATTATAAATTAAAATTAATAAATAATATTTATTAAACCAGCGCGTGTTTGGCTCTTTGTTGATGGCACAACGTCACGTGGAATGTTTGGAATGTGTTAAAAAGTTAATTCAGGTACTTTCAGCGATTCAATCAAGCTGAAATTCTATATATAGCAGTTTTATACAATTTTTAATCATGTGAAAAACTATCAAACATATGTCTCTATTTTTACGGTCACTTTAGAGGAAAACAAATCAAAACGTTGTAGATAATGACCCTCTTCCGTTTAAGCTACATTTCTGAAAAGTAGATAGAAAACTACGAATTTTGAATAATGCCCATATACCAAATTTCAAGATTCTAGCTCAAACCGTTTTTGAGTAATCTTGTCTACACACACACACACATTCGTTTTTCTCAACCTTAGTGAAAATGATTCAGGAACCTTCAAAACATATAAAAACATCAAAATCTCGACATCCAAAATTTTTGTGATTGCAATACTACAATCTCTGGCGAGTTAATAAAAATTCAACGTGTGCCCTCGAATTTCGAATTCAATCAAAATTTATTGTTATTATTATTATTATCTCTATGATTGATTTTTCTTTTATCTTATTATTATAAATCAGATTGAAAAATTGAAAATTATACAAAAAATTTAAATGTCACATTAAAAAAAATTTAAAAAAATGTAAAGATTTGTTTGCACTTGTAAATGATTTCATTTTTTTTTTTATTGATAGCTTTATAAGAATTATATACCTATTTTTTATCATTTTTGAATTTGCATTCATTTTGAATTAATTACTTTCTTTCTTTCAATCTCGTATAATCAATGTTTACTAAAACTTGTATTAATGTATTTTATATTGTTCTATCATTCTTTGACAATTTCAATTAAATTTCATTTCATCAGTTGACAAAATATGCCAATGCAAATACAAATCATAAACCATTCAATTGCAAATGATTTATTGAAAATTTATATATAATATATATATATTACAATAAATATATATTTCTTAATAAAAGAATTAATAATTTCACCGTATGACTGACTCCCTCTACGAATATTTTTATTTTCTATTATGTACTAATATTATAGAATACAATTCATGCATGGATAAATAATTTCTAACTAATCTCATTTAATTTAAATAATTAATAATTAATCTATTGATATCCATTGTTGCATGAATAAAAAAAAACAATTAAATAGTTTATTATAAATCATATTAATTTTGATAATAATAATAAAAAATAATTTTTTAATTTTTACTATCTCGCCAGAGATCACGAAAATTTTCGATGTTGAGATTTTGATGCTTTTATACGTTTTGAAGGTTACTGAATCATTTTCACTAAGGTTGAGAAAAATGTCTGTCTGTCTGTCTGTATGTGTGTAGACAAGATTACGCAAAAACGGTTTGAGCTAAAATCATGAAATTTGTTATACGGGCATTAATCAAAATTTGTAGTTTTCTATTAACTTTTGAGAAATGTAGCTCAACCGGAAGAGGAACATTACCTACAACGTTTTGATTTTTTTTTCTTCTAAAGTGACAGTAAAAATAAAGATATATGTTTTTCACATGATTAAAAATTGTATAAAACTGCTATATATAGAATTTCAGCTTGATTGAAACTCAGAAAAAAACAGAATTAATTTTTTAACACTGCAAATCACATGCGCCAACACGTGACGTGGTTCCTTCAATAAAGAGCCAAACATGCACTGGTTTATTAAATATTATTTATTAATTTTAATTTATAATTGATAATTAATTAAATTTAATTTAAATATATAATATATTATGTTATTTAATCCAATTCAAATTGCGAGATAGTCGAGTGGAGACACTCCAGCTTATTTAATAAGTAGTATAAAAAGCTTATTTTAATTTAATTAACTTCAATTAAAATTTGAATAAAAAAATGAATGTATTTATATGATTTTATTTTATATACTAGTATAATGAGTGGATCAATTGAATTGGAGATAAAATATATAAAGTGAGATATTATTATCTAATTATATTATACCTCTCCACTTTTCCCCCTCAAATACAATTACATGTATTTCACATCTTTCTTTCATTTCTTAAGAATGAATAAGGAATAATAATATTAATAATAGTTCATAAAAAAAGATGCTTCCATTCAAATGTCTGTTTATATAACAGAAAAAGGAGGAAACCCAGCAAGTTTTCCATTAAAATTGACCAATCTAAACGAACTCTTTACTCTTGTAATACTTACAACATTATTTTATAAAAATATTTCTAATTTCATTTTTTTTTTAAATCAATTAAATAAAATTTTAGAAGTACCGGGACCCCGAGCCTCGGCTCGGTAATTAATTTAAAAAAATGATTCATTATTATTGGGTTTGGCTGGTAATATTAATACCTGATTCACCGATTCGCCAGATGATTTTTCCCAGAGATGTGACCAATAAAACTCGATTTTTCTTTATAAATACTCTCTATGGTGTGAATTTCAAAAAAATCGTTAGAGCGGTTTCTGATAACCTATTTACATAGATAGATAGATAGATAGTTAGTAAGATAGATAAATACAATTTTAGCTAGCATAATAAGATTAGATAAAACTAAATAATCAATTTCTTATTTTAATTATTTATAATATCAATCACTTTGTGGCTTTATGGAACTTAAAAGTTATTCGCCGCTCCATCCACATTCTGCTACACTTCCTATCCTGTTCTACATCCATCCAACTCTCCATTTTTACCGACCGACGATAGTAAGGGAGGTATTGTTTTCACACCAAATTTCACATGTGGAGATTTTTACATATCTCCACGAATCATGCATTTTCTAAACAGAAAAAAGTATTTTTAGCATGATGTCTGTCCGTCCGTCTGTCCGTCTGTCCGTCTGTCCGTCTGTCCGTCTGTCCGTCCGTCTGTCCGTCTGTCCGTCCGTATAGATGTGTACAGCCTGAACGGCTCAACCAATTTTGATGAAATTTGGTATATTTACTTAATGCATCATTGGGATGAATTGATCAACTTTTGGTGCAAATCCGGAAACCGGAAGTGGTAGTATTAGCGATCGACGATAGGAAGGGAAGGGTTATTCTCACACCAAATTTCACATGAGGAGATTTTTTTATATATCACCACGAATCATACACTTTGTATTGGTTTTATCCTCGGGAAAATCATATTTATTAGTTTTTTCTTGATTTAAAATTATATGACGTCATCCAGCCATTCATGACGTCACAGCCTGGTCTTACATATATATTATAAATAAAATAAAATTAAAAATGTTTATATTTATTATTTATGTATTCATATCTGTTTTTTATTACATTAATAGATATATTAAAATTATTTGAAATTGTTTCTGTAGCTAGAAATTAATTTACTTCAAACCGTCGGTCGGTTCGGACCTGGCCACAGGTCAACTTATTTCAATATATCTTACGTCCTTCCCTATATTGTCTGCACACCGCGTCCTTGGCCATCCAATCGGTCTCCCCACAAACGTCTTTTTACCAATCTTTCTCTCCTCTCCCATTCTTGTAACTTGTCCTATTCATAGGAACCTTCTTGATTTTTTAACCTTAACTATATCTGGAGATGCATAGAGGTCATGCAATTTCTCGTTATGCAGTCTCCGCCATTCCCCGATGACCTCCTCTTTCTTTGGCCCATAAATGCTTTAAAGAATCCTTCTTTCAAATACTCTAAATTTACTCTCGTCTCCCAAAGTCATAGACCACGGCCCACAGCCATATAATAAAACCGGTTATTTATAACATATAATTAATAAATTATATTTCATACTTTTTAATTTTTTTTATTTACTTTGTCAATAATATTGGTACTAAATTATAAATAACACAATTATAATTCTTAATTAATGAATATTAGTTGTAAATTTAATTTCCTTTCAAATATATGAAGTCTCTCTGTCTCTCTCTCTCTTTATATATATATATATTTATATTTTGCAAGATATATGCCCTTCAATAGGCAAATAGCATTATAATGCTATAAATAAACATTTCTACAAATAGTGACAAATATAGGACGAAGTCTTGTAAACAATATAAAGAAAGGTTCTCGAGTGAAGAAGAGAAACTATTGTCATGAATTAAACTTTTGAATAATAATAAATTACATGACCTGTTTGTTTATATTAACACATTGCAAGATAGGGGTGAATTAGTGGAAAGGTAGCTAATGAGTACTTAAGAAGGGAGGAAGAGTTTTCCCCTGGACGGACGGAAGTTAGTAAGTCATTTTCTTCGCCATAGATCGAACGGAGATACATCACCCTAAGTGAGATAATCCCACAGGCCAACAAAGGAGTTGCAAGCCCTTGCGACTCTTATGCAATTACTAATTAAATACTAAATCTTATTTAGTTTATAATATCAAATACCTAACTTTATTTTATAATTAATTACCTTCGCTGTATTTTCCCAAACTATATTCTATTCACAATAACCAGAGTGCTAACAAATTAAATATGAAATTTATTAATTTTAAAACCCCATTTTTTTTTAATAACCCCATACCCATACTAAGCATCCAATATAAGACAATATATATGTTTAAGAAATAGAGAGAGAGAGAGAGAGAGAGGCGGAGAAAAAATGAAATTTTCAAAATAGCTATGTGAATAAATGTTCAAATAGACATGTTTGTTGTTTAGTATAGATATCGTAAAAAATTTAGAAATGAGAACAAAAGTAGCCTGACGGCAAAACGGTAGTATCCTTTCCCAACAGGAAATAAAAAAATCTCTCTTCATCTTCTTCTCTTCATTTTCATCTTTAAAAAATTTCAAGAAAGAAAAGTATTACAATATTTATGTAAAAATACTTTCTACTTATTTTAAAAACAAATAATAACATTTTCTTGTAATTGTCGAAAAAATTTTAAATTTTCTAAAATTATATATTATTATTAAAGTAATACTATAATATCATTAATGTATTTAACAATAAACAATTAATTATAACTAATTACACTTTTGAAATTTAAATAGTTTTTTTTTTTTGTATATCAGTATTAACTCGAATTTAGAAATGCAAAATAAAAAAACTATTACTACTAATATTAATAATAATTAAATAATAAGAAATAACATCTCTATTTCATTTCTAATTAACCTACTTTCTAAAAATTCATCACGATTTATATAAAAGTATGAAGTATGTTTTTTTAAATTGGAGGCCTTTACCCTAATATTTTATCTATTCAAAACCTAAGAATATTTGCAGAATAACAATAATTAAATGGCTATATCCATAATTTCATTTAAATAAATAACAATTTCAAAATAATTATCTTAATATTTCATGAATTAATAAAATAAATTTTATATTTTTATCAATTTCTAACAAATATAGTAAAATTAGTTGGAGTGTCTCCACTCGACTATCTCGCAATTTGAATTGGATTAAATAACATATATTAATTATATTTAAATTAAATTTAATTAATTATAAATTATAAATTAAAATTAATAAATAATATTTATTAAACCAGTGCATGTTTGGATCTTTGTTGATAGCACCACGTCACGTGATGGCGCGTGAGATTTGCAGTGTTAAAAAATTAATTCTGGTACTTTCAGCTATTCAACCAAGCTGAAATTCTCTATATAGCAGTTTTATACAATTTTTAATCATGTGAAAAATTATCAAACATCTATATTTATTATTACGGACACTTTAGTGGAAAAAAATCAAAACGTTGTAGGTAATGACCCTCTTCTGGTTGAGCTACATTTCTCAAAAGTTGATAGAAAACTACGAATTTTGAATAATGCCCATGTACCAAATTTCATGATTCTAGTTCAAACCGTTTTTGAGTAATCTTGTCTACATTTTCTACATTTTTCTCAACCTTATTGAAAATGATTCAGCGACCTTCAAAACGTATAAAAACATCAAAATCTCAACATCGAAAATTTTCGTGATCGCAATACAATCTCTGGCGAGATAGTCAAAACCATTAGAAATTACAAATATAAACTTCATATAAATAAAATTAAACAGTCTAATTAAATAATAATAATTAAATTATTATTTTTGAAAAAAAAAAAATTAAAAAGTCTTGACGGGTCATGTGATGTTTGACATCTGTGACAGAAATACCGATAATCATTTCACAAAAGATGTCATTAAAAACTAATCATTACAACTTAGAAATCCAAAAGAAATCAATATTAATAAGTATAATAATAAATTAGGGTTATTGATACGAATAACAATCATTGGATTATTTTCTTTAATAATCATCATCACAAACTCTTGCTATGGGACAATTATTATCTAGGCTAATTGGTATCTTATTTATTTAGTTTGAAAATATTAAATAAAATAATTATAATAAGTAAAATCATGGTTATAAGATTGATTATTATTATTATTATTACTTATACTCCATTTTAGTCCCTTTACAGCCACAACAACACAATTGAGAAAAAATTTTTTTTAATAAATTATATTTCAAATATATTTAATTGTAATCTCGGTATAAATTTAATAATAATAAATTTAAATGGATTGGATTGGGTGCTAAAAGAGGTAATTGTTTTTTTCTATGTCTATAATATTTAAAAATTTGAGGTAAGGTACATGTTTCAATGACTTTTGCGCTCTTTTAATTATTTTTTATTATATTTTCTTTTGTATATTCAATTTAAAAATCTATTCCAATCAAAATGTTCATTGAACCATATAAAAATACACAATTTCAATATTATTTTTTCTCTCTCCAAATTATATTTGCAAATCTATACCTATATTTATTGAAGTTAATAAATTTGTATGTATAATACGTTGGTTTTGGTTTATATGAGAAAATATGTATTTTCTTTTTTTATATATTTATTAAAAAAAAATTAGAAATGTAGAAGGTGATGGTAGGGAAGGGTGGGGGATTTAGATGTTATTTTTATTGAAGGGAAAGGAATAGGTTAAAAATGATCTTGTAGGTCATAACAGGTGATTCTTTATATAAAAATAAAGTGTAAATAAATTTCAAAATGAAAATCTATTCTGAAATCAATATTTATGCTTCAGAATCCATTGAAAAAAAAATTAATCGGAAGGAGTTAGTTACTAAAAGTAATTAATCGCTAATTATATTACAATTAACAGGCCTCGTGTGTATATATATGTGTGTGTATGTGTGAATATTTTTCAATAAACACTTGGGGCATTATTTATTCCTTTTGGGTACACAAGAATATAAAATTATTTGAATTATTTAGTTTTATATATAAGAATATTGTGTAGTAATTTCATAGTAATTATTCACTCGAGCCATTTTTGAGTCTTTCATCTTAGATTTTCTGGAACTGATAGGAAACATTCTAAATACAATGTTTGGATCTTTCTAGTCTACTCAAGATATGCCTATGTAAATGGAGGAGTACAGCCTCAATATTACCCAGCATAACAATTCAGTTGCCTTAAAGCCCAATTTACGGACTTAGTACTTGTCATTAGTTCAAGGGTGGGCAAAGACTTTTAAGCGCGGGCTTTTTGAACGCCCGCCGGCCCGTTGAAAAAGTTGGCTCTTATTTTGATTTTTCGTTCAATATGTCTCTAAAAAAAAAGATAATTTTTTTTTATTAGTCTTTTCGAAATATGGTCCTCCGGCCCGGAAGACATTTTGAAAATTTCATTTTGGCCCGCGCTTAAAAGTATTTGCCCACCCCTGAACTAATGACAAGTACTAAGCCTGTGTAAATTGAGCTTTACTGTTCAATGTATTCACTTCAATAATAATGAATACATAATACTCTTTCATAAAGGACATTGAAAAATGAAAAATTTTTAATAATCGATATTTGCTTTGTTCTTTCATGGTTCAAAATTGTATTAAACATAAAATAAAACTACACAATGCAAAGATTCAAAGGAAAAAAATTGTAAAAAATACAGTTAACTATTTATGAGGTAGATTTTTTTTTCTTTTTCTCATCCTCAAAAGATATACTTATATATAATTAAAAACACATTGTAGGGGAAGTTTCTTTTTGTTAATTTTTCATCATTTTTATATTTTTATAAAAAAAAAATAAATAAATAAACAAAAACAAATGTCGTTAATGCACCAAACAATTACTGCAATGAAATTATGAGAAACAACAAAAAAATATAAATATTGTTAGATCTACAATTTATTATTGTTATTATTTCAATCTATTAAAGATAATTGATTATTCTTAGAAGAAGAAATAAATAATAAATTATAATTTGATGTAACATTAATTAAATTAAATTATTAATAAATAAATCTATAATTTTATATTTACATATTTAATATTTAAAAGAAAATAAATTTTGTATAAATGTAATCAATCCATGAAAAATTTAGTTATCAAATTAATATTAAGTACATATTGTAGTAAATATTCTATTGGTATTTCAATTTTTTATTGTCTAATATAATTTATATTTATTGCATTTAGCATGCGGGATATAATTTCATTTATGTGTATATATAAATCAGTGATTGCCAAATTTTACAAATGTAAAGTTCTAATTAAGAAAAAGTACTTATTTATTTTATATGTATGTAAAAAAAAGGTAAAATGTTTTTGCGATCAGGCTCTTAAACATTTTCGACTTTTTTGAATATGATTCTTAAAAAAAAAAAAAAAAAAAAAGGTAAAATGTTTTTGCGATCAGGTTTCTAATTTAAACTAATCTAATTTGAACATTTTCGACTTTTTTCAATTTTTTTAATATTTTAAATAAGTAAATAACTTTTACACTTATCTTTTCCTTTGTGTGCCGACAAATTTTTAAAACGTTAAAAGTGTGCCGCGGTTAAAAAAAAAGGTTGAGAATCACCGATATAAATAATAACTTTTATAAATTTAATGAATAAAAAAATTAAAAATTTAATTAATTGTCATTTATTAATCATGTTCTTTTAATTCTCACAAATATAAATTTTGTTAAATTTTATTATTTATTAAAATTTTGATATAAAAAAATGGATATTTTCATTTTAATTTTGCATCATCCACTATGATATGTATTCTAGTTAATCATTCTATCATATCATAGCATGTGATATGTGCATTAAATTTTAAAATAAGGCAATAAACCAATACCTCACTTTGCGTCGCTTCGTTTTGCGTTTTTTTGAAGTTGTATCACTGCTTGAATAGTTCTATTTTTCAGTCGTTAGATTTTCGAGGTTGCGTTGTTTTGAGTTCGAATCTTTAATTTTATTTTTGAAATTTTTTGAAATTTTCTTTTTTTTTTAAAAAGAGTGCACCACTTTTGTTTCTAATAGCGCGGTATGCTATCGAAACTCGTGTATTCCCTTTCTAACTTAAAATCTACCCAATTTTATTACAGTTTTATTTTTACTTTGTTTTGCTTATTATAGAGTTCATTTTAAATTATGTAGAATGTTGAGCTTTTATATCAATTGCTCCAAGGAAATTTATTTTACGTTAAAAAAAAGCTGTTCAGCAAACATTTTTTTGAAAAAAAGCCGACTTATGACAACAGCCACTATGGACTCAACCAGACAGTGATTAATTTTAATTTTGTTTTTAATAAATTATTTATAAATTTTATAAATTTTTTTTTTTGTTTTTTGTATGTATGTGTGTAATAAACTTTTATATTATTTTTGCTTTTTAAATGTTTACTTTGTTCAATTTTCCATTTAAAAAGTAGTATTTTCGTAACCCTGAAACCTATCTTCGATCTTTCCATGGTTTCCTATAGAAAATCTGAATTCACTTTGCATTGTTTTTGGAACGTGCTCCCGGCGCGAAGTGATGCATTGGTGTATTTAATTTATTAATAATTTATAAACATAAACGTGAAACATAAACAAACTTATTTTTATATACGAATAAATTAAATATAAAAATTTCTCGTGAAATCCATAAAAATTCAAATTATATCTATATTTAATTACTATCTCGCCAGAAATAGTATTGCGATCACGAAAATTTTCGATGTTGAGATTTTGATGTTTTTACACGTTTTGAAGGTTCCTTGAATCATTTTCAATAAGGTTGAGAAAAATGTCTGTGTATGAGTGTGTGTATGTAGACAAGATTACGCAAAAACGGTTTGAGTTAGAATCATGAAATTTGATATACGGGCATTATTCAAAATTCGTAGTTTTCTATCAACTTTTAAGAAATGTAGCTCAACCGGAAGAGGGTCATTACCTACCACGTTTTGATTTTTTCCTCTAAAGTGACCGTAAAAATAAAGATATCTGTTTGATAGTTTTTCACATGAATAAAAATTGTATAAAACTGCTATATATAGAATTTCAGCTTGATTGAATCCCTGAAAGTACCGGAATTAATTTTTAACACTGCGCCAACTCGTGACGTGGTGCCATCAACAAAGAGCCAAACATGCGCTGATTTAATAAATAATTTGTATTAATTTTAATTTATAATTTATAATTAATTAAATTTAATTTAAATATAATTAATATATGTTATTTAATCAAATTCAAATTGCGAGATAGTCGAGTGGAGACCCTCCAGCTATATAATTTATCGAAAGTAATCATGACCCATCCATTCTCCTCTCATTTCATATCTTCTTATATATTTATTTACAAATATAAAAAACTATACTAGTATTTATTATTAATAAAATGAATATCATCTAAAGAAAAATCAATTTAATATCTAATCATGTCATTGGCATACATAAATAAATGCAATATTTCAAAGAAAATAAAATAAAATTATTTGAATTATTATTATAAGTAATCGTGGGGATTCTTTGGTGTACTATTCTATTCCTAAATGCCACGATATTTCACATCAAATCAAAAAACGCAAGTATAGCACACAAATTTATGGATACCTAAGTTAATTCAAATCAAACCCTTTGCATAAATATACTGTCAAATCTATTTGCGACTCTGCACTGTTGTTCGATAATCTCATCGGCCTATTGTCATTTCAAGATATACTCAATATATAAATGAACAATACTTTCCAACATATTATAATATGTAAGATACGAGGGTGGGGTGAAAAGTTTCCGGCCTGGCGAAGAAAATCGATGTTATTAAATTTTTTTTTTTTGCTTTTTTTTCCACATTCAAGATAGCTGAGATCTGTACGATGTCAGCTGAACGTGTGCGAAATATTTTACACAACCATTTGAATATGGAAAATGGGTGACGCGTTTGCTAACTTTTGACCACAAACTGCTTCAAAAAAACATTTCTTCCGACAATTTGGCGCTGTAGGCGCTGCATTGTTCTATCCACAACTCCAACAACAATAATAAAATTTTTAATAACTTGATGATGTCACATGGTATTTAATATAGTTTTTTGATAATAAAGATTAGAAATTTTACGAAATTCTTATTTTATTTTTATTTCATTTATTTATAAATTTAATAAAAATCAAGTCAAAAATAAATTCACTTAACTTTTATTTTTTGTAAAATCTTTAATTGTCTTTTTAATTGGATTATTATTATTATTATTATATTCGTTAAGCATTATTATTATTATTGTTATTTCTCCTAATCGTAGGCTGTACTAATCATTCATTCATTTATTTAGCTATTCTGGCTGAATAATTTAGTATTTCATAGATATGATTCATACATATGTGTGTGTGTGTGTGTGTGTGTATGTTCATTATTATGACCTAAGCGAAATTTCCGGGGTCATTAAAAATTAATACTAATAATAACACAATTAATCACTCAAATATAAATTGGTCACAATCTTTTTTTCTCCATCCTCTTTACCCATTCATTCACATCATTACATTTGCCCCACCCCACACCCTTTATTTTTCTCTCAATTTTATATTATTTTCTTATCAATTACCGTAAATATACAACTCTAAATGATTTACCAATTGAATTTTAATTTAAAATTTGAAGAAAATACATATTTATTATAGAAAATAAATTGAGATAAAATTTAAATTGTAAAAAAAATTATTTTTGAAGGAAAATCGATAAATGTATGAAATTTTAAAGCAGGGGTCGGCAAGCTTTTTCAATAGTCTGGCACATTTCTAAAATAATAACAGGGTGGGCGCACACTTGGCCATATTGAAAAATCGAAAATGTTTCAGAGCATCGCAAAATCATCTGATCTTTTTTTTTAGAACGATATTAAAAAAGAAAAATTCAAAAGTAATCAAAAATGTTCAAAGTTTTTGGCCACAAAATCATCTTACCTTTTTTTAGAACCATATTGAAAAAATTAAAAAAAAAATCTGATCGCAAAATCATTTTACCTTTTTATACATTTAAATTAGTCCACCGAGGGCGCATTAAAAATCGATTGGGGGCGCCATGGGGTCCGCGGGCGCCGCGTTGCCTACCTCTGTTTTAAAGTATGTATATATGTATATATATTATTAAAAATTTTAATTATTAAAAATGTAACATAAATTTATATACTCATATCGTAAATATAAAAATTTTAAAATATTTAATTGTAGTTATTAATTAATGATTTATTTATTTATTTAAAGTTAATTTATTATTTTTTATTAAATTGTTAAAAAATAAATCGTATTTTTTTATGGATTACAATTTTAAGTATATATATATATGTATATATATTCTACCATTTATATTATATTTATACAAAAATGTGGTAAATTCTATGATTCTAATAAAAAAATTAATGATTCATTCTAATAATTTATTCAGAAATAAAATTGTTTCATTATGCAATTTTCTTTTTTTATTTCCAAGGTAAATTAATCGATCTTTCGAAATTGCAGGAAAAAAACGAATCAATATTCTTTATTCATCTTTATTAAATAGTCAGAAATAAGAATAATAATAAGAATAAGAATATACATAAGGTGACTAATCGTCCTCCTTTAGTAGGTTCTCTCCTTCCTCAAGAAGTATCCTCCTTTTTAATATTTTACCACTAATCTTATCGTCGAAATGTTACACGTCAAGTGATGGTTCGATACTGAAAAACATGATTAACATAGCACATTCTGTGCATAAGGGATAAACATAATAAATAGTTGTATTTTTTTTAAGTTAATAAAATGTTTAATCTTTTTGTAGTTTACTTTTTCCGTAAACTTTTTATCGTACTTAAATAAGCTGGAGTGTCTCCACTCGACTATCTCGCAATTTGAATTGAATTAAATAACATAATATATTATATATTTAAATTTAATTTGATTAATGATAAATTATAAATTAAAATTAATTAATAATATTTTTTTGACTTTTTGTTGATGACACCACGTCACGTGTTGGCGCGTGATTTGGAATGTGTTAAAAAATTAATTCCGGTACTTTCAGCGATTCAATCAACCTCAAATTCTATATATAGCAGTTTTATACAATTTTTAATCATGTGAAAAATTCTCAAACATATACCTTTATTTTTAGGATCTGGCTATTTATACATACAGTATGTATACTCACTTGGCTATTTATACATACATACAGTATGTAAAAGAAAATATTAGATGCGTTCAAGAAATGTTTATATGCTCAATCATATAAAGAATACGAAGAGCAGAAAAAAAAATTCCTGGACATTTGCAAGTCTATAAAAGTTATTGCAAGAACAAAAGATAAATACGTGACTCTTGAAGAGCAATTTCTTAAAAATTGGGTACATTATTTGAGACTGGAATATCGAAGATTTATAATACGTCGCTGGAAGCATGTTCATGCACATTTCAGCGATTCAATCGAGCTGAAATTCTATATATAGGAGTTTTATACAATTTTTAATCATGTGAAAAACTATCAAACGTATATCTTTATTTTTATGGTCACTTTAGAGGAAAAAAAAATCAAAACGTTGTGGGTAATGACCCTCTTCCGGTTGAGCTACATTTCTCCTAAGTTGATAGAAAACTACGAATTTTGAATAATTCCCGTATACCAAATTTCATTATTCTTGCTCAAACCATTTTTGCGTAATCTTGTCTACATACACACACACATCCACACATATACACACACTCATACACACACATATATATATATAGAGGAAAAAAAATCAAAACGTTGTAGGTAATGACCCTCTTCCGGTTGAGCTACATTGAGAAAATGACTCAGGGACCTTCAAAACGTCAAAATCAAAATCTCGACATCGAAAAATGGCGAGATAGTAAAAATGGTCAGTGAGTATAATTTATTTTTTATTCCCATAAGAAGAAATAAAAATCTAATTTCTAACGAATGATTAATTAATTAAAAAAGTTTATTATTATTTTGTTAACAATTTAAATAATAATTAATTAATAAAATATGTTTATAGACTAAAATTAAATATTAATTCGATAAAATCCCTACTTTTTTAATTTTAATTTATTTACCTATACTCGTATATACTCAATATCAAATTATATCATTAAAATAATATCTTATTGGTTTAGAATCATATTCTATTTAAAACTTTTTTTTTGTTTTCAAATTAAATCAATTCAAATTAATTATATTAATATTATTAATAAATAAATAAATAAATATACATATATTCTAATGGAGAGGGGGGAGGGGAAACCTTGGAATGGAATGGAATATAGAAGAACATGGCATGGCCTGCTACACAATATAATTAGACAACATACGAGGCTCAGTTTAGGCTAACAATCTGGTTGGTCTCTACACAAGTTGCAATATTTATATTTATTTAAATAAATAATTATAAAAAAAAGGTAGAAATAATGAGGAATGTGTATGTGTGTGTGTTTTTGGAATTTCATGGTCGCAATTAAAGTGATTTTAATGCATTCAATGTGAAATATTTAATATTTAATTTAATTATAAATTCGCTATATAATACATAATATCTATCTATATCTACGCTCTTACAAGTACTTTTATAGTACATATATTAAGTACGATCATACTTACTATGGCAAATATATTAATGTAATAAAAAAATTAATATTGATTGATTTATTTTTTTCATTTATTGATTTTGTTTATGTATTTAAAAAATTATTTACCTTTTTATTTTAGTATACAAGTCGGCATATACTATATTTATTTATTTATTTATTTTTCAATAAATAATTAGATTGTGGGTTCTTTTTTATCATGTTTTTAGGTTGTAGTGTTTGTTTATTTTTTATCTCTAAAAACGACATTTCGCATTTAATTTTATATTTTTTTTTTTACTTTTTATTGTTGTTGTTGTTGTTATTGTCACAAGGGAGGTGCCGTTGTTGTTGATGTTGTGTGGTAGTTGAGTCATCATGGAGACACGCATCTAACGGAACTAACTATACGCCATTGTCTTTTGTGTGTGCAAAATTGCTATTTCTTTTTATTCATCTCAAAACACATCTTTTTCTATATTTTATTTATTTATAGAAAATAATTTCAGAATAATATAACATATTTTATAAATTGTTAATCATTTATTAGACAAAAAAAAAGAGTTTGTACTACAATATTTTTAAAGGATTATACATGGATTCATTTTTCTTAATTTGTGATAAATATAAAAAATAAGTTGGAGTGTCTCCACTCGACTATCTCGCAAATTTGAATTGGATTAATTAACATATATTAAATTCAAATTAAATTTAATTAATTATAAATTATAAATTAAAATTAATAAATAATATTTATTAAATCAGCGCAGGTTTGGCTCTTTGTTGATGGCACCACGTCATGTATTGGCGTGTGATTTGCAGCGTTAAAAAATTAATTCCGGTACTTTCAGAGATTCAATAAAGCTGAAATTCTATATATAGCAGTTTTATACAATTTTTCATCATGTGAAAATCTATCAAACATATATCTTTATTTTTACGGTCACTTTAGAAGAAAAAAATCAAAACGTTGTAGACAATGACCCTCTTCCGGTTGAGCTTCATTTCTCAAAAGTTGATAGAAAACTACGAATTTTGAATAATGGCCATCGATTGATAAACCTTAGCTGAAGATTTTTTCTGCTCAAAATATGAAATAAAAAACAAAAACAAAACAATTATGTTAATATTGTTTCAAAATTATGTTCTTACGAAATGTCTTAAATTTTACATTGAATATTTTCATTATAAATTTATATTGAACTCATCATATAATATAATAATTTTAATAATTTAATTTAAACCATTAAAGGTTAAAATAAAATATATAAATAAAAAACCATTTAAGCTAATCATTTAAAAGAAACACACGTGAGTTTATTAAAAAAAATAATTAAATTTTGTTAGTTTTTATTAATATATATAAATCCCATTTTGTTATGCACTAGCACGAATTCATTTACATATATATATATATATATATATAATACAAAAAATATTTAATCTTTAAAGTTAAAATCACTCAAGAAAAAATTTAAAATAATTTTTTTTTACTTTTATTTTGGAAATTATAATACTATACTATAGTTAATTAAAAATTTATATAGTGAATCCCCTCTATTTATACCATAAAGGGGGAGTGTTTATTTAATCCTAGAAAAAAATAATATATTATAAAAATTAATTTTACTAAATTTTACCAGTACACAAAAGTGAGCCGATTAATATAACGGAATGGTGGAGAAGGAGAAGGAGGGATGTTGATGTTTGGAAGAGAATTCACCTTCCATAAAAAAAATCAGGTAACAACATCCCTTCAGATGTTTTCTCTTTTGTTTTAGAAATGTTGTCCTCATTCAGCCACGTTAAATTGTTTTCCTTTTAATTCAAACTATCCAAAATTTGGTTTCTTTTATTATGTTTTTCTAAGGCTAATTGCTAATATATAGGATACCTAAAGTCAGCATCAATTTTCACGGTGTCTAAATTGGGAGTTGAATTAACGACTTTCCATATACATACATATAGTAATTGATTTTTTGAAATATTTATTTATTAATTTAAATTAAATCGCATAAATTTGTTATATTAATTGCTTATTTTTAAATAATAAAATTTCTTTGGAAATTTGATTTTTTCAAAAAAACAAAAATTAATTAGTAATGATTGACACGTCTACCATATTTCCATATTTTATTTTATTGTGTTATGTGTTCATGATAAATGATATGAAGAGTTATTCTTATATATTAGTATGAATCTGGTTTTTAGCAGAACGTTTACTACAACAAGCTGACAATCTGACTTACCTGCACCTATACCTGTTGTCCCTCCCTTTTCACTCATTTGCTACCTGCTCTTTTTTATTTCTTCTTCTACATGTATACGAAGGTGGGGTGAAAAGTTTCCGGCCTGACCAAGAAAAAGGATATTTTTAAATATTTTTTTGATTTATTTTTCAACTTTCAAGATAGCTGAGATCTGTACGATGTCAGCTGAACACGTGCGAAATATTTTGCACAATCATTTGAATTTGGAAAGCTATGTGCAACGTGGGTGCCGCGTTTGCTAACGTTAGACCAAAAACTGCTTCGAAAAACCATTTCTACCGACAATTTGGCGCTGTAGACGTAATCCAAACGAATTTTTGCGTCAATGCATAACTGTTGATGAGACTTAAATTAAATTAAATTAATGAATTAATTAACGTCACCCCACCCCCGTATATATATATATATATATATATATATATATATATATATATGATAGAAATAGAAATAAGAAATCTCATATTTTCTACCTTTCTCATCTACTCATATATATTTATTTTAACACTAAAATAAAGAAGAATTTCTTATCTTATTATTAGATTGGTGTAATATTATGAACAGGTTATTACCGACCAAATAAAATTTGTTAAAAAATTGTTATTTACTTACTTAATATTATTCATTCAATATGTAGATTATAAGTACTTTATATAGATTAATTTTTTTTAATTATTATCAAGCCAATTCATTTTCATGTATAATTTAATTTATTTATTTAAATTCAATTTTAATGTTATTAATAATAATTATACGATTATTTTTTTTTTAATGTTGGATAACCACTCGGAGATGTTTTAAATATTTAATGAAAGATAAATGATTGATTTGATAAAAGATGACGTTATACATCCATCTTAATTATTATTATTATTATTACTATAAGTTAAGAAAGTTAATAATAATAATAATTTTAAGAAGATAGAGGAAAAAGTGTTCTAAACTTTTAACTACTGATATGACTGCACCAGGTTTTCTTATCGATTGAGTCAACGGAATGCGAGGGCGGAGACAAACCACCTTGACCCTATCCTACAGGGTAACATAGAGAGAAAGAGAGAAAGAGAGAAATAGTTTTTCGCGCTAGCCGATTATGACCTCTCAACTACACCACCCTAATCCAACTCTCACCTTACCGAACATCTATAAAAAATGTGAATGCTTCTAGAAAGTAGTATACTATCTATTGAATAAACTAAAAAATTAAAAGAAATTCCAAATAATTAATGAAATTGTTCCATTTGTTAAAATTTAATTAAATTTTATTTTTTTCTTAACGATATTAAGTATATTTAATTTAAATATTTATTTAGCTATAATTCATTAATAATATTTTAATAACATTTCTTTATAATATAATTAAATATTTGATTAATTATTAATATTATTATTAATTAATGAATAAACAGTTGTAGTTATCCACAAGAAAAGAAAATATAATAATATAAATTTATTTGAAAAATAACTCAGTTTTAATTTATATTTTTCTTAAAATTCACAAGACAATAGAAGTGATATGACTTTTGTATTGAATTGAAAGGCTCAGGTAAAATAAAATTGTGACAAAAGTTCAAAAAAAAAAAAGGAGTACCAGTAAGGGAGTTGACCAATTTCTTATTTATCACTTCACCTGGCCCTCTCAAATTAGATTTTTCCCTTTTTTTAACTTTATTTGTTAGCTTGTCCTGCAAAACTTTATCTCTTCATGGAAATGATGAGAAAAATGAGTGAAGCAGAGATTGTGAGAGGGAGAAAGAGATATTCGTCATGAAAAAGAAAAAGAAATACTGACGACAAATCAGAACTAATCACTGCACTCCGTTAAGTTAAACTTAACCAAAGAGAAAAAATAAAATAAAATAAATAATAAGAATAGAATAATAAAAAGAAGAAAGAAAAACAATCCATTTTTTTGTTTTTTCATTTTTAAATTATTAAATCTTGATTTTATTTTAAATAAAAATCTGGAATATCTCGTAAATTTGAATTGGTTTAAGTAATTATATTTAAATTAAATTATAAATTAAAATTAATAAATAAAATTTATTAAACCAGAGAGTGTTTGGTCCTTTGTAGATGACACCACGTCACGGGCTGGTGCGTGAATGGCAATCAACGTGTTAAAAAATTTAAAAATTAATTCCGGTACTTTCAGCTATTTGATCAAGTTGAGATTTTATATATAGGAGTTTTATACAATTTTTAATCATATGTATAACTATCAACCATATATCTTTATTTTTATGTTCAGTTTAGAGGAAAAAAATGAAAACGTGGTAGGTAATGACCCTCTTCCAGATGAGCTACATTTCTCAACACATACACACACACACACACAGAAATTTTTCTCAACCTTAGTGAAAATGATTCAGGAACCTTCTAAACTTATAAAAACATCAAAATCCCGACATCGAAAATTTTTGTGATCTCAATACTATCTCTCTGGCGAGAAAGTAGTAATTGAAAAATTAATAATTAATTTAAATTAAAATAAATAATAATTAATAGAAATTGAATAATTAAATAATTAATTCTATTAATTAGATATTTAACTAACTTAATCAATAATGTATATGTTTACGATCTCCTTAATAATTGTAAAACTTTATTTATTTATTTATTTACTTTAACATTATTCCCATAAAGTTGATTATGATGGATGAAAGTGGTATGGGATGTGATAGAAGACGATCACATTTTCTCTTTATTTTATTTCAGTTCTTCTCTTTTTTCTTCCAGCCCCTCTATGCATGACATAAAATGTTTAAGGTCACCTGGTCATCTTACCTGCCAAATCACATTCCGAGGGAATGCGATTGTATTTTTTTTCTTTTTTTTTGCCTCTTTTCTACTTTTAAAAACTTCCTTCTTCAATTCATCGTTTTGAATCTTGTTTTTTCAAATCTTATAAACACTTCACGTTTCTTCAATAGAAAGAATAAAATAAACAACAATTAATTGATTATTATTTTAAATTAAATTAGCAGGAGAGTGTCTCCACTCGACTATCTCGCAATTTGAATTGGATTAAATAACATAATATATTATATTTAAATTAAATTTAATTAATTATAAATTATTAATTAAAATTAATAAATAATATTTATTAAACCAGCGCATGTTTGGCCAACTCTTTGTTGATGGCACTACGTCACGTATTGGCGCGTGAGATTTGCAGTGTTAAAAAATTAATTCTGGTACTTTCAGCGATTCAATCAACCTCAAATTCTATATATAGCAGTTTTATACAATTTTTAATCATGTGAAAAATTCTCAAACATATACCTTTATTTTTAGGATCTGGCTATTTATACATACAGTATGTATACTCACTTGGCTATTTATACATACATACAGTATGTAAAAGAAAATATTAGATGCGTTCAAGAAATGTTTATATGCTCAATCATATAAAGAATACGAAGAGCAGAAAAAAAAATTCCTGGACATTTGCAAGTCTATAAAAGTTATTGCAAGAACAAAAGATAAATACGTGACTCTTGAAGAGCAATTTCTTAAAAATTGGGTACATTATTTGAGACTGGAATATCGAAGATTTATAATACGTCGCTGGAAGCATGTTCATGCACATTTTGGAACTCTTTTAGTGAACCATGTAGGCATATTTCTATGTTTAGAAAATACAATAACTTAGATATTTTTTCAAAAACATGTTTCCATCCAAGATACATTACTTCAGTTGGAAATACAGAAAGTATTATGAATATGGACATCGATGATGAAGGCATGAATGATGTAGACATTGATGATATGGACAAGGATGAATTCAATGGTTTTCAAAAAATATTATCGGATCGAGAAAAATTCAATACAGCATTGACAATAACAAAAAATATCGCAGATATTTTATCAAATTATGGAACTACAACCTTTAACAAATATATGAATGAACTAAAATTAATTGAAAAAAAAGCTAGAAATGGGGTTTCTCTGTTTGAGAATGAGTATAGTCATATAGTGGACCTACAACTAGTTCAATAAAATCTGAGACAAGTAACTTAGTTGAAGCTGGAAGTTACATGGATAGCTTAGTTGGTACTGAAAGTCAGAACGAATCCGATACAAATCATCAATCAAATGAAAACCTAAAATTCAAAACAAAAATTAAGTCTAAAGGACGTCCGGAGAAAAAAACTAAACAGATTCGGTTTTACAAGAAGCAAATTAAAACACGGAATAAAAAATAAAATAAATACTTAAGTAGACAGTTTATGTCCAATTCTTTATCTATTTTATTGTTTAGCTTTTTACGTATATTGTAACAATAAACATTAAATAAATAAAACGTTATTTTTCTATAATTATGTAGTTTTTATTAAAATATTAATATTAATAAACTTTTTGGATAGTTAGTACGTTAAACGTAACTACAAATAGCTAATTTCTTATACATACTGTATGTATAAATAGCCAATTGCGTATACATACGGTATGTATAAATAGCCACATCCTTATTTTTACGGTCACTTTAGAGGAAAAAAAATCAAAACGTTGTAGGTAATGACCCTCTTCCGGTTGAGCTACATTTCTCAAATGTTGATAGAAAACTACGAATTTTGAATAATGCCCACGTACCAAATTTCATGATACAAGCTCAAACTGTTTTTGAGTAATCTTGTCTACATACACACACACACACACACACACACACACACACACACACACACACACACACACACACACACACACACACACACATATATATATATACAGATATTTTTCTCAACATTGGTGAAAATGAATCAGGAACCTTCAATACGTATAAAAACATCAAAATCTCGACATCAAGAATTTTCGTGATCGCAAAACTATCTCTGGCAAGATAGCAAAAAATTGCTATTAATGATAATGCTCCCTTGCAATTAGTACTCTTCAATTTAGATCAAATTTAATCAAAAGAGATTTACAACAGTTTTTACTAAATAATAATAATAATAATAATAATCATTTATAAAAATGATACAATCAAAGAATTGATTTTTAATAAGTATATATATTTAATAAAATAATATCAAATTTAAAAATTTTATATTAATTTCTTTTATTTTATTTTTTACTCATTGAATGAACATTTCGGTAAATGCTTCAAGAATTGGAATATCAAAGATAAATATGTATTGATATATAGAAAACAAAAAACGAAAAAAAAAACAGGTTTTCTTTCGATTCATTATGTTTTTAGGCGGGAAGAAAAACGAGGGAAAAAAAAGAATGAAAATAAATAAGAGACAGGTGGCTTGGAGGCCAAACAAGCAGGTAGGCCAATACATCCAATAACATGGCGGGAAAATAGAGAGGTAGAGAGATGGAAGGGACAAGAAATAGAGAAGGAGAGGGAAAAGAAGAAAGATAACAACGGACAAGTAAAAAAGAGAAAGCCCTAGCGAAAAATATGTAATCCAAAAATCAATGTATATGTATATTTGTATATTGTTAATAAACCACTAATTAATTACTAGTTAATTATTTTTATTATCTCGCCAGAGATGTTGAGATTTTGATGTTTTTATATGTTTAGAAGGTTCCTCAATCATTTTCACTAAGGTTGAGAAAAATGTATGTGTCTGTCTCTCTATGTGTGTGTGCAAAAACGGTTTGAGCTAGAATCATGAAATTTGATTTTGATATACAGGCATTATAAAAAAAATTGCGAGATAGTCGAGTGGAGACACTCCAGCTTATTTTTTAATAGATTATTTCTTTTAGTGATCTTATTCCCTTAAAAACCAATTATATTGTATTGAATTAATATCAAATGCAAAATGATTCGTTACCAAATAAGTAAAATAGTTATTAAACTAAAATCACTTTTTCCTATTAGTAAGTATTAATAGAAATATAAAAATTGTCGAAAAAATAATTAATTATATTATTATAATGAAATTATTTCATAATTTTTATTATATTTCTTTTTAATCTCACATATGAATAATTAATCATAATTATATCATTATATTATTCTCCTATATTAAATATGAATATGAATTTGTAAAATTATTTATATGAAAATTTGTTTATTTGTTATTAAGAGTAATATAATTCAATTTATATTAAAATAAATTTTAAATTAAATAATTAAAATTAATTCGTATATTTAATTTCTATATTTAATATATACAATTTGTGAGATTTAAAAAAGCATGAAATACAGTGATATCCAAACTGTGATCAAAATGTAATCAATATGTAATCAAAAAAAAAAAGCTCAACCGTTTTATGGACCAAGCTTTTGAACCTTTCCTACTTTTTTTTCAAAGTTTTTCCAATTTGTCTCTAAAAAAAAAGCTCAACCGTTTATTGGACCAAGCTTTTGAATATTTCGTACTTTTTTTCAAAATTTTTTCTAAAAATTTGGCTCTAAAATACGTTTTCTAGACTAGGGGAGCCGCGGAAAAAATCCTATGTATTATGGGAGCCGTATACCGTAAAAGTTTGGGAACCTCTGCATGAAATATAGAAATTTTAAATAATAAACAAACAAATATAAAATTTTATATAATTTTATACGATAAAATATTATGTAGTATCAGCATCTCATATTCTACGAATGTTCTTTTATAATTATTGTCATCCATGTTTTTTTTTCTTTGTTCTCTCTGATTTTACTATCTCGCTAGTGAGTATGTGTTTACGTAGACAAGATTACTCAAAAACGGTTTGAGCTAGAATCATGAAATTTGGTACATGGGCATTATTCAAAATTCGTAGTTTTCTATCTACTTTTGAGAAATGTAGCTCAACCGGAAGAGGGTCATTACCTACAACGTTTAGATTTTTTTCCTCTAAAGTGACTTTAAAAGTACACGTATATGTTTGATCAATTTCATCACATGATTAAAAATTTCATAAAACTGCTATAGATAGAATTTCAGCTTTAGAATCCCTGAAAGTGACGGAATTAACTTTTTAACAAGTTGACTGGCAATCACGCGCAAGAACGTGACTTGGTGCCATCAACAAAGAGCCAAACATGCGCTGGTTTAATAAATATTATTTATTAATTTTAATTTATAATTTATAATTAATTAAATTTAATTTAAATATAATATATTATGTTAATTAATCCAATTCAAATTGCGAGATAGTCGAGTGGAGACACTCCAGCTAATTTAGTTTAATTAATAAAAATTTGCCATTTTTTTTTCTACTGTTCTCCCTCTTGTCCATAGATGACTAAAACATTACGTAATCTTTCCTATTGGTATGAGTTTATTAATTATTCGTTGGTCAAAATATTCATTCCATTCAATTAAACATACACACACACACACACACACACACTTCGTGAAAATATATGTTTAGAGAAATTTATTTTATAATAACGATCAACGAGCCTAGAAGGACAACAAAACAGCCAAAAATATATTAATTGAATAGAGAAATAAAAATAGGACATCTGTACATTTACGATGTTCAGTCCTTTGTTCTAAATGAAGTATCGTGAAGTTTGCTTGAATAACCGTTGGCGTTTGACATTTGAAAGCCAAGTAAGTGGTGGTGGTCAAGTGATCAAAGGACCAAGTAGTAGTGTACGTTCTATTGCCTTTGTTCCTTAATTCGGAGAGTGGAAACGAGAGACATACGATTCATCTTCATTAATGCTTATCAATGTAACTTTTACTACTAGCATTATTAAACGAATAATACTTTTTTTTTATTTAATTCTAAAATAAATTATATATACATTTTTTTTATAATTTTTCAACATTTATAAAAATATTGTCTATACAAAAATTTGAATGATTTTTAATTATTATTTACCGAGTTTTAACACTTACTCAGTACAAGTGCTGGTAAACTTTGACCTACCCCAGTCTTTTCTTTTATGTGGGTTTAGGCTCGGACGCTGTGGAGAGGGAATTCATCCTAACCCACAGTTATTCTCATTTTTTGTTATTTAATTATTATTATTATTATTATTATTATTGTTATTATAATATTTATACGAGGGTGGGGTGAAAAGTTTCCGGCCTGACCAAGAAAAACGATGTTATTAAATTTTGTTTTTTTGCTTTTTTTTTCAACATTCAAAATAGCTGAGACCTGTAGGATGTCAGCTGAACGTGTGCGAAATATTTTGCACAAACCTTTGAATATGGAAAGCTGTGTGCAACGTGGGTGCCGCGTTTGCTAACGTTAGACCAAAAACTGCTTCGAAAAACCATTTCTACCGACAATTTGGCGCTGTAGGCGTAATCCAAACGAATTTTTGCGTCAATTCATAACTGTTGATGAGACTTAAATTAAATTAATATACTAAATTAGAACACCGTTATGTTGAAGGAGATTATGTTGAAAAATAAAGCAAAAAAAAAAAAAAATTTAAAAACATCGTTTTTCTTGGTCAGGCCGGAAACTTTTCACCCCACTCTCGTATCTAGTAAATATTTAGAAATTTATAATTTGGATATTATAAAATAAAATAATAATCATTATTATTTAATTAATACAAATCTTTAGTCGCAATTAAACTAAAAACGCATAAGACTTAGTCTTGTGATTCTTAACCTGGACGATCGACATCTTAAAGGGGGTGATTATTTGACTATACGATTTTGGGGGGCGAAATCATTTTCAACTCTAAAAAGAGGTCCGATGATTTTACGATCAGGCTTTTTAAACATTTCCGCTTTTTTTCAATATGGTTCTAAAAAAAAAAAAAAAAAAAAAAAAAGTAAGATGATTTTGCGATCAGGTTCTGAAACTCGATTTTTAAATATGGCTGTAAGTATCACCATGTGTACCTACCAGGGATTATCATGCAATTTTTATTTGTTAAAATTTATAGCGGGGCGAATTATGAAGCCGGCCTTACGAAGTGGGCGTTTGGTCCAAAATGGTTAAGAAACATTAACTTAGTATATAATAATTCTTCTTCTTTTATATTTTCAATATACATTATACTCTACATTAATTTATAGGTATTTATAATTATTTTTTTTTATTTGTTTCAGGTAAGAATTTTAATTAATCATCACTAGAGAGTACTATACAAATTAAGGTAATTTTTTATAACTTATTATTACAATATTAAATTATTATAAATATAATGTAGATCATATCTTGAAAGTCACCTTGAAATGTAAGTTTTGCATCATTTTTTTATAACGTTTTTCTTAACTTCACTTGGCGTCTGTCTCTCTGTCTGTTCGCTCTTTTGACAAATTGAAATCGATTTTTCATCAACTTTTATCCTATTGGATTGTTCTTTTTGTTTTATGTTTCATTTCTTTTTCCCCTTATATCGTACTAACCACCCTTCCTATATATATATAAATATATTAAAGAAAATGTTTGTTGATTCAATAGCTTCCTAAATGTCCATTAACTTAACGGAAATTTTATGTTCCTTTCCTTTTAAGAATATACGAATATATAGTTACTTTAGTTACGATTGTATTGATTTATTTATACTAAAACTGATGATTGTTTCGTGTAGCGTATCGAATATGTAGTGAATCTACATATTTATTGTATGACAGAAATTCAATGATACGTAACCCATTAATATACGAATATAATAAGATTAGCTTTTTTCATGTTACCCTCCTTCTTTGTAACAAACCGGATATTTTGGTTTCTTTATATGCATTTTTCATTTCAGTTTATTGTTGTCGATTTTCTATTTGTTTATCTACATATGAGGACTTCAGCACCAGAACGGCCTAACCCACATTTTTCACTTTTTTGCTTTTATGCGATTTGGCGTTTTAGATTTCTATTAAATCATGAAATCTAGAGTAGTACATGTGCTGACATCTAGCGATAAAAACGAGAAGTTTGCTTAGGCTACTACGGCATTTTAAAATATAAGTTACGAGGATAATGTTAAGATCACAGAGCAACCGTAACACATAAGACATAAAAGCAAAAAAGTGAAAAATGTGGGTTAGGCGGTTCTGGCGCTGAAGGCTTTCTTCCTCTCTCTTATTTATCATTACAATAAATATATATATATATATTTTCTATATTATTGTATAATTTAAGTATAACCTATTGGATTTGAATCATTCAATTATAACCACATTTTTAATATTAAATACATATTATTCAAGAAAAATAAATAAATAAATAATTAAAAACATTAAAAATATTGTTAATAATTATTGTTTAACTTAATTATCAATGTGTACTCGTAAAAATTAGGATAATGATCTAGAAATGATAATAATTTCAAAAAGAATAGCATTGTTTTTTATTCATCACGATTAGAATAAGCTGGAGTGTCTCCACTCGACTATCTCGCATATTTGAATTGGATTAAATAACATAATATATTATATTTAAATTAAATTTAATTAATTATAAATTATAAATTATTAATTAAAATTAATAAATAATATTTATTAATTCAGCGCGTGTTTGGTTCTTTGTTGATAGCACCACGTCATGTGTTGGCGTGTGATTTGCAGCGTTAAAAAATTAATTCCTCTACTTTCATCGATTCAATCAAGCTGAAATTCTATATATAGCAGTTTTATACAATTTTTAATCATGTGAAAAATTATCAAACATCTATTTTTATTTTTACGGCCACTTTAGAGGAAACAATCAAAACGTGGTAGGTAATGACCCTCTTCCGGTTGAGCTATATTTCTCAAAAGTTGCTAGAAAACTACGAATTTTGAATAATGCCCATGTACCAAATTTCATGATTCTAGCTCAAACCGTTTTTGAGTGATCTTGTCTACACACACACAGAGAGAGAGAGAGAGACATACATTTTTCTCAGCCTTAGTGAAAATGATTCAGGAACCTTGAAAACTTATAAAAACATCAAAATCTCAACATCGAAAATTTTCGTGATCGCAATACTATCTCTGGCGAGATAGTAAAAATGGAGCATTAATTTAAACATTCATGATATTCTATTTAAATTTTCAAATAAATTTTTTTGAAAATAAATATTCTCTTGATTGAATCTCCAATAAATTGGTTATCGTATCATTTAAATAATATCTTTTTAAATTATAAGAAGAAATATCACTTGAAAATTAATTTTTTTTTCTGTTTATGATTGATTGATTCTCGTTAATCAATTTTTTAAAAACTTTTTTTAAATAATTTTTTCTAATATTTTATTTTATTATATACTTATATTTTTATATTCATTAATAAATTACAACTGAAATAGAATTTTAATCTGTATGATATTATGATGATTATACGAAAGAGAGCGAAGGAGGGAGGGAGGGAGATAACTAATTCATGATTAAGAATGTTTTCCTGTTCCGGAAACGGAAGCTCAGTTTGTGCGGAACGAACGGAGCTGAGCTCGTTGGCCAGGTGACGGACGGACGGACGGTATGGCGGTCACTTGATCGACCTCTCCAACCCCACTTCGAAACCCCCCCCCCCCTTCCTCATTCCACCTTGCATCCTTCAGTCAGTCAGTCATCCTCGTAGAGGAGAAGTAGCGTTGGGAGTGTGCATCAGGCAGAAATCCTTCCTCCAAATGCCGAGTGAAGTCGTCATCAACCATTTAACTCCTCCATTCCAACCCCCCCACCCTTAACCCTCCTGTTCCCTCCTTAATTCTCTTCCATTACGGGTCAATGTCTGCCTCTCTCTCTCTTTCACTCCAATGTGAGTCTTCAACTGTTTCATTCCATCTCAATACATCCCTCCTCCACCATCACTTGTCGTTTCACAACAAATTTGCGAAATTTATTAATACATTAGAATAATTCATCGTTTAAACTTGTAGTATTCCTTATTTTTTTAAAAACTCGAATCAGATGTCATACTAATCAAAAATGGCTGATAATGTCAACATATGAGAAACATATGTGCACCAACATAATAAACAAAAAATTTCGATAATCGAATGTACACAGCCCGCGAAAATTCAAAATACAACTTTTCTTTTGAAAATACATATATAAAAATATAATTTTAAAACAACAAAAAAAAACACATAAATATCAATATACTGTTAATAATAATAATAATAATAATAATTGTATAGAATTTATAATAATATAATCATTTCATTCATTCTCAAGCCGATATTGATTTTTTTTACTATCTACTATACTTATTCTAGAACTGTCTTTTTTTTCTTTCTCATTTGAGAATGCAAACAATTCATTCGTGTTCGGAATAAATTTTACAGTAACGAGACTGGAATCCAAAAAAAAACAAAAAAAACACTCTTATCACGATGACCTATCTCTAATTTTGTGGATTGTAATTTATATTCTAATTCCTATTCATTATACAATTAGATAATAGTATTAATATTTTATCATATTAATTTTCAAATTACTTAATTAAAATGGACAATAAAAAATAATAAAATTATTCTTCATAATATTGAATCAAATAAAATTATTATCAAAGAATATCAAAATTAAAAAATAATAAATTATATTAAATTATTATCGTGCTAATTGTATTGTTTATTGAAATAGGAGACGTCGTGATAATTGGCGCCATTGGGTGTGTGGGTAGCGAACCTGCCTCACATTCACATAATCCCGGGTTCAAGTCCCGGGCCTGGCAAGGGAATTTCCCTAGCTGGGGTCTATGGGACGGAGTCAACCCAGCCTCCGGGATCAATATTGGGGAAAAGCTACTTGATAGCGTCTCCGATCAAGAAAATCAAGATAAAGGTTGAGAGGACCCGTTCTACTGATCATAGTACACCTGATGGATATAACCGACTTGATAGGCGTTGTACTTACGTAGGACGTACAAAGTCAGAGGTTTTTTTGTTTTTTTTAAATACAAAAAAAATATTAATATATTTTTTCATATATAATTTTGTCAATTTCATTTATTTCATATGTTATATATATAATTGAATAAATTAATTTAAAAAGAAAACATGTTGAGTATTACACATATGTAGATATGTAGATACATATTGGCATATCTTTTGCCTTGATGTATTTTTATTTTTTTTTGTTGTTTTCATGTTATTGCAATTTTAAAATGCATGCATGTTGTATAAACTATATAATATATAATAGAATAGAATATCTATATTTGTTTGTTTTATGCTTGTTGATATTACAAGAACAGACCGTAAACTGTTTGCAAAAATAATTTTTCTCCCTCTCTGGCTATTTTCCGCCTCTCATGACGGTCATTCATTCAAGTTAAAAAAAAATTAATTTTCTCTCTCTCTCTCTCTCTATATATATATATATATATGTATGTATTTATAATCTTGATTTTTTTTTCTCCCTCCCTCAATGTTCCTCTCACCCATTCACCTCCCATTCAACGATTTATTAAATTTAATATAAAGTGATTTTTTTAGTAATTTTTTTTTTTGTTTTTTTTTATTTAAATGTTCATATCCCATTCCATTCGATTCCACTCCACATTCATATATTCATTCATTCAAAAAATTTCTTTAAAATAATCCAACCATGTATAATTTTCAGATTTAATTAATATGAATAAGATTTTAAATAATGTAAATTTACAATCTTTTGTAATTCAATTTATTATCATTATCATCCTAAATCCAATCCATTTTGCATTTGGTTTAAGCAAAGTTATTTATAAATAAAATAAAATTATTATTATTATTATTATTATTTTAATATTAAAAGAAAACTACCCTTTGGCTATTTTTTAAATCTCGCCAAAGATAGTATTGCGATCACGAAAATTTTCGATGTTGAGATTTTGATGTTTTTATACGTTTTGAGGGTTCCTGAATCATTTTCACTAAGTTTGAGAAAAATGTCTGTCTCTGTGTGTGTGTGTGTGTATGTAGACAAGATTAAGCAAAAACGGTGTGAATCATGAAATTTGGTATACGAGAATTATTCAAAATTCGTAGTTTTCTATCAACTTTTGAGAAATATAGCTCAACCGGAAGAGGGGCATTACCTACAACGTTTTGATTTTTTTTCCTCTAAAGTGACCGTAATAATAAAGATAGATGTTTGATAATTTTTCACATGATTAAAGATTGTATAAAACTGCTATATATAGAATTTCAGCTTGATTGAATCGTTGAAAGTACCAGAATTAATTTTTTAACACTGCAAATCTCACGCGCCAACACGTGAAGTGGTGCCATCAACCAAAAGCCAAACATGCACTGATTTAATAAATATTATTTATTAATTTTAATTTATAATTTATAATTAATTAAATTTAATTTAAATATATAATATTGTAAGGGGTGGGCCACGTTGGGTGCCAATTTGTAAGGGGAGGGCCACGTTGGGTGCCAATTTGTAAGGGGGGAGAGGCCCACAGTGGATGCCAACAGGCCCCTTACAAGGAGGAGGGAAGAAGGGGGAGAGAAGGGAGGGAAAATGTGATAGAAGAGAGAAGAGGGGAAATGGGAGAGGGAAAAATGGATCTTATGTGGAGAGGGAAAAAAAGAGTTTAAGGTCTCCACAGGTAGGCAGGTGGATATCTTCTTGAAGGGGGAAAATATTACCCGCAGCTGCAGAGAACAAACTACCTTTCCTCCAATGGTCCAGCAGAGATGAGATTAAATGGGCGCCATGCTATACTCAGGGGTAAAGCAGATTTAATGAGACTGGTCAATAAGGATGTAGTTTAAGTTAAATTGAAAAACGGTTGTTTAAAAGAAAATGTATAATTATAAGAAATATTATATTACTTCTCCACCATGGGAGTCAAAGAAAATGTATAATTATAAGAAATATTATATTACTTCTCCACCATGGGAGTCAAAGAAAATGTATAATTATAAGAAATATTATATTACTTCTCCACCATGGGAGTCAAAGAAAATGTATAATTATAAGAAATATTATATTACTTCTCCACCATGGGAGTCACAAAGGATCCATCCAACATGGAGGATCATCAAAACACGTCTTTACACAAAGAAGGTTAGCATCTGACTAACTATATAATGCCAAGTCACCAACCGCGCGGAGGGCAGTTGGACTCCCCCAGACGTTGCCATTCAGTCATGCAACAGCGCCTGGGGTGACTTTGTCATATTTATATAATAAATATACATCCGTTACATCCTCCCCCTCTGACTCCTGAAGAAGTCCCAACGAAGGAGTCAGAAAAAGAGAAAAGCGAAAAACAATATTTAATAATACAAAAAAAAAAAAATTCATAAAGATTAAAGACAAAGATATAATAATTCTTAATACTTAACTAAAAAAATGGATAATACATAAGTTCACAAAAATTTAAGAAAAACACATAATAATCTTAATACTTAATTAAACAATTAATAATATAAAAAAAGTTCACAAAAATCAAATAAAATATACAATAGTTCTTAATAATTAATTAGAGTCACCCTTTCGAGGTCGACCTCTCTTTTTAGGAATATATCTCCTATACCAAGAGCGAGTTTGTATAGGAAATGAAAATTGTTGAAGATTTTTATCATTGTAATTCTTATTTTTTACTTGCTTAGATTCGATTCTTTCATTTATAAATTTCAAATTATTTGTGAATCTCTTTAGATAAGGGGTGATTTCTGGGACGAAGTTGTCATTGTAAATCACCTGTCCATTTATGTGCTCACCAAAAGGTGTAGGCTCTCCCCCTGCAGTAAAGGTATTATTGGATTCGTTCAATAAGGGATTCGATTTCTGCTTTTGGGAGACGTTTAACATTTTGTTATCAATCAAAACACCAGATAAATAATCAATCCTATGAGGTTCAGAGGCGAAAAGGGGTTCCTCTTTCTCAAAGGGGTATTTTGATTTCACCCTACTACCAAAATACCATTGATTAGAAAAAAAATCAATAATCACTCTTGATTTTTTTAAAAAATCAATTCCCAATAAAGTTCTAGGGATTTTTTATATTTTGAAAAAACATCAGCCTGGTGGGCACTATTTTATTTTTAATAATTATAGGTATATCAATTAAATCTACTTGATGCTCTTGACTAGAGCCATCAGCCAAACTAATAGTTACTGATTTATTATAAAATGTAACATTTTTATTTTTTAAAATATTATATAATTTTTCACTCCCTATGGAATGAGAGGCACCAGAGTCAGCACATGCCGTACCCGTGGCATCGCCTATTTGAATGGGGAGGAGAGGGAGAAATCCTTTTTGTTCATTTGAAGATATTTTGATAGTATTACTAAAATTAAAAGTAGGATCTACTTTATTAGTTTTTAATTGGGGATTGCAATCAGTGCATTTGGGCTTAATAGTACCTATTTTCCCACATCCATAACATTTTTTTTCATTTTTAAAAGGTTTCTCCATAGAAACGGTATCAGTGCCACGGGGGGCTACTTTATTTACAATTTTGCCATCCGTATTTCGGAGGTTGTCATAATTTTCAAGTTTTTTTATTAATTCAAGAGGCTTATTTAATGTTTCCCATTCATCTAAAAAGTGCTCACGACATTGTGATGACACGTGAGTTTTTAATTGATTTGTAATAATTAAATCCTTTAATGCCTCGAAGTTATTGATATTCAATTCCTTTATCCATGATTCAAAATGAACCAATAAGCTATGATAGAAATCAGTCCACGTGTGAGTGGGACATTTTTTACTGTTGTAAAATAATTGACGCATCTTTTCTTTAGTGATTTTAAATCTTTGCATCAAAAGGGTTTTAATATAATTAAAATCCATTAAATTTTTATCCGATTCTCTATATAACAACCTTACTAGGTCTAAAGGGAGGGTTGTAGATAAATAAGATACCCAATTTTCTTGAGGTATTTTAAAAAAATTCATCTGTCTTTCAAAGACCATTAAGTATGAATTAATATCATCATTTTTATTAAGTTTTGGGAGGCGATTGGCTAAATCTATTTGGGGAAAGGGGGCTCCTACAGGTGGAGGGTTTTGATGAGGTGAGTTAAGTCTAATTTTTTCTAACTCTAGCCTTTCAACTCTCTGTTCTATAATAGAATTGAGGATACCCTGAGCTATCTCATCATCAAAATCATCATGTGCTAATATAGCATCTTTAATTTGAATAATTTTCATTGAATTATTAATTTCAATGCCCAATTCATCAGCCAAAACTATTAAATCCTCCTTACGTGCTCTAGTGAGGAAAGCCATTTCTTAACAATAAATTATATACCACAATATACTACTAATTATAATAATTAATTAATTGTATGTAAAAAAACTATAATATAAAAATTTTTTTTTTTTTTTTTTTTTTTTTTTTATATATTATTTCAGAAAATATACAATCTGCCCATTTTAATATAGGCAATAAGTAATTTTTATAAAAAATGAAATACAAACAATACATACATATCATTGGCAATACAATATCATGTCAAGCAACATATTTGCACTTGACACACACATATTAGTTTTAAATATTATACACTAAACACACACACTCATCCCGAACATTTCATAAACACGCACTTCACTTTGTCACACATGAATGTCAAAATTTTCTATTAACGAGATCCAATATATCATATCTTTTTAATCTCTTGATTGTATCATCCCTAACTAGTAATTTTTTAACTAACACATTTGGATGGTTTTCCATTTTTTTAATATACTTTTCACTTAGGATGTTTATTTCATCATTTAAGTTTTTAATTTCTAAGTCCCTTTGTATGAATCTAATTGGAACATACCACGGGGCTCTTACAAGATTTTTAAGTGTTTTGTTTTGAAAACTTTCAATTTTTTTTATGTTAGTTTTTGAGGCTGATCCCCAGAGTTGGATCCCATACATCAGTTTTGGTTTGATTATGGATTTGTATAGAAGAACTTTGCTTTCTAATCCTAGGCTAGAATGTCTCCCTAAAAGCCAATATAGTTTTCTATACTCTTCCCTTGAGTGGACAATTCTAGCTGAAATATGTTTTTTCCAAGTCAAGCGCCTATCTAGATGGATTCCTAGGTATTTTGCCTCATCTTTTTGCGGAATGATAGATTTATTCATGTATATTGGTGGGCATGTTTGCCTATTTAAGGTGTAGGTGACAAATATAGATTTGGTTGCATTTATCTTTAACCGCCATCTTTTAAACCAAAGATATAACATATCGAGATGAGTTTGAAGTCTTTCAGTTACGACATTATGATTTACATTTGTTGAAATGATTGCAGTATCATCAGCGAAAGTTGCTATGTCATTATAAGGAGAGAGAGGCATGTCTATCATATATAATAGGAAAAGGGCTGGCCCTAGAATACTACCCTGAGGGACTCCTGCTCTAATTTGCATTAAGTTGGAGGAAGAACACCCATATTTAACAAAAAAGTGTCTATTCGATAGATAAGACTTTAATAATTGATAAAATGTATCTGGTAAATAGTTTTTAATTTTATAAATTAACCCTGTGTGCCAAATTTTATCAAAAGCCTGTGTTATATCAAGATATACTATTCCACAGTAAGATTTACTTTCAAATGCATCTTTAATTTTTTTAACTACCCTATGCACCTGTTCTATAGTAGAGTGTTCTTGACGAAAGCCGAATTGATATTCAGGAATTATATTTGTTAAGTAAGGCTTTAATTCTCGGAATAAAATTTTTTCCAAGATCTTTCCCAAAATTGGAAGAAGACTAATAGGCCTATATGATGTTAATTCATTTGGATTTTTACCTGGTTTTGGTATCATTATAATTTGAGCTACTTTCCATAATGTTGGAAAGTAATTTAATTTAATTATAGCATTATAAATATTTGCAATAAAAATAAAGGCTATTTTGGGAAGTTCTTTTAATAATTTGCCTGAAATCAGATCATATCCAGGAGATTTTTTATCTTTTATATTTTTAATTTCGTCAAGAACCTGCTCAAGTTTGATTTTTTTAAATCTATGGGGGTCCTTATGTAATTTACTAGTTTTTATGATGATTTCATCACACTTGTATTTATTTTCATTTTCAGGGGGTTCATTGAACACATTAAATAAGTGCTTAGCAAAAGTATCTACTTTTTCTTTCTCACCTCTAGCCCATCCCTTAGAAGTTTTTATTGGTGGAATTTGGGTTTGGGGTCTTTTTAAGGTCTTAGTTGCCTTCCACAAAGAGTAATTGCTTTCTTCCCCTGGACTAAGGTTACTTAAGTATTTCTGAATACCTTTTTCTTTTTCAATTTTTAATATTTTTTTTAAATTTTTTATACATTTATTTAGAGTTTTTTTATCCGTAGGGGACCTTGTCTTTTGCCATCTCTGTCTAGCTTTGCGTTTTTCATCTATTTTGTCCTTAATTAATTGAGAACAAAGGTTTTTTTGATTTTTAATATTTGCTATGGGGGTAGATTGCAGAGAAGCTTTTTGAATTATTTTTGTTAAGTTGTTTATATTATCCTCAATATCATGTTTGTCTTTTATACAAATATTGAGGTTTATATTTTTTGTTATTAAATTTCTATAGTGGTTCCAATTTGTATATCTATTGAAAAGGGGAACATTTTTTACTTTTTTATCTAATTGGGTTGATACAGTTAAAATTATAGGAGAGTGATCAGATGATAAATCCAAACTAGATTCAATATTTAAGCAGTCAAGAGAAATACCTTTAAAAATACAAAAATCTAATAGATCAGGGGTTTTTTTTGGATCTGAAGGCCAGTAGGTTGGTTGACGAGTTGAAATTTCATTCAGATTTCTTTCTTGAATAGCTTGGTAAAGTTGCCTCCCTCTAGGTGTTGTCAATCTTGAGCCCCAATGGGTGTGCTTAGCGTTGAAATCTCCACCTGAGATGAATTTGTGGCCCAAGGTATTAAAAAACTGTTTAAAATGTTCACACTCAATTTTAGTACCCGGCGGGCAGTAAACTGCAGATAGTGAAAGTTTCCCTATATAATAGAATTGAGGATACCCTGAGCTATCTCATCATCAAAATCATCATGTGCTAATATAGCATCTTTAATTTGAATAATTTTCATTGAATTATTAATTTCAATGCCCAATTCATCAGCCAAAACTATTAAATCCTCCTTACGTGCTCTAGTGAGGAAAGCCATTTCTTAACAATAAATTATATACCACAATATACTACTAATTATAATAATTAATTAATTGTATGTAAAAAAACTATAATATAAAAATAAAAATATATAAATTGAATATTAAATTAAATAAATCCTAATAACTAAATAATAAATAAATACAATGAAAGTAAAAATAAAAAATAATAATAATAATAATACAATGTCAATGTAACTGAGAAAGAGAGAAAAAAAAATTCAATTCTCAAACAAAGTATAAATAATAGAAAGGAAAAAAAGTTTGTTTTTTTTTTTGAAAATAAAAAAAAATCGTAGGTTTTAAAACCAAAAGAAAAAAAAAAATATATATAAATGTACTTAAGTGTGGTTGTTCCTTAGGGCGAGTGTCACCATATGGTTGATTAATATTCACAAATTATTTGCACTAATATCACTTATTGCCTTCACAGGGGTGGGGAAAACAGGCCTCGACGTTGGGCGTCAATTTGTAAGGGGTGCCCCACGTTGGGCGCCAATTTGTAAGGGGAGCCCCACGTTGGGCGCCAATTTGTAAGGGGTGGGCCACGTTGGGTGCCAATTTGTAAGGGGAGGGCCACGTTGGGTGCCAATTTGTAAGGGGGGAGAGGCCCACAGTGGATGCCAACAGGCCCCTTACAAGGAGGAGGGAAGAAGGGGGAGAGAAGGGAGGGAAAATGTGATAGAAGAGAGAAGAGGGGAAATGGGAGAGGGAAAAATGGATCTTATGTGGAGAGGGAAAAAAAGAGTTTAAGGTCTCCACAGGTAGGCAGGTGGATATCTTCTTGAAGGGGGAAAATATTACCCGCAGCTGCAGAGAACAAACTACCTTTCCTCCAATGGTCCAGCAGAGATGAGATTAAATGGGCGCCATGCTATACTCAGGGGTAAAGCAGATTTAATGAGACTGGTCAATAAGGATGTAGTTTAAGTTAAATTGAAAAACGGTTGTTTAAAAGAAAATGTATAATTATAAGAAATATTATATTACTTCTCCACCATGGGAGTCAAAGAAAATGTATAATTATAAGAAATATTATATTACTTCTCCACCATGGGAGTCAAAGAAAATGTATAATTATAAGAAATATTATATTACTTCTCCACCATGGGAGTCACAAAGGATCCATCCAACATGGAGGATCATCAAAACACGTCTTTACACAAAGAAGGTTAGCATCTGACTAACTATATAATGCCAAGTCACCAACCGCGCGGAGGGCAGTTGGACTCCCCCAGACGTTGCCATTCAGTCATGCAACAGCGCCTGGGGTGACTTTGTCATATTTATATAATAAATATACATCCGTTACAATATATAATATTATGTTATTTAATCCAATTCAAATTGCGCGATAGTCGAGTGGAGACACTCCAGCTTGTTTTATGAAGAGGGAAGGGTGGGTGGGTGAAAGTTAACCAATTCATTAGCTAAAACCGTTATCAGTAGAAATGATTTCAAGCTAACGAGGAGAGGAGAGGAGAGGAGAGGAGAACGAGACGACTTTTCTAGATGACTTGTTGATTATCTATTGACCCGATGACTGACTGATGATGACTCATAAAGTGAACGTCATCCTCTACGAATTTATTCATCATACACCTCCTCCTCCTCATCCTCATTTCCCCCTTCAAATTCACAAAAAAAAAGAAATTATCACTCACTCAGTTAAATAATTCATTAAAATTCCCCCTATTATTCAATTTATAACTTTCAAAGTGAATGAATGCATCCAGGTGAAAATTATTCCTACCCCTAATTTCTCATTTTTCTTTCCACTTTTGTTCTTATCAATCAATCCATTCTATTCTAAATTTATATATATTATCTTTATTATTATTACAATTATTAATATATTATTATATCTAGGTATATATGTATAATTTAGTTTAATAAAATCTTATTAAGAAATATAAATCACTGCATACAGGGCAGTTCCTAGGGTATATGCCGCCCGGGTGCGAGAGTAATTTTGCCGCCCTAGTGCGAAAATAATTTTGCCGCCCCTTCCCTTACCCAACCCTTTCCATCAAAGTTGTTAAAAATTTACAACTTAATTTAGTTTTTTTTTTTGAACCATATTAAAAAAATTTAAAAAAAAAACAAAATAAATAAGTAATTTTAAGGCGGCTCGCGCCGCCCCCCTAGGCTTGCCGCCCGGATGCCCCGCACCATCTGCACCCCCGGGTCGGAACGGTCTTCACTAAATACTTGTTAGGAATAAAATTATACTACGAATAATGGATACATAGTAGTTTTCGTAAATTATTTTATATTTCGTTAGTTCTTCAAACATAAAATGGCCCATCATCAATTTATTTATTTATTAATTTATGCCCATTTTGTCTATGTATAAGCCTCTCCCAATATCTTCCATTCTAAACAAAGACTTTTATTAAATAAAAATAGTTTTAAAATAATTGAAATATTATTAATAATAATAGTAATTGAATTAATTAAAAATTCTAGCAATTGATAAAGAAATGATTAGAGAATAATTTTTAATATAATTATTTGTTATTATTGCATTTATGTATATATCTTAATTTGCACCATATATTATACCATAAAAATGACACTTTTCAATTTTTTAAAATTCATTCACATTTTTACAACATTGTAATTATATGTAGTACTAGGTACTGGTAGTATTGTATCTTATCTCTCCTTTATCTACTTGTTTTAATTTTCTTAATTCTTTAGTATTTATATAAATTTCATTGATTTTATAAATCTCACGAAGGCGCCATTGGGTGTGTGGGTAGCGAACCTGCCTCACATTCACATGGTCCCGGGTTCAAGTCCCGGGCCTGGCAAGAAAATTTCCATAGCTAGGGTCTATGAGACGGAGTCAACCCAGCCTTCGGGAACAACATTGGGGAAAAACTACTTGATAGCGCCTCCGATCAAGAAAATCAAGATAAAGGTTGAGAGGACTCGTTTTACTGATCATAAGACACCACATTAATATAACCGGCTTGATAGGCGTTGTCCTTGCGTAGGACGAACAAAAGTCAGTTTTTTTTTATAAATCTCATTCAGAAATTTTATAGATAATTAAGCATATAAAATTATATTCTTCTTTAAACAAAATAGACACGAATTTAAAAGAGAAACAAAAAATAAATTATATTTTTAAGCAACGAAAAGGAATTTGATTCTTTTTTTTTGAATGTCAATTTATGTATACGAGATAGTATATATATATATATAAATTATTTCCATGTTTTGTATAGTATATAATTTTAAATCCCCTTTAGGCTTTAAATTTGTAACTTTTATAATTTATTTATAAATGTTTGAGTTCCCAGCTGGGATTCCTATCCAAACTTTTCTTCCCTCTTAAATGTAATACTGTATTTAATGGAAATTTAGTTTTCTTTTCTCTCTTTCTCTCACTTAGTCACTTGCAATTGATGTGAAGTGAAAAATATTAAAACAAAGTTAAAAGTTCATATTATATTTTAGAAAAATATATTTAATAAAAATTGGATAAATAAATAAAATAATTAAAACAAAATCGCATGGTTTAATATTAAATACTTTATTGAATTATTAATATTAATATTAACATTATCAATTTTTTTTATTATTATTATTCGATATATATTTTAATAGATTTGAATCTAGCAAAATGTGAATTTTTGTATTAATTGAATTGAATAACAAAAAATTTTGAATTGCAAAAAATAAAAATAAGACTGGGGGTGATATGATAAAGATAAAGTGTTCTATATACTTCTAATATTAAACTGTTTGCGAAGGACACCATAGATAATTCTTATAAAGAAAAATCGATTTGTATTGGTTTCAGCCTCGGGAAAAATCATCTTTGTTAGTTTTTTTTTTATTTAAAATAGGAATTTTAATAATAAAAAATGGAGCCAGACAGCGCTTTCTTATAAATAAAAATAAAAAATATTATAAATAAAATAAAATTAAAAATATTTATTTTAATAATATTTTGTAATCAAATTACGAAATATATATTATGTTATATCCACATGCCATACTTTTCTGTCTTTCGGTGCAATAATAAAGGGGTGTATATTTTTTATGACTATTTTTTTTTAAATTTATTTTCTTTTAAATTATTTGAAATTATTTCATATATTTTGTCGTTTATTTATTTCAAATAATAATTTTAATCTTAAATTATTCATAAGGAATCATTTTTTTAAAGTACCATGCCGCGGCTCGGTGAGCCAGGTACTGAATAAATTAAAAGAGATTAATTAACAAAATGCATTTCTATGGATTATTAATGGATGGTTGTTTTAATTTAACTTCATCCTTCATTTTATAATACAAACTTAATTATTTGACTAATCCCGTTGTAATTTCATTTTATCTTTTTTGCATTTAAATAATATCATATGTGAATGAAGAAAAATATTTTGAAGTTATTTATTAACTATCAAATATTAATAAAAAAAAAACAAAAACCAACGCAAGGACAACGCCTATCAAGCCGGTTATATCCATGAGGTGTCCTATGATCAGTAGAACGGGTTCTCTCAACCTTTACCTTGATTTTCTTGATCGGAGGCCCTATAAAGAAGCTTTTCCCCAAGGTTGTTCCCGGAGGTTGGGTTGACTCCGTCCCATAGACCCCAGCTAGGGAAATTCCCTTGCCAGGCCCGGGACTTGTACCCGTATATATTATTCAATTGAAAACAGAATGAATGAATGAATGAATGAATGGATATTATTATTCTATATTATAAATAAATTATAGCGATGATGAATTGTTAAATGAATGAATCAATGAATGAATGCATTGGTTGGTTCGTTAAAAGTTCTAAGATAACGTTTGAGGTAGTTTGGTTATGACCTGATTTTACCATCATCTCACTCCATTCTCCTTTTCACTTCCACCTCCACCCCCTCCCCCCACACACCCCAATCCACCCTATTCTCTCTCTCTCTCTGTCTCTTTCTCTACATCTCCACCTGGCCTCGAACCAACCATCGAATGACGTCACTTGGTGAATCGATACTCCGCCACCGCTTGGCATTCTGCCAGAATCAACCCCCGGACTATACTATATACTATATAATATATAATATAAATTTTTTTTTTCCTCCATTTTATTCTGCTTTATTTCTCCTACTACTAACTAACCCATTTATATATTTAAACTATCTATCTTAATTTATCCATCTATCCATTTTTGTGATGATACTAAAATCAGAAAAATTATTATTCGGTATCAATAAAAATTCCTTTAATCGTTTCATTCTTAATTGATCTTTTTCTAATCTTTTTCAAATTTTCTTCAATATCAATCTATGATTTATTTCCTTTTTAAACCTTTTTACTATCTCGCCAGAGAAATTTTTCGATGTCGAGATTTTGATGTTTTTATACGTTCAGGAAGGTTCCTGAATCATTTTCACTAAAGTTGAGAAAAATGTCTGTCTGTCTCTCTCTCTCTCTCTCTCTCTCTCTGTGTGTGTGTGTGTGTATGTGTAGACAAGATATACGCAAAAACTGTTTGAGCTAGAATCATGAAATTTGGTTTACGGGCATTATTCAAAATTCGTAGTTTCCTATCAACTTTTGAGAAATGTAGCTCATTCGGAAGTGGACCATTACCTACCACTTTTTCATTCTAAAATGACCGTTAAAAATAAAGATAAATGTTTGATAATTTTTCACATGATTAAAAATCGTATAAAACTGCTATATATAGAATTTCAGCTTGATTGAATCGCTGAAAGTATCGGAATTAATTTTTTAACACTGCAAATCTCACGCGCCAACACGTGACTTGGTGCCATCAACAAAGAGCCAAACATGCGCTGGTTTAATAAATATTACTTATTAATTTTAATTTATAATTTAATTAATTTAATGTAATTTAAATTAATATATGTTATTTAATCCAATGCAAATTGCATGATAGTCGAGTGGAGAGACTCCAGCTTATTTACCGATCGACGATAGTAAGGGAGGTATTGTTTTCACACCAAATTTCACATGTGGAGATTTTTTTACATAATTCCACGAATCATGCATTTTCTTAACAGAAAAATGTATTTTTAGCATAATGTCTGTCTGTTCGTCCGTCCGTCTGTCTGTTCATTGTTTGTCCTGAAGAGACGTGTATAGATTGAACGCCTTAATGGCTTTGGATAAAATTCGGTATACTTATTTATTTACTTCATCAGCAGCATGAATTCATCAACTTTTGGTGTATATACGTAAAGCGGAAGTAGTAGTTTACAAAGATATTAATTTTATGATATTAATTTTATATTCATTGTCGTCAAATATTTCACTTAAAATTTAGTAGAGTAATTAATAAATTGAGTATTTAAACTAAAAATAAAAACCAAGTAATATAATTTAGTATATATCTATAATGTTCTTTGGAAATTAATTTATTTCAAATCGTCTGTCTGGTCACAGCTCTTTTTTTAATATGTCATATCTGTGAAATAAATAAATAATTGCATTTAATTTGTAATAAATTTATACACTATCACTTATTATATTATGTTATATTAATTGTATACAATAGGAATATAAGTTTTCTCAATGCCTTTCTAAATTTTTTTTATTCTTAAATTATTTACTCCATCCTTTTATAAAGGAATATATATATATATATTTAAAAGCGGGAGATCTCGACATGACTGACTGTCGAAATCTCCACAAATTACACATTTCTGTAACAGAGGGGTGACTGACAATGAATACGATTTGCGCACAAAGCCATCCATGTTTCTGTATGTCACAAGTCAATCATTTGCAAATTTGCACTAACATTTATTATCGTGGGGTATCAATGCCAATCTTATACTTCAAGCATTGTAGATTAGATGGAATTTTCATGGCTTTCGATTGGCCACTCAACAACACTACTCTTGTCGGTTATTCTTCAAGTAATAAAGAAGTTTCATATGCGAAGCAGATCGTTTTTCGAAATGATTTTTAATTTGAAAATTTATTATGTGTTTATGAAATAGAAATATATGTATATAATATTATGAAAACTATTTGAGAGAAATTTAACAAAAAAATAAAAACATTTTATTATGTATTACAATTTGAAGATCAAGGCACCTAAGCAACTGTGTGCCAACATTTGTACCTTAAAGAAATCAATCATCCATCGTACAAGTTAAATCTCATTTATGTCTAAGCAAACTCTACAGGGAGAATTTCATCCTCTTCGACAGGGCATAAAAAAACATTATTGTATGGCTAATTAGTAATTAAATTATTTTTGAAAAAAAAAAAAAATTATACATGTACATTTTAATTTGATATGGTAAATGTATTTTTACATTATTTTAATATTTAAATATTAATAATAAAAAAAAAAAAAAGTCTGACTTTGTACGTCCTACGCAAGGACAACGCCTATCAAGCCGGTTCTATCCATGAGGTGTCCTATGATCAGTAGAACGGGTCCTCTGAACCTTTACCTTGATTTTCTTGATCGGAGGTAGCTTTTCCCCAAGGTTGTTCCTGGAGGCTGGGTTGACTCTGTCCCATAGACCTCAGCTAGGGAAATTCCGTTGCCAGGCCCCGGACTTGAACCCGGGACCATGTGAATGTGACTTAGATTCGCTAACCACACACCCAATGGCGCCTTCATAATAATAATAATAATAATAATTTTAGAAGAATAATTAAATCTACATATCTACCTCTGAGACTCTACGGAACTCGAAATTCTTTGGCCGCAGCAACCACACTTCTCCAGGCATCCCTACAAGAAATTAAAAAAAAATCTTTATAAATTATTTAGAGTTTAAATAAACAATGATGAATATACAAAATAAATAAATAAATAAATTTATCCAATTTCCTTTTTGTCTTTGGAATATTTATTCGTGAAGGCTATATTAAAATAGATATGAACTTTATATTGAAAAATATAGTTAAAAGAGAGAGAGAGAGATAGACTCTCATATATATATATATATATATTTGAGAAATATTTGATGAAATAAATGATTCAACATCAAACGGAAATGTAGAAAGTAAAATTTAATTAAATGGAAAATAAGAAAGAGAGTAAAAGGGAAGAAAAGAACATAAATGAAATTGAAGACATAAAAATTAAAAGAAGAAGAAGAAGAAGAAAAAGATAAAAATATATATATATAACAATAGCAGAGATTACAATATGACATTTGACAAAGTGACATTGTGAAATAAATTCCATTCTAATTATTTGTTGTTTTTGTTGATATCGTATATTCAGAAAGTTGCTTGGTGGAATTTTAAAGAATATGATGAAAGCTGTGTGTGTGTGTGTGTGTAAGGCTTAGCAGATAAAGTAGGCAGCATAAAGGCTCGAATGAAAAGATATATGACGTATACAAAGAAAACAAAAATTATGTTAAAATTTTGATTTTGGCCTCTTAACTAAAGTCTAATGTAAGTATTAAGAAATAAAAAGAAAAGAATAACCTTTCATTATATAATTTAAATTAATTTGAATCATTTTTTTTTTTTATTTTAATTTTGACGATCTACTTAAACATGAAAAAATGAAAAATGAAAATTGAATTAGAAAATCATTTTTTCTTTATTTTTATAACGTTTTTCTTAACTTCACTTGGCGTCTGTCTCTTTGACTGTCTGTTCGCTCTTTTGACAAATTGAAATCGATTTTTCATCGATCGTTTATTGAGATAGACTTTAGAATATTTTTAAAGATATTTCAATGGATCCGTAGAAGGTATAGAAGAAATAGAATTGAATTATAATTAATTAATTGTATTTAATTAGCGATTAATTACTTTTAGAAACTAACTCCTTTTGTATTACTGCGATTAATTTTTTCTCAACGGATTTTGAAACATAAATATTGATTTCAGGATAGATTTTCATTTTGAACGTATTTAAAAATATTTCATAACATTAAAATTAATGATGAATTCTTATTAATCAGTTGTATCGCCAATGAGGAGGGGTTTCTTCCCCTCAGATGGTATAGAGAAAATATATATATTTTTTTTATATATTGTATATGTCCCCGATAGAAAGAAAACAAAACAGTAGAAAAAAAATAATCTTTTTATATGAAGACAATATATATTAATGTATATATTTATATATATACATTTATAAAATCTCATATTAATAAAAATTATTTATTTATAAATATAATATAATATAATAATACAATATAATAATAACATTTACATAAAATCAATTTTGGAAGATTAATATATTTTTTTGTTTTATTCAATTTGTAAATTTTCGTATAACTTCACCTTTTCTATTTCTCTTGTTATATTAAATAAATTTATCATATTAAAATTGCACTAAAAAGAATAAAATAATTTTTCTATAAGCTTGACAAAGTTTATGGATGAATTGCTTCAAATTCAACGAAAAACGTTGGCCGCATTTAGTTCTATTTAAATAACTTCCTTTATAGATCTATAATTCATATATATATATACTAAGATATATACCACACTAAAACACTTATTTAACAAGTAACACTATTTCTTCTAAAATTATCAAACATTTTGGATTTGATTGATAATATGTAAATTTAATAAAAATTCTTTTAAATTTTGATACATACATTGATATAAGTATAAAAGTATAAAAGATTAATTTCTTAGCTCTTAACCATCAATTTTATTGCATGATAAAAAAATTTGTCAGTTTATGTGTTTAATAGAATTTTTATTATTACAAAAATTTGACTTGATTGTTCATATAAATAAATTAAACTAAATGCGCCCAAAGTTTTTGGTTGAATATGAAGCAATTCATTCATAAACTTTGTCAGGCTTATAGAAAAATTATTTTATTCTTTTTAGTTCATTAGAAAAACGTTATTATATAAATTTTTTTATATTTATATTATTAATAATTTTATTAAACTATTATGGCCTGTAAGATAGGCAACCAAAAATACATTCATACTATCAGATATTAATAAATAATTAATCAACGTATAATTTCTCTATTTCTCTCTCACATATATATATTTATTTGTTCTTTTATTTATATTTATTTGTCTATATTTACGAGGGTTATTCAATAAGTAAAGAGACAAATGGCTATAACTTAAAAACGGTTTATTTGATTCTTACAAGAACATCAACCAAATTGACTTTTATTTAAATTTTTCTAATTTAATTATAAATATTAGTACTTCGTAATTGTACTATGAAATACTTGTATATAAATACATTAAGCGTTCTCTTTCTCTCTCATTTCATCTCAAAGAGTGAAATAGAAAGAAAATTGATTTTTGTTTTCAATTTACAATTATCCCACTACTTTCACTTACCAAGTTCAATAATTATAATTACTATCTAGCGTTCTGATCATTGATTTAGTATTTCAAAAATGAAATTGATTAAAATATAGATCAATAGTACACTGGGCTTCGAACCCTTATTTTTTTCGTTCCGGTTCAAATTTCAAAAAAAATCTCGGTTCGGTTTCGGATTTCGTTCCAGAAAAAATAACGATTCTTTCCTGTTCCTTTTCGGTATCAAAGAAAACAAAACAAAACAAAACTAATTCGTAATTTAGATTTTATTTCCTTTTTGATATTAAACTATTACATCGGTATGTATAATTATGTATATACGATACAATATATCGTACAATTGTTAAAATTATTTAATAAAAATTCAATTTCAATCCTATTGAAAGAAATAAAGAATTTCTTGACAATACTTTGCTTTTTAAAAATTTTTCATTGTCATCGATCAATGATTATGCTTCCTAAATAATATAAAATACTTTCTGCCAATTATAAATTCCTGTCAATGTTAAACCCAAATCTTTGCATGGTAATATTAAATCATTAAGATCACAAGTTTTTTTATTTTTCAAATTTCTCACTATTACTTCTGTGTCCTGTATTGTGTGTGTAAAACAATATATAATCTATCTATTATATTAACATATTTATATATTAAATTATTCATGGATATTATAACAAATTTTCTTTAAGTGGTCCATCGATAGCAACCTTCCCCTATATAAATATATATAATAATATAAGTTTTACCTTATTAAAGACTAAAATTTTAAATTCTAAAATAGGTTTATTTTTAAGAAATAAATGAAACTGTTAAACACTGGAGTTTTTCAGTATTTGCATTACAGTAAATGACAATGAGAATAAATTACTTTTCTTCTTAAAATTAAAATGTGAGGGACAAATAAAATATTGAAACATAATTAAAAGAATACTAACTACTTAATGTAACTTATATGGTACAACCATGAAGATATCAAATGAATCAAGTGAAAAATAAATACAAAGTGAAATGATAAAAGTTTAATGCATTTTTTGAAAATTGATTTAATAACAACTGTGCTTATATGGTAAACTTACAAGTTTTTAGTTCTTATTTTATTATTTATAAAAGCTATCAATGATTTTGATGGCTAGTCAGCCATTACAGTTTGCAAATGTCTATTGCTTGATTTTATGGCCCACAAAATACCAAAAATATATTCGAGCTGTTTTTAACCAATTGTGTCATACACACTGGTGACTTTCTGCCCTGTATATATATATATATGTATACTTTAACTTTAATCAAGTAGACTACTGTTATATTATTTTAATTGAATTATTTTATTTCTTTGATTTATTCTTTTATATAATCAAGAGTTGTTGTTTCTGTGGAATTTTTTTATTTTTGTTTTAAATAAATAAATAAATTAATAACAATTCGTAATTAATTCATTTTGTTTGGAAAAAATACAAAAGGGACATTGAATTGAATTTTGTTTGTTTATATTGTTTTTCTTTTTAGTTTGTCAATCTGTCTCTGTATCTATTTACATTATCATTAGTAAATTGGCATTGTCTATTACTTTTCTTTTTTTTTACTTTTTTTCTTTACCTATTTCCCCCTCAACTACTCTTCCTCTCATTTATTTATTCGTTTCATTCAATTGTACTTTCAATCTACTTACACTCAATCTTGTATTAGCAATGTTGAACAAAACCATCAACACAGAATATATGAACCAGAGAGAGAGAGAGAGAGAGAGAGAGAAATGTAAATAATATATATTCATTTTCGGTAATTGTTTACAAACAAAGAAGTTTTAGGGATTTGGATAAAACTTTACCAGTGGATTCCTTTTTTAATTCCAAAGAAACTTTCCTTAAGCAATATTTCTCGATCTCTTCTAGTTTGCGAGATAAAAATTATTAAAATTTGCATATAAATACATTAACATTCTATTCAGTTACCAATTTTACTCATTTGGCCAGCAGAGGACTTCACTAATTTTCGAGGTTTTTTTTCAGTTTAGTTGGGGGGGGGGGGGTTATATGAAAATTAAAAAAATAATTATTTAAATAATTTTCCTATATCCAAACCGAACCGAAAAAAAACCAAAATTAGTAAAAAAGTGAATAATTGGTGAATTAGTCAACAAAACATTATTTAATGGCTGCTCATTCATAACTAGTTTATCTGTCCAACTTTAATCATTTTTATCTCGCAAACTAGAAGAGATCGAGAAATATTGCTTAAGGAAAGTTTCTTTGGAATTAAAAAAGGAATCCACAGGTAAAGTTTCATTCAAATCCTTGAAGCTTCCCGGTTTGTAAACAATTACCAAATCCATATTTATTAATTATATATATATAATGTTTAAATGTCATCTTAAATGAAATTAAAAGTGATATTTGAAATCAATGATTTGATATTTCACTCCCCTCCATCCATCTCACTCCTTCATTCCTTCCAAAATTTTTAAATTAGTAGTTTAATCATTTTTGTCTCTTTTTGTAATACTTAAATGTATCTATTGTTCATTTATGGGTCCCAAATGACATTATTTTTCCCCTGACCACTTTATTCTCTCTCTCTCTCTCTCCTCTCTCCTTCTCTCTCGTTTGTGCCAAGTTATTTTGTTGGAAATACAAATCATTGTCGATTGCCATTTACTCAATTGGTAATGTAATTGGCAATGACTGTGTGTCTGTATATGTGATGGTGGGGTGGGAGAGGGGGGAGGGCAAGGCAAATGGTGGTTGTTGGAGGACGCGTAAGCGGTTACTACTGATAAATGGAGAGATGTGGGGGGGGGGGGGAGGTAAGGGATGAGGGGTGATAGAAAATGGGAGTGAAGGGTGAAGGGTTATTGTGGTATGGTGACACAAGCAAATTGTAAATCTTGCCCTTGACATATTCCCTCGTTGGACCCTTCTTGTTTTTTTTATATATGAATCCAATCTAAATAGACAATCAAACGCCCTATCAAAAATTACTATTGAGACTGGTGGTTGTTTTTCCATTTGTATGTTCACACACCCTTTGGGGAGTGTTTTGCAGTCAATGAAAGGAAAAAAAATTGTAAAAAGCAAGAATATAATAATAATAATAATAATAATAATAATAGGGGAACCTGTAACCTTTCCCCCTAAAAAAGTCATTTTATGCCAATTACAATTCGTTGTTAATTGCTTATGATTTATTACATACAAAAAATATCATATTATTTTTTACCCTTTAAAAAATAAATTCTTAGTGTTTTTTTTTTACTTTTTATTCAAAAGGTTTTTTGGCCCCTTAAACGAACGACGGATCTAAGCAATTTATTTTGTATTCATGATCTAGCTTATTATTAACTTATACTAATAATAATAATAATAATAATAAGTGAGGCGCCAATGGGTGGGTGGGTGGCGAACCTGCCTCCCATTCACATGGTCCCGGGTTCAAGTCCCGGGCCTGGCAAGGGAATTTCCCTAGCTGGGGTCTATGGGACGGAGTCAACCCAGCCTCCGGGAACAACATTGGGGAAAACCTACTTGATAGCGTCTCCGATCAAGAATAATCAAGGTAAAGGTTGAGAGGACCCGTTCTTCTGATCATAGGACACCTCATCATTTATATAACCGACTTGATAGGCGTTGTACTTGCGTAGGACGTACAAAGTCAGAGGTTTTTTCTTTTTAATAATAATAATCGATTAGTTAATTATAATAATACAATAATATAGTTACTTACAGTTAGTAAAAAGCAAAAAAGAGAGAGAGAGAGAGTAAAAGATAAAGTAAATGGATGGATGAAAAAGAAAAAATAAATAAACTGACTACTTATCTAAATCAAATAAATAAATAAATGTTATCTAATTGATTTGTATTTGATTGTAACCTTTTAAATAAATTAGAAAAAAATAAACAATAAAGTAGAAAGAAAATATAATTAATATAATTTAATTTAATTTTGATTTATATTTCTTTGTGTAATTTTGTTGTTTTAATTTAAAAAAAAATATTCCTTTTTATTAAGATTTTTTTTTTTGATTCAATTAAAATTGTTTAATAATAATAATAATAATAATAATAATCCTTTTTAAGAAAGAGTAATATATTTTATATACAAATTTTATATACCTTCGGCCTTGTGATGAATTGCTCTTACATTATACATATATAAACTCAATGAAATATTATATTTACCGTTTCACTTTTAATAATTTACAATTAAAAATTTGAAAATTACAAATTAAAAATCAAAAATTAAATTCCATTATTAGGGAGTACTTGTATATTTCCAGGCCTCCCTAAAATTGTGTATGTCTCAATATATATATACTCAAAAGAAAAAGAATTGATTTAAAAAAAAAATTCACAAGGAATCGGATATAAAATAAATAAAAAAAAAAATAATCTCATACTTTCAATAAAAAAAAAAAGAAAAAAAATACGAGTACGTACTGTATAATAATTAAAAGTAATTACGGATGTGTATGGAGAAGATGTTTTGACAATACGCAAGTGCCAGTACTGGTTTGTAAAATATGGTATATGAATTTATCGAATATATTATGTGTAGTTGTTGTTTCTTTTACATCGCTTTCGTTAATTGACATTTAATCAATCCAAAGTATAAATACATCATCCATCACACTTAAATTTATATGAATGTGAATTATATAGAAATCGTTGTCGATTTAAAAAGAGAAATTTATTTTCTCTCTAATTAACCCTAAAAAAAAAGTTTAAATGAAAAGAAGAAAAAGAGAAAAAACAAAAACAAAGTAATTTACTGTAATTTTTCTCTAATACAGTTAATACTATTATTTCAAAATTAAATCTATAAATTTTAATAGTAATAAGAGCAAAAATATACCTTCATGTGAATACAGTAAAAAAAAAAAAGAAAAAAAAAATCAGAAAAGCCTTTATTTTTTTATATTATTTTTGACAATTTCAAATAATATTTAAATAAATTACAAGAAAATTTAATTTATTTTAAATATTACTCTAAATTAATCTTGTTTTTTCATAGGGTAAAGTATACAGTCGTTGGCCCCCGAGGCCGTCATTGGCCCCCTATCTCGAAATCACAAATAATAAGAGATTTTTATTTTAAAAATTGCACTTTAATTAACTATGGTTATGTAATCGTTGGTTGTATGGTTATATAATCACACTATAGAATACTAGGCCAATAACTATAACAGGGGGCCAATAACTGTATTTTTTAGGATGTTTGCGTGCTTATTGAAAATGTCTTGAGAAAATGATTTTTTTTTGTTGATCAAAATGCAAATAGTATTTATGTTCTGCAAACCTAATTTGACACAGATTGTTCCGCAATTTGCCCAGATATGCATTAAAAACTGCTAGGAATTGCTTAAGGGGGCCAACGACTGTATGCTTTACCCTAAATGGGTTTCAATTTAAATATATTTAATCATTCAAATTAATTTAAATTATATAAATATGAGTGAAAGAGAGAGAGAGAGGATTAATACAGGGATGTGTATTTATATATTAGGTTAACTTTGATACGCCATCCTGGTGTGTGTGTGGGGGGGGGGGTAATTTTATAAAAAATAAAAATTAACATTAATAAAAATAGAGAAAGTAAAGTATTATAATATATATATATATATATATAATATACATATATATATATGTGTGTGTGTGTGTGTGGATGAATGAAGGGATGGTAGAATGGGGGCTCAGGATAGATAATCCCTTTCGTTAAAGGGTGGCCTTTAATTTCATGTAATTTTATTCTCTCCTTCTCTCCCACACTTTGTCACCCTACGGTTTTATTTCTGATATAAAACCGATTTCATGCAAATGACATTGGCTTAACAACTACGATATAAGCCACTGAATTGGGTCAACTCTCTTCTCCCACGAGTATAGATCGATTAATTTATTGTATCTATCGTTATTATCGTTATTATTAAATATACAAATGACCTTGTCAATCAATAGAAAATAATAAGTTCCATTTTTAATGGAATGTACACCTTGAAAACGGCGACCTTTTAAGGTGGATTTCAATTTCGGAAAAAGGAAAAAATCCGCTGGGGCCAGATCTGGGGGGTATGGAGGATGTGGAAGAACAGCTGTCCAGTTTTTAACCAAAAATTCGCCAACTAACAGAGACGCTTGGCCACTCATAGCATTGTGTACGGCTCATACAGTCATCCTTATGGGCCTTCTGAAGCAATGCTCACGTTTAAGAAAAAGATTTACCGATGTAAAAACAAAATTTAATGTTACAACGTTGCTCTTCAAAGTCCTTCATTTTCACGCGTGCGCGACTTCAAACTATAACGCGTTTCGTAGTATTTTAAAAAGTTCGGTCTTTTTTTGAACAGCTCTCGTGTATATATATTTATTTATTTTCGTATTATTAATAATTCTACAAAAAAATGAATTCAATATAATATCTCTATTCATATTTTAATAACTAACATACCAAATTAATGAAACTATAACAAACATAATTTTATATATATATATATTAAAATAATCATAATGTTAATATAAACTTTAAACTTTATCTTTCTCTCTCCCTATATATATATATATATATGAGTAAATATATTAAAATATTTTTGTTTTATTTTAATTAAATATTTTCATGTTGGTAATTGGATTAATTATTAAATTTAATTAAAAAAACATCTCTCTATAAAATTTATAAGTATTTATATATTATATAAATATATTTAAAAAAAAGAAAGAGAAAGAGAAAATAAAAATGATGGATGAACAATAACTAACCACTCTCTATCAAAATCTATCTCACTCCCCTCCACACTTTGTTCCACCCTTCACCTTCATTCACCCTCTCTAATATCCATTCCCGGATTTTATTCACCCTTGTCAGATGAGATTAACAGATATTACATAGATTTTTTTTTATGGGGAAATTAGGAAAAAGGACCGTCGTCCGTTTGTTTGAATGTCTATAAAATTTTCCCCATGAGACCAGATGTCTGATTAGATTCAAACCAAGATTAGCACACGAATTGTAAGGCAAACCATTTTTATTTTTTTTTTTTTTGACTCTGCACCAGTTAGACATTAATCTTTATTTATTCCCACGATCACAAATTTATTTATTATATTAAATAATATAATAAGTATAATTTTTTTTAAATTCCATGAAAATATTCATTTATTGAATATACACAGATCAAACTTATAAAATATTATTAATAATCATATCGTCCATTTGCTAATAATTTAATAACTTTATGTTTTTCATTTTCAAATAAATTAATGGTAATAATAAAAAAATAAACAACATTCTAAATATATAGGGTAAAGTATACAGTCGTTGGGGCCCCGAGGCAGTCATTGGCCCCCTATGTGTGAATACGGTAAAAAAATCAGAAAAGCCTTTATTTTTTTATATTATTTTTGACAATTTGGAATAATAAATTACAAGATTTTAAATATTACTCTAAATTAATCTTATTTTATCATAGGGTAAAGAATAGACTCGTTGGCCCAGAGGCAGTCATTGGCCCCCTATCACTAAAACACAAATAATAAGAGATTTTTATTTTAAAAATTGCGCTATTATATGGTTATGTAATCGTTGGTTCTATGGTTGTATAATCACTATAGTATACCTATGCCAATAACTATTTTTTAGGATTTTTGCTTGCTTATTGAAAATGTCGATAGAAAATGATTTTTTTTTTATTCATCAAAATGCTCATAGTATTTATTTTCTGCAAACCTAATTTAACACAGATTGTTCCGCAATTTGCCCAGATATGCATTAAAGACTGCTAGGAATTGCTTTAGGGGGCCAACGACTGTATGCTTTACCCTAAGTAAATATTTTAGTGATGTGGATTTGGAAAATTTCATTTTAAAAGATAAAACATTTCAGTATTTGAAAGAAATAAAACACATACAAACAAATATTTGCATATAGTGGAATTTTATTACTTTTATTCTTCTTCTTTTCACTTTTTCCTTTATCTAGTATGTATACGAGTATATATATATATATATTATAATAAATTTATTTAAAAAAAAAAAAAAAAAAAAAAAAGTGTCAACGAAAACAAAACCTTTTATTATCTTTTCTTAGATCGACGTGCAAAAACAAAAAAAAAGACATGAAAAATTAATATAATTTATTTAAAAAATGCATTTATTTATTTGTACTTTGATTTTGAAAGATAAATAATTATAAAATATATATAAATTATATAAAATATATAAATATTATAAAATATTATTCATTAATTTTATAAAATTTTAATTATATAATTTGTCAACTATATTACTATATATCTTTTCAACTAAATCTGACCGTTGTATAAAAATGATAAATTTTATAGGTAATTGTTTACAAAACGGGAAGCTTCAGGGTTTTGAATGAAATATCTGTGAATTAAATTAATTTTTTTTAATTAATAAATAATTTTCTTATATCCAAATCCAACCGAAAAAATTAAAAATTAGTGAATTAGTCAATAAAACATTACTTAATGGCTAATCATTTCGATTTTTCCAGATAATGTGTCAAACTTACGAATTTACGAATTTTAATCTCGTAAACTAGAAGAGGCCGGGAAATATTGCTTAATTAAGGAAGTTTCTTTGGAATTAAAAAATGGAATTCACTGGTACAATTTCATTAAGAGGAATTCGATTTTATTCTAAATTAAATATATATATACGAGGTGTGTCTAAAAAGTTCGGTGAATGGTATGATAAAAACATTATAAAGAGAATGTTAATTGTAAATACCTTTATTGACCATCAAAATACTCTCCACTTGCCACAACACACTTTTGACAACGTTCGGATAACGCTTGAAAACTTGGAGAAGTCTTGATGTGGATGTGGTTCAGTGTTTTCTGGTGTCCTGCTTGTGGATTGCCGACCTGAACGTTGTGACGGCTACTCTGACAACGATTCCACATAAAGACTTCTACAACAGTTTTCAAGCGTTATAGGAACATTGGCAGAAGTGTGTTGTGGCAAGTGGAGAGTATTTTGAAGGTTAATAAAGAATGAACATTCTCTTGTTAATGTTTTTATCATACCACATTCACCGAACTTTTTAGACACACCTCGTAAATATGTATGAGAAATGTCTTGTTTAATTACCACTGCACTTATTATAGAAAATTATAAAAAAAAGTAAGTAGAGTGGGACATTTTAAATTTGATTCCATTCTTTTTTAATTTTGCCCTTTCAATTATTTTTATATTAGAATAGAAAATTTCGTTGTCGTATTCCATAGAATCTTGTCTTTTAATGTTGGAAGAATAGAGCATTAAATTTCTATCCACCCTTTGTTGAGGGTATTTAAGATCGATTTTTTTTTCTTTTTGTTTAAAGGACTTTTGTTGATGGGTATTTAAATTTAGGCCACGTGGCATTTACGCTTGAAATTTTGTAGACTTTTGAAATGGAGTTGACACGCTGTTGGAAAATAATATGGCATTGCATGGAGACATGGGAGAAGGGAGTGCAATGTAATAAGGGTGAAAAGGGCGCAAACACCCCCCTTTAAACTTCTAGTACACAATCGTCTTTTCTAAATCCCCGGGAGGGTCGTTGAACCCTTCCAAGTGAATATGTGTGTAGGGTAAGGAAATTGTAGGCGAAGGAGAGGGGGAAGGAGGGAGTGAGAAGGAGAAAGAAAGAAGAATTGCTGATGGCAAAAAAAAATGCATTTTTCAATCAATCCACTAGAAATTCAAATTGCAGAAAATGTCCTCCAATCTCATCCAAAAACATAACCCATTTCTCTTTTTATTTGCCTATCCCCATTTTTTATTTTTTTATTTTTTTTGTTCATTTAGCATTGATATTCCTACTATAATATATTATCGAGTATAGAGAATGGGATTTGATCATTTGTACAACAGGAGTGTCAAACTCGCGACCCGAGGGCCGCATGCGGCCCGCGACCACTTTCGACTTTTTTAAAAAATTTTCAATTTGTCAAAAAAAAGGTAAAATGTTTTTCGCGACCAGATTTTCGACTTTTTTAAAAAGGTAATGTTTTTTTGCGGCCCGCCTTGTTTGTTTGGCACAAGTGTACCTATGAGTTTGACACCCCTGTTGTACACACACAACATAATAATTGAAATAAATTTCTTAATTACTAATTTATTATATTTCCATTGTTATTTAATAATAAATCGATTAATTTAGACAATCAAATAAATCATCGAAATAATTAAATTTAGTCATTGTCTACTTTTTATGATTTACTTAAATAAATTAATAAATTAAATTTATTAATAATATAATTAATTTGTTGTTTTTTAAACTATTTATTTAATACAATAATAAATAAACAAGTATCACAATATAAAATCCAATAATTTTATTCTTTTCTCCCAACACAAACACTTACTCATCCCCTACCACCTACCTATATACTTGTATAGTATATCTACATCACAGACCATCTATAAGACTAGTAAATTCTATTGTCTTTGCTGAAACAAAGTTTTTGGCGCTACCATGCGAGTGCAGGCAGTAACTAATTGAAAAAAAATCGGGCTTCTGTGTGTGTGTGTTTTTGCATGCAGTTATCGGTTATGCGCCTGTAGCGCCTCTTAGAGACATCATATTAAATAAAAATGGTTTCACCGATTTCTAAGGAGTTGGGGGCCCTGTCTACAATATTGAACCCTGTTCAACAAGAGAAGGACCATAATCATTATTTTAATGGTTTCAAGTGATAGTCACACCACTTGTTTATTATCTTCGAAAGTCATCCCTCTTGCCTGTTGATGCTGTTGTTGTTGTTGTTGTTCCTCTTCTTCTTCTTCTTCTTAGCTTTTATCTCAGACAACGCTTTCTTAACTTAATGTTTTTCTCTTTCACATCAGATAAATACCTTCCTATGTTTAATAGAAACTTATTTAATTAAGAAACTTTTTTATAAACTAAAGTACTATATTATTGTTATTAATATTATTATACCATGAAATTCTTCATTTAAAAAATATATCTTATGAATTACTTAAAATTAAATATGTTCTATATATTAAGTATATTATTCTTTCTTTTGATATTCAAATTGATTAATTAATTATTATATTAATTTTTACTATCTCGCCAAAGATAGTATTGGGATTTCGAAAATTTTCGTTGTCGAGATTTTAATGTTTTTATACGTTTTGAAGGTCCCGGAGTCATTTTCACTAAAGTTGAGAAAAATCTCTCTCTCTCTCTCTCTCTCTCTCTCTCTCTCTGTGTGTGTGTGTGTGTGTGTGTGTGTAGATAAGGTTAACACGTTCCCGTCGGCTCCATAATTTGTCTATTTATTTTACGTGGCGTTATGAGCCACCGGTGGTACATGCCGGCGGGAACGTGTTAAGCAAAAATAGTTTGAGCTAGAATAATGAAATTTGATACACGGACATGATTCAAAATTCGTAATTTTCTATCGAATTTTGAGAAATGAAGCTCATTCCGAATAACCACCACGTTTTCATTTTTACCCTCTAAACTGACCGTAAAAATAAGTATAAAATATGTTTGATAGTTTCACATGTTTAAAAATTGTATAAAACTGCTATTGGTATAGAATTTCAGCTTGAAAGTACCGGAATCAATTTTTAAATTTTTTAACTCGTTGACTGACAATCACTCGCCAGGACGTGACATGGTGCCATCAACAAAGAGCCAAAGACGCGCTGTTTTAATAAATATTATTTATTAATTTTAATTTATAATATATGTTAATTAATCCAATTCAAATTTGAGATTGTCGAGTGGAGACACTCCAGATTTTTTTTCTTTAAAGTTAATAATTAAAAATGTGATTTTCAATTTTATTTATTTTTTTATTATTTTTCTATTTCAAATGATATTAAGTGTAGTGGATGGGGTGAAAGAGAAACAAAAAAAAAAAATAAAAAAAATTAAGAAGCTAATATAATGTTAGTCGATTAAAAGAAGGGCGAATAACTAACAGCTGGTGATGTGGTAACAGGTGCAATAGCATTCCAGATGAGTATCCTATTGTACATCATCCTTCTCTGTTTTAACAAACCCTACCTTCCTCCTCCCCCTCCTCTTCTCAGAGTCTACCATCCCACACATTTCCCTTTCCCTTCTTAACTGTTCCTTTTATTTCCATTGTGATATTCATAATATTAACATCTGAAACATTTTCTACACTTAAAACAACAAATATAATCCTGCTTGATAGATAAATGAATACCATCCCACTTTTCTTATTACTTAAAAGTATATTTTTTAACAACTTGAAGATAAAATTAACCCAAAAGAAATGTTTAAAATTTTACAAATAATACAAATATTTTTTATAAATAAATAATTAAAAATATCACTTCCCCCTCCCACACACACACACCCCAAAGTAAAAATAAGCTGGAGTGTCTCTACTCGACTATCTCGCAATTTGAATTGGATTAATTAACATATAAATATTATATTTAAATTAAATTTAATTAATTATAAATTATAAATTAAAATTAAGAAATAATATTTATTAAACCAGCGCGTGTTTAGCTCTTAGTTGATGGCACCATGTCACATGTTGGCGCGTGATTGCTAGTCAACTTGTTAAAAAGTTAATTCAGATACTTTCTGCGATTGAATCAAGCTTAAATTCTATATATAGCAGTTTTATACAATTTTTAATCATGTGAAAATCAAACATATATCTTTTTTTTTACGGTCAGTTTAGAGTAAAAAACAATCAAAACGTTGTAATGACCCTCTTCCGGTTGAGCTACATTTCTCAAAAGTTGATAGAAAACTACAAATTTTGAATAATTCCCGTATATCAAATTTCATCATTCTAGCTCAAACTGTTTTTGCTTAATCTTGTCTACATACATACACACACACACACAGATATTTTTCTCAACCTTAGTGAAAATGATTCAGGAACCTTCAAAACGTATAAAAAGATCAAAATCTCGACATCGAAAATTTTCGTGATCGCAATACTATCTCTGGCGAGATAGTAAAAAAGCAAATAGTTTTATAAAAAAAATAATAAAGAAAAGTTTTTGATAATTAACATTTAAAAAGGAAAAAAAATCATTAAATTTGTTTAAAAATTAAGAAGTATTATAGAGATTTAAGGCGGGCATTATTTATATTATTTCTATATGTATCAAATAAATAGATAAAAAGGAAAAAGAGAAACGGAGAGAGGGGGAGAGAACGATAGTGATGATGATGATGTATATGAACTAAAAAGTTCTTTTCTAGTGGGCTGACTGGATACTCGTAACTTGATGTGTGCCGAGACCCCAAGCAGGAAGCCTCAATTGGTTCGAGCCCTGTCAGTTCATTGAAAGAAAAAAAAAGAAACACCTTTTCCTAAGCAAATTTTATATAATATACTAATTAATACACATCAACAATTAAATTAATTGAATTGAATTTAATAATCCAAATGTAATATGTGGGATTTTAATACCATTTATCGTTAAAACATATTTTCTAAAAATAATTTTAAATTAATTATTGTATCTACTTTCAGTCAGTTTAATTTGAATGTTATATTACATTTAATTTAATTGGAAACTTTCTTTTATATCTCGCAAATTTCAAAATTAAAATATAATATATACTATCCAATTTTTATTTAGTTTCACTTCATTAATACTATTATTAATATTACCTTTAATTATTAATAAATTAATTAATTCTTAATAATATAACTTGAAATCATAATCCGAGCGAAATTTCTGTCAAGGCTAAAAATTAGGAAATAAAAAAAAATAAATATAAAAAAAACTTTTTAATAACACGCTTTTATTTAAACCACACACACACCACGATTTCCTTACAATCAATCATATCTAAAAGATGAAAGCGTGGGCGCCAAACATGCAGGGAAAGAAAAAGAATACGAAGGCTATTTCATTGTTTAAGCACAAACATTTCTGTTTTTTTATTCCTTTTCCACTATACTTGATAACGATGTCTATTTGAAGTTGAATTTGCGCTCTTCACTTCATGTTTCACGCTTTCATTTTTTAAATATGATTAATTGTAAGAAAATCGTGGTGTTTGTGGAAATATTATTTTCTCCTTTTTAATTCATTTAAATAAAAGCGTGTTTTTAAAAAGTATTTTTTTATTTTTTTTTATTTTTTTATATAAGTTACTTGTTTACGATTTCTCCTGTAAAAATATTCAATTAAGATTATTCGTTCGGAATAAATTAGTAATATTTACAATTCGTAGAATACAGGAATAACAAAATTTTAAAAAAAAATCTAGATGATAAAATCTTGATGTAAAAAAAGGTAAAGAGAAAAATGCAATTGTAAATATTTATAAATTATTGGTGGATAGTATTAAAATAATGAGGAGGCAGCTAGCCGAGAGTGTAGCATAGCAATTTTCTACACAAGAAGTCGGCGTTCGATTCCAACTAAGAACAAATTTTTCTAATAAGATTAAATTCAGCTGCCTCCGGCTTCAGGAACTGTCAGTTTCTGGTTCTATACATGCGGAGGGCAACGGGAGACCACCGAATTAACAGTCCCAAGAAAAATTATCATGGCTGGGCAGCTTCTAAGGCTATTCTAGTCATGATGATGGCCAAACTCCGAAAGGGAGACGGCACCTTAAGAAGAAGTATTAAAAATACTTATAAAATAAAATAAAAAGATGGAAATATCCAATTTATTTATTGAAGAAAATATAATTAGTAAAGTTAGTGTGTATGTGAAGGAGAAGGAGTGGGGCGGGAAGAAGATTGAATGAATTAATAATGATTGAAATAAAGTTGGAGTGAAGGGTGGGTTGAAGGATAAGGAATGTCAACTTCTCCTTCTACCACCACCCCCCTTTCTTCTCCTTCCACACTTGATACCTGTCAGGTCCGTTTGAGAGAGTTCATGTAATATGTTTACTGCTCACTTTATTTTTCGTTTAGCAATTAATTAATAAACTAGATGGAATGTTTGGCATTAAACTTTCATAATACTTACTAACTTACTTACTAAAACATAGTTAACTTGATATCTTCGTATTTCGTACTAAGATGCATTAAAGCAGTGGTTTCCAACCTTTCTGTACCGGCGCCTCCCTTTTGTTAGAAAAAATTCTTGCGCCCCCCCTTAATTTTTGTAATAATCTAATTTTCTTTTTCAATAGTCGGGCACATTTTTGAAATAATATAATAACAGGCCATGGTTCAGAGCATCGCAAAATCATCTGATCATTTTTTTTTAAGAACCATAATGTAAAAAATCGAAAATGTTCAAAAGTTTGGCCACAAAATCATCTTACCCTTTTTTAGAACCATATTGAAAAAAAAATCGAAAATTTTCAAAATTTCGCGGGCATTGAATTGCCTTCGCTGGCACTTGGAATTGGTTCTAATCCTTCGCGTCCCTCTTGCAACAGTCTCGCGCCCCCAAGGATATTTAATCTAATTCAAATTTGCGAGATAGTCGAGTGGAGACGCTCCAGATTTTTTTCCTTTTCATTCAGTTAATAAAAAATAAATATATTAATAAATCTAATTTATTGATTATAATGGATTATTATAATTTACGAATATTATTTTTAAATAATTATATTTTATTTATTTATTTTTTTTTTTTATTTAATTTTTTTTTAATAAAAAAATAAATATAATGTAAGTAATTGAATAAATATAACAAATTCATTAATGAATTTGAGGTATTTAATTTGAATTATAGAATTCTCTTCTCTTTATACATTCCAAATTGTCATTTGTTCTCTTTCCTACCTCTTCCCATTCTCTTGTATCTGCATCTGCCTCTGTTACCCTCTTCATCCATCCCTCCCAACTAATAATATGCCATTAATATAATAGAATTGAATGATTTATTGTAAACAAGAATTTTATTAAATTAATTAACTAATACCATCTCTTCTTATTATTACTACTCCTGCAAACACAATTAATATATTTATTTATTATTTGTACGAACGTATATGTAATATTATTATATACAACTCATTCTCTCACCCTCACTAATACAATGCAATTAATTTATGGAATACCATTATATATCTATATATTACACACTCACACACACACACACACATATACATACATACAATTTCCCACACCATCATTCTAAAATCATATTGCATTCAGTATAAAAATAAAAATTTATACTTATGAATATTATTATTATTATTATTATTATTATGAATTTTATTATACTAGCAAAAATAGTAAATATATATATATATATATATAACAATGTATATATTTATATATATTTGTATTTTTGAGATATTAAACTGCTCGAAGGATTTTCTGAAATTCACACCATAGATAATATGTATAAAGAAAAATCGATCTATATTGGATTCAGCATCGGGAAAAATTTTTTCTTAATTTAAAATAGGAATTTTAAAAATAAAAAAAAAATGGCGCCGGGCAAAACCGGACAGCGCTTCCTTAATTACAAAATATTAAAAATAAAATAAAATTAAAATTATTGATTTTAATAATATTTTGTAATCAAATTAAGAAAACTATTATAGGGTATTTCTTAATAAAATAACTACTTAAATGAACAATATTATTAATTTTTAATTTCAAACATAATCATAAACAACTTAACATGAGCATAACATAAAAAAGAGTATATATATTATAGCGTCTATCGACAACCAGGGCCCCCCCAACTCCTTAGAAATCGGTGAAACCATTTTTATTTTTTAATATGATGCCGCTAAAAGAGGCACTGCAGGCGCATAACCAAATCCAGGCAAAAACACACACACAAGCATGATTTTTTTTTTTCAATTAGTTACTGCCTCCACTCGCTTAGTGGTGCCAAAAACTTTACTAGTCTTATAGATGGTCTGTGTCGACAACATAAAATAAGTTGACCTGTGGCCAGGTCCGAACCGACCGACAGTTTGAAATAAATTAATTTCCAGCTACAGAAACAATTTCAAATAATTTTAATATATCTATTAATGTAATAACAAACAGATAGGCATAGAACATAAATAAATATTTTTAATTTTATTTTATTTATAATATATAGCTGAAGTAGCCGGCGTTGCCCGTGATCATAATAAGGAGGCTGTGACGTCATGAAGGGCTGGGTGACGTCATATAATTTTAAATTAAGAAAAGCATAATGAAGATGATTTTTCACGAGGACAAAACCAATGCATTCGTGGTGATATGTAAAAAAATCTCCTCATGTGAAATTTGGTGTGAAAATAACCCTTCCCTTCCTATCGTCGATCGCTAATACTACCACTTCCGGTTTCCGGATTTGCACCAAAAGTTGATCAATTCATCCCACTGATGCATTAAGTAAATTTCATCAAAATCCGTTGAGCCGTTCAGGCTGTACACATCTATACGGACGGACAGACATCATGCTAAAAATACTTTTTTCTGTTAAGAAAATGCATGATTCGTGGAGATATGTAAAAATCTCCACATGTGAAATTTGGTGTGAAAACAATACCTCCCTTACTATCGTCGGTCGGTAAAAAGGACGACGTCAAAACACCGGAAGTGATCAAAGTTCTAATCATTGGCGCTAGTGTAGTATTTAAAATATTTGACTACAATATATTATGTTATATCCACATGCCATACTTTTCTATATTTCAGTGCATTAATACGTACGTTTAAGGGCTGTATGTTTTATATATTTATGTTCTTTTAAATTATTTGAAATTGTTTCATATATTTTGTCGTATAATTATTTTAAATAATAATCTTAATCTTAAATATTCTTAATTTACAAGGAATAATTTTTTTAAAGTACCGAGCCGTAAATCAGGTACTTATTAAATTTATTATCAATTATTATATATAACACACATTTGAAGATAAATTCGTATCAAAATTATTTTAAAATTTCGTAGATGCATTAATATTTGTGATAATTTTTTATTCATATTTTTTTTTCTAATGATTAAAAAAAACTATTAGATAATATTTTAGTTAAACTGTTACTGTTAGAAACTATTATTATTATTATTATTATTAATATTATTAAAAAGAAATCAGATGAGTTGTCCGGTGGTATAAAGGAAAGAGAAACGACATTTGAAGTGATTTGCTCTCAATCCGTTGTGCTATTTGACTGTTCCTCTCCTCTCGAATGGTAAATGGGCAATTTCCCTGGACAAATGCCCTTGACACTTAATTTAAAAAAAAATCTACTTAAATTAGAAAATAATGAGAATGAAAAATTAAAATTACCATCCATATATTGATTTATTTTTAATTTCTAATTCTTTTTAAATTTGATATTATCCAAAATATAATAACTAAAGCAATTAAAATTTCAACAAATAATTATAAGGATAATTTTAATTTCCAATGAGTCGGATAACAGATGAGCTTTTCAATCTTTCTTTAGCCCATTAATGAATCTAATTACTTCATATCAGAGACCGCAGAGCATAAGAATATTATTAAGAAATAAGATTAAAAAAATAATTGTAATATATATGAATATTTCTTCATATTAAGGTAAATGTAGCAGTGGTGGACCATGTTAAGAGAAATTTTCATAAAAAACACTATTATTCTGTAATAAAAGTGAGAATAACAACAAAACAAGTGCTAGCATATTGTACATTTTATATTATTTTTAATTATCACTACAACACAAACATTTATATTTAATTAATTTATATTTAAATATTTTTTTTTTTAATTTTTTTCACAAAACGTATATTTAGTTATATTTATAGTGGGCCATCGAAAATTTTAGTAGTGGGCCACTTTTTGATCCAGTAATGGGCCATCAACCTAAAATGGGTTTAAAATAAATGAATGGAATAAAATGCACTAACGATTGGTTTTATTAATATTTTTTATAATTTCTTATAATTTTTTATACTTTATTTTAATTATTCTTTATATTTACAGTTTGTTTCTATATATTTACAATTCTTATCCATTTAAATGCGCGGTTTTTAAACAAGAAAGAAGGTCAGTTAATGCAATCAAAAAGAGAAAGGGAATGGCATTAATATAATTTAAAAAATATATTGGAAATTTTAATAATATTAATTTAATATAATTATAATTATTCATACTAATATAATAAAAAATATCTTTTATTAAATTTATTATTATCAGTAATAAGATGTTTAAATATAATAAATTGTTGTTGATTTTTAATTTCATAAAATAAAATTATAAATTTAATAATGTTTATAAATTGGGAATTAACCTATTTACACAATTTATTATCAGCTTAAAATTTAGTTATCCTAAGGAATCTGATGAAAATATAATTTAAGTTGTAAGGATTTAGAGATTGGCCATGTTTATCTCAGTATTTGGCCACGTGGTCCACTACTGAATAAAATGGTTCTAGAAAGTTAAAACAAAAAAATTTAGCATACATCACATTTATTTTAATATAAAAAAACGATTTTAGTAAAAAAAAAAATTTAATCGTATTTTTTAGTAATGGGTCACCCCGTTCCACTTCTGAAAAAAATGAGATATTTGTTTCAGTAAATGACCACCCCCTTAATAATTTTTAATCATCACATAAATCAAATATTTCAAACTGATTAATATAATTTGTAGTATCAACTATTGAATTTAATTTTTGGATTGAAATTATTATTAAATAAAACATAATCTATTGAAAATAAAGTGAAGTATATCCTTAACGTTTTGCATAAGAAACGAACCTTTAAATGCAAGAACGCTTGCCTCGTGTTTTAAAAAGTTCATAATCTTATATATAAAATTCTCGTGTCACAAAACTTTGAAATGATACTCCTCCGAAACGCCTGGACCGATTCTTATGAAATTTTTTATGCATATTCAGTAGGTCTCAGGGCATGTCAGACTTCTTTTATAAAACCGCTAATTGGTAAGGTGTGTCCAGGAAATGCTAATTAATTAAAAATAGTTTAGTTACCATACTAGCTCATAGAGGCGCTGGTGGCGAAAATTTGACATGTCTATATATTCTAATAGTAGACTTACAAACAAAAGCTGTTCCTGGCCGAGCGAGCTAGCGCGTCTTCTTATGACTTTGCACCCTGAGTTCGAAACTTGAAAAGGCACATTTTTTTCTTTAAGTATCATATATTTTTTTTTTAAATTTATTAATTTTTATTATTTTAATATTTTATTAAATTAAATTTTATTTTATTAAATTATAATATTAAATTTTATTTTATTAAATTAATAATTATGTAAACTATATAAAATTTGAATTTTCATTCATTCATTTAAAATGATATTAAAATATTCCTTTGAAATATAATAAATAATTAAATTAATCCCTACTAGGGCCTCGGGGGGGGGGGGGGGGGGGGTAACTTTCTCTTTTTGGAAAAACCCATATTGCCATCCCCAGCTCGACTATCTATATATAAAAAAAAAGGTTTTTGTCTGCATATTGCTCAGAATTTAAAAATTATTATAATATTTCACTTTTTATTTTAAATTCTAATATTTAAATATCAATTAAATTAAATAATTTATTCTAAAAGTTCTCATTTAAATTTATTTAATAAAATATTTAGATCATATTTAACTTAATTTTTATTTATTCTTTCTATATAATTGAATATTTCTTCTTTTCTATTTGAAAGTGAAAGGTTAAAAAAACTGAATATATTATTTTTAAACTTTTATCAATACAAAAATATTTTCAAAACTTCAATTAAAATGACAAAAGTTTATTATTTTTGTTTTTGTTTCAATTATTAATTACAAATATATTTTAAGTGCAAAAATGATTTCTTGGTTAATTAAAATATGTTTTTTAGACAAATGATATTACGAGATGTTTTAAATTTATGTCTTTTTTATATTGAGTATTTTTTTTTAAAATTAAAATTTGTTTTAAATCAAAATTATTGTATTCTATTATATTTTTTTATTAATAGGCTTCTTTTTTTATTTTTAATTTTTAATAAATTCTCTTTTTTGATATGATATTAATAAAAAATAATATTCAATTGTATTTAAATTTAAAAATTAGAATATTTGAATTTTTTTAAATTTTAACACATGTAATCAATCATATGGATAACGAATGGAACATTTTGAAAATCAAGTTGGTATTAAATTCAGAAAAAAATACTGATATATAGAATATAATAGACCATTCGAATATAATTTAAAACTATTTATCTCCTTTTATTTTAAATTTAAAAAAACGGAGTGTTAAGAAATTAAGATGCCTGGATAGGTAATTTATAATTTTCTTCTAATTAAGATTGAAATTAATGGTGATAAGAAAAAATATTTAGTAACAAAATCTATATACAAAATGTAGAATTTGAATATGTAGAAAAATTGAATGTAATCACGAAGGATAATAATATTTGAGAAGAATATATATATTTAAATCGAAGTTGTAATCGGGAAACGCCTGTTATCATGCAGTAAAGAGGCTTATCTCATCAAAATAATTATCAAAAGGAATCAAAATTAAAATATATAAACCAATTATTTTGCCTGTTGTATTATATGGGTGGGACGCAAGGTCTATGACCCTGGGAGATGAGAGTAGATCCAGAGTATTCTTTCCAGCATTTATTGGCCAAAGAAAGATGAGGTCACCGGGGAATGGCGGAGACTGCACATCGAGGAATTGCATGACCTCTATGCATCTTCAGAAATAGTTAGGGTTATAAAAGCGAAAAAGCTGCGATAGGCAGGGGACGCGGCTAGAATGGGAGAGGAAAAAGATTTTGGATTGGAAAACGTCCGCTTGGAAGACCAAGGACGTGTAGGAAGGGACGTAAGAGAGATGGGACAAGGGCTCAGGATAGGGACACTTGGAGAAATGTGGTTGCTGCGGCCTAGAACTTTCGAGTTCCTTAGAGTCACATAGATAGATAGATATAACATATACAATAATAATATATATAATTAATTTAGTGATTAAATTAAAATGTATTTTAAATAAGAACACAAAAAGAAATGAATGTTTTATGTAATATACTGATTGAAACAAAATGGATGAAAACCTTTTACTCGGGGGGGTACAGGGGGCGGAGCCCCCGTCTAGGTGCGGAGAGCGCCGAAGGCGCTCGGGGCAGCTAGTTATAATATAAATGCAGCCACTTGTCTCTGTTTCATTGTTTAAGCAATCCGAAAAAAGCTCTTCTTGATATTTATCGATATCTCGAGTTTAATTTGAAATTAAAAAGCTTATTTTGATCAAAAATCTATCAAATGGTTCATTACTGGTACATTTACCTTATTTAAGTTTACTGAAACTATCTTTTAAATAAATTATTAAAAATTAAATATTTTGAGGAACAAAAAAATTAATTAATTAAATAAAATGCAAATCTTAGAATTAATCAAAATTTCTCAATTTTATTAATATTCAGAATATATATATATATATATCTAATAATTTCAATATTCTAACATTTATTTATAATATTTAGGTATATTTAATTTTCGTGTCTAATAACATCAGATAAGTTAACATTTTTCCTTTTTGATATCTCATTTCTTTGATACAAAATAAAGATATATTTAATATAATAAATTGAATAGAGAGGAAAAAAAAAGAGTTTGAAAAGAGTGATGTGTGTGTGGGTTTGGTTGTAAAGATGGATTGAAAGTTCAAAGGTGCATAAAGGGAAGAAGGAAGGAAGTTTTTCAAGCTATATATATATATAAAAGTGTAATGCATGGAAGCTTCTCTCTTGCCTCCTTTTTAACTCTTCCCTCTTTAAACTTTTCAATTTAAAAAAAAAACAACTTTTGAGTATTTTATTTATTTATTTTTTTTTCAATCTATTTTTTCTTATTAAAAAATTGGTTGGTTTCTCGTTGCTTAAAAGACCAAAAAAGAAAAATAAGCTGGAGTGTCTCCACTCGACTATCTCGCAATTTGGATTAAATAACATATAATATATTATATTTAAATTAAATTTAATTAATTATAAATTATAAATTAAAATTAATAAATAAATAATATTTATTAAACCCGAGCATGGGTGGCTCTTTGATGATGGATATTTGTAATGAATTAATTAATATATTCCATAGATGATGAGGAGAGCATTAAAAAATGAAAAATGAAATCATTGATCAAAAATTAGATAAAATTTAGTCATAAAAATCAAATAATTTAATCCAAAAGAAAAAAAAACATAAATAATTAATTAAAATATTCATTTTAATAGAAAGTGTGCATAGAAAACAAACAAATAAAATAATATTTCTAATTAAAGAGAATGAATAAAATACTTATTAATGAATTACCTGACTCAGCAAAACCGATCACATTCACTTTGCAATGAAAACTAAAAGATTTTATTAAAATATAAATATTAAAATAAGTAAATTTTAATCCCATTTTTATTTATATTCTGTTTTTCCATGAAATTTAACAGAGCACGATTAGAAAAAAATCATTACTGGAATTGTACTCTTTTACTTTTTATTTAAAACAAAATAATATTATCTAATGTGTATATTATAATAATAATTCATTATATTTATTAAAAAATTAATTTAAAAAAGCATATTGACTGATAATCATTTACTAAGAATCAGAAATTTATCGAATAAAATAACTAAATTATATAATATATTCTATAATGAACATAAAGAAATTTGAAAAGATCTAAACTTAGAGAGTTGAAACATTTTATAAAAGTAAAATTTACATTATTAACGTTGTAAGGGGTGGGCCACGTTGGGTGCCAATTTGTAAGGGGGGAGGCCCACAGTGGATGCCAACAGGCCCCTTACAAGGAGGAGGGAAGAAGGGGGAGAGAAGGGAGGGAAAGTGTGATAGAAGAGAGAAGAGCGGAAATGGGAGAGGGAAAAAAATGGATCTTATGTGGAGAGGGAAAAAAAGAGTTTAAGGTCTCCACAGGTAGGCAGGTGGATATCTTCTTGAAGGGGGAAAATATTACCCGCAGCTGCAGAGAACAAACTACCTTTCCTCCAATGGTCCAGCAGAGATGAAGGTTAAATGGGCGCCATGCTATACTCAGGGGTAAAGCAGATTTAATGAGACTGGTCAATAAGGATGTAGTTTAAGTTAAATTGAAAAACGGTTGTTTAAAAGAAAATGTATAATTATAAGAAATATTATATTACTTCTCCACCATGGGAGTCAAAGAAAATGTATAATTATAAGAAATATTATATTACTTCTCCACCATGGGAGTCAAAGAAAATGTATAATTATAAGAGATATTATATTACTTCTCCACCATGGGAGTCACAAAGGATCCATCCAACATGGAGGATCATCAAAACACGTCTTTACATAAAGAACGCGGAGACAGGATAACACGTCTTTACACAAAGAAGGTTAGCATCTGACTAACTATATAATGCCAAGTCACCAACCGCGCGGAGGGCAGTTGGACTCCCCCAGACGTTGCCATTCAGTCATGCAACAGCGCCTGGGGTGACTTTGTCATATTTATATATAACAAATATACATTCGTTACATCCTCCCCCTCTGACTCCTGAAGAAGTCCCAACGAAGGAGTCAGAAAAAGAGAAAAGCGAAAAACAATATTTAATAATACAACAAAAAAAAAATTCATAAAGATTAAAGACAAAGATATAATAATTCTTAATACTTAACTAAAAAAATGGATAATACATAAGTTCACAAAAATTTAAGAAAAACACATAATAATCTTAATACTTAATTAAACAATTAATAATATAAAAAAAGTTCACAAAAATCAAATAAAAATATACAATAGTTCTTAATAATTAATTAAACAATTAATAATATAAAAAAGTTCACAAAAATCAAAGAAAAATATACAATAGTTCTTAATAATTAATTAGAGTCACCCTTTCGAGGTCGACCTCTCTTTTTAGGAATATATCTCCTATACCAAGAGCAAGTTTGTATAGGAAATGACAATTGTTGAAGATTTTTATCATTGCAATTCTTATTTTTTAATTGCTTAGATTCGATTCTTTCATTTATAACTTTCAAATTATTTGCGAATCTCTTTAGATAAGGGGTGATTTCTGGGACGAAGTTGTCATTGTAAATCACCTGTCCATTTATGTGCTCACCAAAAGGTGCAGGCTCTCCCCCTGCAGTAAAGATATTATTGCATTCGTTCAATAATGGATTCGATTTCTGCTTTTGGGAGACGTTTAACATTTTGTTAGTAATTAAAATATTCGATAAATAATGAATTTTGTGAGGTTCAGAGGCGATAAGTGGTTCTTCTTTCTCAAAGGGGTATTTTAATTTCTTTCCATTATTAAAATACCACTGGTTAGAGCAAAGATCAATAATTAATCTTGCCTGTTTTAAAAAATCATTTCCCAATAAGGTTCTGGGGATTTTTTGATTTTGAAAAAACATCAGCCTGGTGGGCACTATTTTATTTTTAATATTTATAGGTAATTCAATTAAATCTACTTGATGCTCTTGGCTAGAGCCATCAGCTAAACTAATAGTTACTGATTTATTATAAAATGTAACATTTTTATTTTTTAAAATATTATATAATTTTTCACTCCCTATGGAATGAGAGGCACCAGAGTCAGCACATGCCGTACCCGTGGCATCGCCTATTTGAATGGGGAGGAGAGGGAGAAATCCTTTTTGTTCATTTGAAGATATTTTGATAGTATGATTAAAATTAAAAGTAGGATCTACTTTATTAGTTTTTAATTGGGGATTGCAATCAGTGCATTTGGGCTTAATAGTACCTATTTTCCCACATCCATAACATTTTTTTTCATTTTTAAAAGGTTTCTCCGTAGAAACGGTATCAGTGCCACGGGGGGCTACTTTATTTACAATTTTGCCATCCGTATTTCGGAGGTTGTCATAATTTTCAAGTTTTTTTATTAATTCAAGAGGCTTATTTAATGTTTCCCATTCATCTAAAAAGTGCTCACGACATTGTGATGACACGTGAGTTTTTAATTGATTTGTAATAATTAAATCCTTTAATGCCTCGAAGTTATTGATATTCAATTCCTTTATCCATGATTCAAAATGAACCAATAAGCTATGATAGAAATCAGTCCACGTGTGAGTGGGACATTTTTTACTGTTGTAAAATAATTGACGCATCTTTTCTTTAGTGATTTTAAATCTTTGCATCAAAAGGGTTTTAATATAATTAAAATCCATTAAATTTTTATCCGATTCTCTATATAACAACCTTACTAGGTCTAAAGGGAGGGTTGTAGATAAATAAGATACCCAATTTTCTTGAGGTATTTTAAAAAAATTCATCTGTCTTTCAAAGACCATTAAGTATGAATTAATATCATCATTTTTATTAAGTTTTGGGAGGCGATTGGCTAAATCTATTTGGGGAAAGGGGGCTCCTACAGGAGGAGGGTTGTGATGAGGTGAGTTAAGTCTAATTTTTTCTAACTCTAACCTTTCAACTCTCTGTTCTATAATAGAATTGAGGATACCCTGAGCTATCTCATCATCAAAATCATCATGTGCTAATATAGCATCTTTAATTTGAATGACTTTCATTGAACTATTAATTTCAATGCCCAATTCATCAGCCAAAACTATTAAATCCTCCTTACGTGCTCTAGTGAGGAAAGCCATCTCTTAACAATAAATTATATACTATATTTTACTACTAATTATAATAATTAATTAATTGTATGTAAAAACTATAATATAAAAATAAAAATATATAAATTGAATATTAAATTAAATAAATCCTAATAACTAAATAATAAATAAATACAATGAAAGTAAAAATAAAAAAAAATAATAATAATAATAATACAATGTCAATGTAACTGAGAAAGAGAGAAAAAAAAATTCAATTCTCAAACAAAGTATAAATAATAGAAAGAAAAATAAAAAAAAATCATAGGTTTTAAAACCAAAAGAAAAAAAAATATATATAAATGTACTTAAGTGTGGTTGTTCCTTAGGGCGAGTGTCACCATATGGTTGATTAATATTCACAAATTATTTGCACTAATATCACTTATTGCCTTCACAGGGGTGGGGAAAACAGGCCTCGACGTTGGGCGTCAATTTGTAAGGGGTGGGCCACGTTGGGTGCCAATTTGTAAGGGGGGAGGCCCACAGTGGATGCCAACAGGCCCCTTACAAGGAGGAGGGAAGAAGGGGGAGAGAAGGGAGGGAAAGTGTGATAGAAGAGAGAAGAGCGGAAATGGGAGAGGGAAAAAAATGGATCTTATGTGGAGAGGGAAAAAAAGAGTTTAAGGTCTCCACAGGTAGGCAGGTGAATATCTTCTTGAAGGGGGAAAATATTACCCGCAGCTGCAGAGAACAAACTACCTTTCCTCCAATGGTCCAGCAGAGATGAAGGTTAAATGGGCGCCATGCTATACTCAGGGGTAAAGCAGATTTAATGAGACTGGTCAATAAGGATGTAGTTTAAGTTAAATTGAAAAACGGTTGTTTAAAAGAAAATGTATAATTATAAGAAATATTATATTACTTCTCCACCATGGGAGTCAAAGAAAATGTATAATTATAAGAAATATTATATTACTTCTCCACCATGGGAGTCAAAGAAAATGTATAATTATAAGAGATATTATATTACTTCTCCACCATGGGAGTCACAAAGGATCCATCCAACATGGAGGATCATCAAAACACGTCTTTACATAAAGAACGCGGAGACAGGATAACACGTCTTTACACAAAGAAGGTTAGCATCTGACTAACTATATAATGCCAAGTCACCAACCGCGCGGAGGGCAGTTGGACTCCCCCAGACGTTGCCATTCAGTCATGCAACAGCGCCTGGGGTGACTTTGTCATATTTATATATAACAAATATACATTCGTTACAACGTTATAAAATTATAGATAAACTGACAATATACACATTCCTTGATAGTATTAATTCAAATGAATTGATTTATTTGATTTTTTATTATTAAGTTCTTGATTAAGTACTTGATTTTCTGAGGCGCTAATTTTTATCAAGAAGCTTCCCAATGTTGATCCCGGAGGCTGGGTTACATAGATATATAGTACATCTAAATAAATAAATTTAAGTGTACAAGAGTATCCAAGAAGCTGGTCGAGTATTATTTTCCTGTTATGTTATTTTTATTATGATTAATATTGTTAATTATTGATTTATAAAAGAAAGAAGATTGTATTTGATTTTTCATAATAAAGTTTATTAAATATCTGTAATGTGTTACAAAAGGCACCATTGAGTGTTGTGGTAACAAACCTGCCTCACCTTCACATGGTCCCGGGCCTGGCAAGGGAATTTCCCTAGCTGAGGTGTATGGGACGGACTCAACCCAGCCTCTGGGAACAACCTTGGGGAAAAGCTACTTGATAGCGCCTCCGATCAAGAAAATCAAGATAAAGGTTGAGAGGACCCGTTCTACTCATTGATATAACCGACTTGATAGGCGTTGTCCTTGCGTAAGACGTACAAAGTCAGAGGTTTTTTTAATATGTTACAAAATCATTAAGGAATCAAAATGAATATATATTAAAACGAAATATACGTATAGTAGAGATAGGGGGTGTCATATATATATATAAATAGTTTTAAAATAAATATAATAAATAATTATAAGTATATTTCGGATGTTTATTTCTCTCGCTCTCCACAATAAATTTATTATTTCACAATTCATATAAAATTTGAAGTTTTTTTTTTGGAAATATTCTAGAATGATGAGATGATTGTGATGGTGGGGGAGATCGAGGGAAAAAGAAAAGAATAAAAGAGAGAATAGAATGTATTAAAGAGTGAATAGAGAGGGGATTACATAATAAGATCTTCTACTCTCATTTTATTCTACGACATCATTAAAGGAGGAATTTTTTTTTCTCCCCCAAACTATGGCCGATGATAAATTGTCATTTTATCTTAAAGCAATGTTTGACTATATATATATATATATATTCATATCCAAATTAAATAAGATAGTTAGAAAGAGAGTATACCATAGAAAGGGGAGTAGGAAGATATACAGAGTGATGAGAGAGAAAAGAGAGAGAGAGAGCGATTTTAGTAGAATCTACTAATAAAATGGAAAGAAATTTCCACCCTCTTTATTCTAGAGACATTGAATTGACATTGTCTATTATTTATTTATATTATATATGGTTAATATTTAAAGCATTTTCAAATATAATTTAATTTTTATTTAAATTGTTTGTTTTTTACTATCTCGCCAGAGATAGTATTGCGATCACGAAAATTTTTGATGTCGAGATTTTGATGTTTTTATACGTTTTGAAGGTTCCCGAATCACTAAGGTTACGCAAAAACGGTTTGAGCTAGAATTATGAAATTTGGTATACGGGCATTATTCAAAATTTGAGAAATTGAGAAATGTACCTCAACCGGAAGAGGGTTACCTACAACGTTTTGATTTTTTTTCCTCTAAAGTGACCGTAAAAATAAAGATATAGGTTTGATAATTTTTCATATGATTAAAGATTGTATAAAACTGCTATATACATAGAATTTCAGCTTGATAGAATCGCTGAAAGTACCTGAATTAACTTTTTAACAAGTTGACTGGCAATCACGCGCAAGCACGTGACGTGGTGCCATCTACAAAGAGCCAAACATGCGCTGGTTTAATAAATATTATTTATTAATTTTAATTTATAATTTATAATTAATTAAATTGAATTTCAATATAATTAATATATGTTATTTAATCCAATTCAAATTGCGAGATAGTCCAGTGGAGACACTCCAGCTAATTTATTTAAATTGTTTGTTTTTTTCTTAATTCATTCATTTTTAATGCAAAGAATCATTTGAAAATGTATCATAGAATGGTTGTTTTTTTTATATTAGGGGGCGTAGCTCAAATGGTAGAGCGCTCGCTTAGCATGCGAGAGGTACCGGGATCGATACCCGGCGCCTCCAAATATTTTTTTTTCTTAAAAATATATTATAATTTTGAAGAATTATCTATTCAGATTATTAAAATACAAAGAATTAAGTAGAATTTTTAAAATTTTAATTTTTTTTTTAAATTTTTAAAGATAATTTAATTTTATTATTTTAGTTAATAATAATACATAAAAATTAACACATATTCATTTATTATTAACTTATATAAAATTAGTATAATGATAGAAAAAAAGAAAGACAGATAATCGTTTAAATATGAATAAATTCTGTTGTTTGAAATCTCAGAGGAGTAATATTTTTATTTTTTACCATTCTAGAATTGGTAGATTATTCATGTTTTAAAAGAAAAGTGATAAAAAAAAATCATGAATAATATTCATATAATTCTTCCATATTATTCAATAATTGTATATATTCAATTTTCTTTTTTTATTTAATATTCAATATGTATATCAATATTTTTGTTTTAATTTATTTCATAACCATTTAAGTTAATATATGATATGTAATAATCAATAAAATTAGGATAAACTGTTAAAAAAGTTTTGCTGATTTTAGATGATACAATAAATGGTCTTAATTCTCTCTGAACAAAATTATGACCGAAATTTTATTATTATATACGAATATATACTTAATAAGTTTGAGGGAAAGTTCTGTGTCGTATTTTATAATATAAAAATAGTACTTTTTGCTATCTCGCCAGAGAATTTTCGATGTCGAGATTTTAATATTTTTTTACGTTTTGAAGGTTCCTGAATCATTTTCACTAAGGTTGAGAGTGTGTGTAGGTTTGTGCTAGAATCATGAAATTTGGTATACGGACATTATTCAAAATTCGTAGTTTTCTATCAACTTTTGAGAAATGTAGCTCAACCGGAAGAGGGTCATTACCTTCAACGATTTGAATTTTTTCCTCTAAACTAACCGTAAAAATAAAAATAATTGTTTGATAGTTTTTCACATGATTAAATATTGTATAAAACTGCTATATATAGAATTTCAGCTTGATTGAATCGCTGAAAGTACCAGAATTAATTTTTTAACACTGCAATTCTCACGCGCCAACACGTGACGTGGAGCCATTAACAAAGAGCCAAACATGCGCTGGTTTAATAAATATTATTTATTAATTTTAATTTATAATTTATAATTAATTAAATTTAATTTAAATATAATAGATTATGTTATTTAATCCAATTCAAATTGCGAGATAGTCGAGTGGAGACACTCCAGCTATAATTATAAATGAATTCATATATTTTCTTTAAAAAACGACAGAACTTTCCTCTCCAACTTAATAATTTGTTTTATCATGTTTACTTTTTTTCTAATTGTTATTATAAATTATAATTAATTAATTTCAATTCATTATTATAATAGATTACTGATAATGATTTAATTATTAAATTCAATTAATTGGATATCAATTTAGAATATTGCAAATTTTTATTATTATTAGTATTATTTGATTGATTTCTTATTTGTAAATCAAATGAAAGGGTTTGTGTTTATACATTCAACATGAATCATTTCCTGGGTTGGTGATGATAATGATGATGATGGCTATCACCACGATAGGGGTAGGTATAGTATGGTTTAATTTTTTTTCCCTCCCACACCTACCCTTTACAAACAACAACAAAGAAGGATTAAGTTCTCTTATTTGCTTGTGTGTGTGTGGGGAGGGGGGTAGAGAGAGAGGGAGAGAGAAAGATGGAGGGGGAAGGGAATGGAAATCGGGAAAATAACGAAGAGCAGGTGGCACACACCTAAATTAAACAAACAAATACAAAAAGGTTCCAAATACATTCTATAAAGAGAAGATAATATTCGTATTCTCTCCATTTATACACCACCCCAACCAAAAGAATTAAACCAATAACATTAATCAAAATCATAAATACAAATTTTTTGTTTGTTTTCTACAATTGTCTTCTTTTAAATTATTATTTGTATCCGTTTTTAAACTTTTTTCGACACTTCGGAAATGATGGTCAATGGAAAAATAAATAATCAAATAGATATACAATAAAATAAATATTAAAATTAAAGAATATATTTAAATATAGGGTGATTATAAATGGACTTTACAACTTTATAAGCACATAGATATTTACTTACAGAATTGAGAAAGGTATCATTTTATTACAAAACACTTCAAATTTAACATACGAGTGTGTCATTTTGGTTCGATATGACTGCTCTAGGTAATGTGACATACATCTCATTGATAATCGATTTCTTACCACACTCGTTTTTGCATATCAGTTGTAATTTTGGCAACTGCAGCGTTGATCCGATTGATCTGAGGGATTAAAAAGTTTTACAGCATTTCAAGATAAATAATTCCATTGATAGTTTTTTCCCATGAAGAAAATAGAGCCGTACACTTTAAAATGATTTATTGATTATTTATAAATTGTAACTATTAAATAAATATAAAATTTGATTAAATTAATAAAATTAAAATAAATGAACTTTGTTTTTTATAGTTAATTTCTAAGTTATAATTTCTAATGATACCGAATAGAATAGTATTCATTTCTTTTTTATTATTAAATATGAATTTTATTATTATTTAATATTTTATTTTAATCTGAATGAGAGATTTCAAATTTACTTCTACCCTAATCAACTCCTTCGATGCATTCACCAAACTATTTTCTATTAATATAATAAAGATAATGTTTTTTTACCAATCTAAATTTAAAAATCAATTTTATTAATTTTAAAATCCATTTAATTTCATAATCCAACCCATACTAACTTTTGCCTCCCATATACGAGAATATATACTACACGGGCTGAAAAGTTTCGGGATTTTTCAATAGGTGACGCCACTAGAAAATGAACATGACTCATTTCGAGAGGCTCATCTGTCACTAGTTTATGCATGAAGATTGTATCTTGTAAATGAATGGACGAAGTGTCCATTGTCCATTACAGTCGTTTGAATGACGCTACTCTCTCTCTCTCTTTCGCTTTCATAAGAAAAATGGAAAAACAGGAATATCACGTCTTGATAAACTGTTGTTCTCGAAGGAGCAAATGTGGGATATCATTCCTGCAACCACTGCAATGATGGGGGGGGGGGGGTTCACAATTTTTTCCCATTAAAAAACAATGTTTAATCAAGACGCGATATTGCTGTTTTTTCATTTTTCTTATGAAGGCGAAAGTAGCGTCACTCAAACGACTGTAGCTTGTAAACGAATGGACGAAATGTCATGATACTTCATACATAATCTAGTGACAGATGAGCTTTTCGAAATGAGTCATGTTCATTTTCTAGTGGCGTCACCTATTGAAAAATCCCGGGACTTTTCAGCCCATGTAGGGAATATATATATTAAAATTATTTTTATTAAATAATATCTTTCTTTATGAATTTATTTTTCATCTTATAAAAGAAAAGAAAACAAAAAAAAAAAAACTGCTTTTCTAATTCAAATACCATTTTCCTCTTTAGTTAGACACCCGAATGGGAAGCATTTCTTGAGTGTGCCTGGACGATTTCTCTCTCACTCTTGACCAGAAGAGAATGGGATAGTTAATCTAGGAGCATGCGGGTTAGGAGGAGAGATTAGATGAGGATTACCACATCTCTCTCTCTCTCTCTCTCTTTCACTGTCAAGTGAAGTGCAATGAAGTAAACGTATGTAATCAGCACCACCTTGATTGGCTCGTTTATCATTGGGAATCGCTTGCGTTCAGGGGAGATGAAACAAATGAATAAAATACTCTCCAAAGAAGAGAGAGAGAGAGAGAGTAAATAAAAAAAAGAAAGAAAGAGAAAGACAGGCACGATTAGGGATCATGAATAAATGAAATTAAATGTTATTTATTTATACTCCGATCATTAATTAAATAAAAAAAATGTATACTCTAAAATAATGTCAAAGATAATACATAGAAAATATAGAATAATAAAAAATGAAAAATAATAAATACAAATTGAAAGTGTTTAGTTAAGCTACCGTATAAACATTCAATTTTTTTATCAATGGAAATGTTTTTAAATTTTCCTCTTTCGTTGATCTTCATTTTTACATCGATGACATAACTAAATATCAATTTGTAATAAAATAAGTTGGTTTTGGGTTGATATATACCATAAGAATGAATTTATTGAATTCAAATATGCGCCAATATTAATGACAATTGATTATTGGTTAATTTTCGGACAGAATCAGAAAGCCTTCGGTCAAGAATTTCTTCTGTTTCTGCTTGCAAAACTGAATCAAATGCTTTTCACATGCTTCTTGTCAATTCAGTTAAATTCATGAAGGCAATTCTGAATAATAATAGTGTGATAGTCAGAAAAAACATTGAAAAATTTTTCAGGTTTGGAAACAGGGGCCAAATCTGGAGAGTAAAGTGAATGAGGCAGCAATTCGCAACGCAATTCGACCAATTTGGCCATTTATCAAGATTATAATTAAATTATATTTAGAAAAATATATTTTGATATGTATGTATATAATATATATGATATGTGTAGTTAGTAGATATAATAATTAATTAAAGAAAGGATGAAATAATAATCCTTTCGATGTTTATTCATTTATTAAAATAAAAACAACTAAATTTAACAAAAGACAAGAGTTTTAATTATATATAATATACATACATATATAAATTATGACATTATTATATGAATTGGACAATTTATTCATTTAAGGGTGAATGGTAACCAGTATTAGATCAAACTAACGGAAGTACTTCTCCCCCTCTGCTTTCCAATCCGTCAACCAAACGTTTGATGATGAAATCAATGATAAAGTTGTCATGCACGTGACATACAGACAGGAGAAAGAAATTATTTAAAAATGAAAAGGGTAACGAACACACGGAAAAGGGATTAAAAAGGGAAAGAAAAGGGCAATGATAAATGAGTCATTATCTCATTTACTAATAAAAACTAATCATAAAAATACAAAAAGCAAAATTAACTAAAATAATCCTTTTGATTAAAAACATAAAACAAAACTATTTTTAAAAATTAAATAAAATTTTAATTAAATTTAAATCATTGATTTATTTATTTGTCTATTTTTTAATTCATTGTTAAAGTGATCAATAACTGAAAAATTAATTGGTAATTATTTACAAAACGGGAATCTCCAGGGAAGGAATTGGATGAAACTTGACCAGTGGATTCCTTGTTTAATTCCAAAGAAACTTTTCTTATAAAATTTTTTCCGGTCTCTTCAAGTTTACGAGATAAACATTATTAAAATTTTCATATAATTAGCCCATTATTATTCAGTTTGACAGCCATATTAATAATTGTTTTATGTAGTTGGTCTCAAGAATTATTCATTTGCTCACAAATTTTCGGTTTGGATATTGAAAAATTATTTAATTAATTATTTTTTTCATATATCCAAAGAGAACTGAAATTAGCTGGAGTGTCTCCACTGGACTATCTCGCAAATTGAATTGGATTAAATAACATAATATATTATATTTAAATTAAATTTAATTAATTATAAGTTATAAATTAAAATTTTATATTAAAATTTTATATTAAATCAGCGCATGTTTTTTGTTGATGGCACCACGTCATGTGTTGGCGCCTGAGATTTGCAGTGTTAAAAAATTAATTCTGGTATTTTCAGAAATTCAATCAAGCTGAAATTCTATATATAGTAGTTTTATACAATTTTTAATCATATGAAAAATTATCAAACCTATATCTTTATTTTTACGGTCACTTTAGAGGAAAAAAAATTAAAACGTTGTAAGTAATGACCCTCTTTCGGTTGAGCTACATTTCACAAAAGTGGATAGAAAACTACGAATTTTGAATAATGCCCATGTACCAAATTCCATGATTCTAGCTAAAACCGTTTTTGAGTAATCTTTTCTACATACACACACACACACACACACACAGAGAGAGAGAGAGACATTTTTTTTAGTGAAAATGATCCAGGAACCTTCAAAACGTATAAAAACATCAAAATCTCAATATCGATAATTTTCTGGCGAGATAGTAAAAATTGCGATATGGTAGCATTTTGATGATGGATGCAGTATTTGTTCTCCATTGGTATTAATTAATTAGAAATGGTTCACTCTCTACAGGCAATAATTATGAAATTATATTTGAAAATGATGATGATGATTGACAAAGAAAGTTAAATGAAAAAAAAAAATTAACTTTAAATGAACTTTATATTAAATTATTTTGTATTTATAAATGAAATGTTATACTAAAATTTTAATTAAATTCCACACAAATGATTGAATTCCAAAATTTGAATTTACATTAATTTATTATCTGTCTCATCTATTCACAACATATTATAATGATTAATTTATGACAATGAATTAGAATAAAAGAAAATATCAATTTCAATATTAATTTTGATGTTTTTATACGTTTTGAAGGTTCCGGAATCCTTTTCACTTAGTGTGGTTGAGAAAAATGTCTCCCTCTGTGTGTGCGTATGTGTATGTGTGTATGTATGTAATCAAGATTACGCAAAACCGGTTTGAGCTAGAATCATGAAATTTAGTATACGGGCATTATTCAAAATTTGAGAAATTGAGAAATGTAGCTCAACCGGAAGAGGGGCACCTACAACGTTTTGATTTTTTTTCCTCTAAAGTGACCGTAAAAATAAAGATATAGGTTTGATAATTTTTCACATGATTAAAAATTGTATAAAACTGCTATATATAGAATTTCAGCTTGATTGAATCGCTGAAAGTACCAGAATTAATTTTTTAACACTGCAAATCTCACGCGCCAACACGTGACGTGGTGCCATCAATTTAATAAAGATTATTTATTAATTTTAATTTATAATCTATAATTAATTAAATTTAATTTAAATTTAAATATAATTAATATATGTTATTTAATCCAATTCAAATTGCGAGATAGTCGAATGGAGACACTCCAGCTAATTTCAATATGGTTGTAAAAAAAGGTAAGATGCTTTTCTGGATAAACTTTTTCGATTATCTTTAAATTTTTTTCCACTATTGTTCTAAAAAAAAAGGTCAGATGATTTTGCGATGCTCTGAAACATTTCCGATAGGGAGATGGGGGGGGGGGGGGATGTAAAATATGATTGAAAATTGGGCCGTGTATACTAAAAGGTTGAGAAACACTGCTTTAGAGTTTATAGTGTGTATATAATCAAAATTTGAATAAAATTGAGTGATAGAGTTAAATAATTGTTCTCATATCTAAATTTAGTAAAGTAAAATTTTTTGATAAATTATAATAGTAATAAAAAAAAATATATGATATAATAGCTATAAAAAATAAATTAAAAAATATGTAGTTACCTAAATGTATTAAATTAATACAAATTTAGTAAAAGAATGAGAACTACCAATCATTTAATTGTGTAGTAATTTATATTTATGTAGGGTTATAGAAATAGAAAATTTTTAAAAAATTATTTGTTTAAAGTATGTCTCTCTAAATATATGGAATAGAGGAAGAGGGAGGGGGGGTATTATTATTCCAATTTTCTTAAAACAGAAAACAATTACATTCATAAATTAAAATTATCATTTAAGTATGTACATAGAATTAAATCTCAGAGATTTTCCCTTAAATATTTATGATAATTTATTATCTACATTGCATAACAAAAGATTTCTTATAAAATGACAATATTTATGGTACATGATGAGTCTTAGCATTTAATATTTAATTCATATGATGACATTTCAATAATATTATTTTCAATAAAATAATATAAAATAAGCAGAGAATCAAACAAGAAATAGGAGAGGGAATGAAGAAAAAATATTCAAGAAAATCAATAGATAAAAAAATAAGCTGGAGTGTCTCCACTCGACTATCTCGCAATATGAATTGGATTAAATAACCTAATATATTATATTTAAATTAAATTTACTTAATTATAAATTATAAATTAAAATTAATAAATAATATTTATTAAGTCTTTGGATCATTGTTTTGATGGCAACACGTCACGTGTTGGCGCGTGATTTGGAATGTGTTAAAAAATTAATTCTGGTACTTTCAGCAATTCTAATAAGCTGAAATTCTATATATAGCAATTTTATACAATTTTTAATCATGTGAAAAACTATCAAAACTTTATCTTTATTTTTACGATCAGTTCAGAGGGGAAAAAATGAAAACGTGGTAGGTAATGGTCCTCTCCCGAATGAGCTACATTTCTCAAAAGTTGAATAATGCCCGAGTACCAGATTTCATGATTTTAGCTCAAACCGTGTTTGCGTAATCTTGTCTACATACACACATACATTTTTCTCAACCATAGTGAAAATGATTCAGGAACCTTTAAAATGTATAAAAACATCAAAATCTCAACATCGAAAATTTTCGTGATCGCAATACTACATATTTCTGGCGAGATAGTAAAAAAAATGTAAAATTGAAAAATCTAGTTCACCTGAGATCAAGATGAAAAAGAAAGAAAAAGAGAAATCGAAAGATAGAATTAAAATACAATTGATTTTTGGAATTCAATATTCAATTCATTTCATTCAATCAGTGTTAAAACAGGTTCGAGTATGTAATCGTATATACCATACATTGTAAATTGCAAATGTCATTAAGTTGCTACAACTGTTCTCTGTTTTGAGTTCGATTTGTCATTTAATTTATTTACAGTGCTTGACATTGATTATTTCATTTCAAATGTGTTTAGCGATTTTTATAATGAAATTACAAAGTAAGTAGTTAGTAAAGTTTTTTTAAAAAAAACTTTAGATTTAAACAAAGAAAACTGATGGATTTTGCACCTCGATAATTCATCATTGTGAATTAATTTCTGTCACAATAAATTCCATCAAACAACCAGTTTTTTTTTTCTTTCTTTTTCTAAAAGTCAAATTGTCACTGAGATAAATTGATGTAATGAATTGAAGAAATAAAAGAGAAATGCTACAAAATTTGAATTTGATTTTGTAAAATAAGTTGAAAAAATATTTTGATAATATGAGTGTTCGTTATTATAAATATATGATGTCAAAAACAAAACAAAACATAATTTAGAGATTATACATATTAGTAAATATGATAGGGTGACCATATTTCGAAAACGCCAAACGGTTTATCATTTTATTTTGTTTTTTTTATTTAGAAGCAAATAGAAAAAATTTTGAAAAAAAGGACGAAATATCCTAAATATTTAAAAAACGGGACAATAGGCTTTCCCGAAGACTTTTTTCGGGACGCCGGGTCAGAGCACCTAAAAACGGGAGGTTTGGTCACCCTAAAATATGATAAGTTTGATTGATCATTAACTGGTAATAGTTTTTTTTTTTTTTTAAACAATGTAACAATGTTGGTATACTTACTTAGATACTAATCGACTGAAGACATATCGTCGTCAGTGCTCGACACACGCCTCCCAAAGTGTCCGGTCCTGCGTGATAGTGGACCAGTGGTTGGTTGGTATAACCTATAAAATAAATATAATTAATAATAATAAATGAAAGAAATATATACTTAAATATATTTTGTTGAAAGAAATATTATTTTATAAATTTAAATACCGTAAAAATAAAGATATATGTTTGATAATTTTTCACATGATTAAAAATTGTATAAAACTGCTATATATAGAATTTCAGCTTGATTGAATCGCTGATAGTACCATAGTAATTAATTATTTAACACTGCAAATCTCACGCGCCAACACGTGACGTGGTTCCATCAACAAAGAGCCAAACATGTGCTGGTTTAATAAATATTATTTATTAATATTAATTTATAATTTATAATTAATTAAATTTAATTTAAATATAATATATTATGTTATTTAATCCAATTCAAATTGCGAGATAGTCGAGTGGAGACACTCCAGCTAATTTATTCTATTCAAATCATATTTAGAATAAATATATAGATAGAAAATACAACTAATTTTTCTTTAAATGTCATTTCATCAAATATTAATATTTAAAATAAATATTACTTATATTTATTGACACTGTATTTATTACTAATCTTAATATGTATTCTTAAAATGTTAATATTATATCACTTGTTGATTAAAAGTCAATTGTAGTTAAAGAAAGAAAGAAAGGTTAATGTTAATACAATGTTTTCGAACCTGTGGGGCGCGCCCCCCTGAAGGTGGCGAGACTGTTGTAAGGGGAGCACGAAGGTATTATAGAACCAATTTCAAGTGCCCGCAAACATTTGAAAATTTTCGATTTTTTTTTCAATATGGTTCTAAAAAAATAAAAGGTCAGATGATTTTGCTATTGGCCCTCCTCTGTTGTTATATTATTTCAGAAATGTGCCCGACTATTGAAAAAGGAAATTAGATTATTACAAAAATTAAGGGGGGTGCAAGAATTTTTTTAAAAAAAAGTGGGCGCCAATACAGAAAGGTTGGAAACCTCTAGGTTAATAGGTTGACTAGTTATAAGTAAATATGTATATACTTGAAATTTTTTGGTTCTAAAAAAAAGGTAAGATGATTTTATGGGGAAACTTTTGAGCATTTTCGATTATTTTTAAAAAATTTTCAATTTGTCTCTAAAAAAGAGAGCCGATGTATTATAGGAGCTGAAAAAGTTTGTCCATCATTTATTATATCTCACAATCAGTTTAAATTAAATTATATTTAAAATATAAAAATAAATATTTGAATTTATTTAAATATTATATTATATTTTATATTTTATATGTGGTTGTGGGGACACTAAATGAGTTAAAAAAGTGAATTTTACTTTTATAAATAAAAAAAATAAATAAATAAAATAAAAATAAATAAATGAAAATCTATTACTATACAAACTTTCAACCAATGAATATAATACATATAACTTTGGGATGGTACGAAGAGTACCAAGGAGTACCAGAGTGTGAGTAGTTGGTTTTAAATATAATTATAAAATGTAAAATAAATAAAAGGTAAATAAAATGAATTTCAAATATTTTATGATGTATGATGTATGAAGTTGTATAACTTATTATTATTCTTATTATTATTAGTATGGAGATGTATGAGATATATTTTAAAGAAAGTTTCAAAAGGGTTAAATATTCTCTCTCCCTCTTTGTTTTATTTTTCTATCTCTCTTCTTGTCCTTTTAAGTAAAGACAGACATTTTACCCACAAGAAAATGAAGAAAGGGTTTACGAAACATTTTCTTTCATTCTCTTCATTTGCTCTTCTCACACTTCAAAAGAACGAGTAGGACAAGTAACCTCTTTTATCTCGCCAACTACACTTACACTTTTTACTTCTACTATTGTCTTCTTAACTTTATAAAAATTTAATAGAAATTAATCCGATTAAAATGAAAATTATTTAATTATAAAGTTAAACATTGTAATGTTCAAGAAGAAAAGAAAAGTTGAGAAATGAAAAAAAAAAATTAATAATAATAATAATAATAATAATAATCATAGATAAAATAAATATGTATATTTGTTTTTAAATAAAAAACAACAACAAATAAATAGATATATAAATAAATAATTAATTTATTAGTATAAGTAATTAATTTTTTTTTTTATTTTAAATTTAATTTTTATAATGAGTTTGAAAATAAATTAAATAATAAACTTATATATATATATATTAATTCAGTTTCATTCATATTTTCATTCATTCACTTCACCACCCACCCCCTACCAATGAAATGATGCAGAGAAGCTTTCAGGGCGTAGGCCCCGACGACTTGGCGCCAGCCGTATCGACTGGTTGTGACGTCAGAACGTCAGAACCCACCAACCCCTGGACAAATGGTCGGCAAATTCCCCTTTAAATTCCCCTTTATTTACATTCCCCCTTTCTTCCAACTAATCCAACTAATCTAATCTCACTTTAATTTTAAATTATCTAAATCTATTCTACTAGAACTAAATAATTAATAATATAATTAAAAAAATAAAATTTGATATATTTATGTATTATTTGCAAAAATACATAATATATATATATATATATATATATGTCCGTATGTAGTTGACATGAATAATTGAAGAGTATGATGATTATGATCGATCATCTATTGAACATTTTATTTTTTAAAATGCAAGTTAACTGTAATTTAACATTTAAATTTCAAAATTCATAAGAGCGTGAAATTAATCCATTTACTTGTATGTTAATAAACCATATTCGTATTGCTAAATAATAATATTATTAATACAAAAAACAAAAAACAAAAGTCATTTTATTTTCCTCTTTATTAGATAAACATAAAAATTAATTAACAAGTCAAGTTGCAATAAAATTGATATACGAGTATATTACGTATATCGTTATACTTATATATAGATTATTTACTTTTTAATAGTAATGTCTGTAATAAAATGATAGAGCAATCAAAATGGATGGGTAAAGTCAAAGTCAATTTTCTTAAAGAGTGAACTAAAAAAATAAAAAAAAAAAAATTGTGGTCGTTGCACAAGTCAAAACGAATTGGGGAAAATAATTCGTTTTTTTTTTTCTTTTATTTATTGGTGTAAGACACAAAATGCTTATGATTGAATAATATATAATATACAGTGCTACACAAATAAACTACTAAACAATAAACAAATTTTTTTGTAATTTGTAAATTATTAAAAAAAAAGAAACAAAAATGACAAATATACTAGTAGATACATATAAAATAGATAGGATTTCTCTATATATTTAAATAATTGATATTTATAAAGATTTGGAGTGTATATTTTCATTTTTTTTTTTGTTTAATATTATTATTATAATTATTTAAAGCAGTGATTCTCAATCACTGTGCCGCGAGATTACGAGGCTCTTAAACTTTTTTATTCTAAAATTTTCCAATTTGGTTCTAAAAAAAGGTAAAACGTTTTTGGGACTAGGTTCTTAAACATTTCCGACATTTTTTTCTAAATCTTTTCAATTTGGATCTAAAAAAAAAAGAGTAAACCGTATTTGGCACCACTTTTTTTCAATATGGTATACTTATATTTTGCACTGATATTTTTCTTTGTGTGCCGCAAAATTTTTAAACCGTTAAAAGTGCGGCTCGGTAAAAAAAAAGGTTGAGGATGATTGATTAAAAGTAAAATGAATACTGTAAGGAATAAAGAAAATATTAGTAATAGGTATTAAATTTTCAATATAATCGTTAAATAATCATATTTCTATAAATTATAAATGACATTGCATTGATTCTGTAAAAGTATTGAATGGTATCATCAGATAAATTTTTTATCAATATGAAATATAGATGAAATGAAAGAAAAAAGTTAATATTTTCTACTCAAATAAAATGAAAAGAGAAAAAGAAAGAATGGATTTCTTTTATATTTTCATACTTTGACATCTATTTAATCTAAATCACGTACACATGACATACAGACTCTATTCTTAAAACAAAATCATATTTTTATGTGGAACAATAGAAAAAAAAAAATTTTTTTTAAAATTTAAAAAATGTAAAATAAAACATCACCTTTTAAACACATGTTCGTTTGATAAAATCTAATCTATTACTTTATTATACGTATATCTACTCTACATTAATAAAAAGCTGGAGTGTCTCCACTCGATTATCTCGCAAATTTGAATTGGATTAATTAACATAATATATTAAATTTAAATTAAATTTAATTAATTATAAATTATAAATTAAAATTAATAGATAATATTTATTAAATCAGCGCATGTTTGTCTCTTTGTTGATGGCACCACGTCACGTGTTGGCGCGTGAGATTTGCAGTGTTAAAAAATTAATTCTGGTACTTTCAAGGATTCAATTAAGCTGGAATTCTATATATAGTAGATTTATACAATTTTTAATCATGTGAAAAACCAATAAACGTTCAGTTTAGAGGGAAAAAAAATCAAAACGTTGTAGGTAATGATCCTCTTCCAGTTGAGCTAAATTTCTCAAAAGTTGCTAGAAAACTATGAATTTTGAATAATGCCCATGTAACAAATTTCATGATTCTAGCTCAAACCGTTTTTGAGTTATCTTGTCTACACACACACACACACACACACACAGAGAGAGAGAGAGAGACATACATTTTTCTCAACCTTAGAGAAATGATTCAGGAACCTTCAAAACGTATAAAAACATCAAAATCTCAACATCGAAAATTTTCGTGATCGCAATACTATCTTTCTGGTGAGATAGTAAAAATCGTATTATATTAAAATTTAAAAAAAAACAAAAAAAAAAAAACATTAATACGTATAAATGTACGTTTAATTTGTGTGTATAACTCTATAACATATCCTTCCCTCAATTTCAATCTTTGTCTTAGATATATCTTATATATATACATAAATTGCTAATTGAATATTTATTTATTTATTTATTTAACAACAGATCATTCAAAATCATTTGAGTAAATAATTCAATTGGCAAATCATTGAATGGATAATAATGATGATGATGATTTAATTCCCATTCACTTGGCTTATCTAATCATATTTTCTCCTACTCCTCCTCCCTCCCCCTACCACACATCCCCAACCCAACCTAAACTCTATAAAAAAAATCCTGATGATAAATTTAATATTCTATTCAATTTTAATCCCTTATAATACATTGCAATGTACCTATATGAAATATAAATATATTAATAATAATCAAATGTACATAATGAAAATTTCACGTAACATATTCAATATAAATTATATAATATTTTGTTTTTATTATAACTTTATTCGTTTAATATACATATATAGGAAGAAGAAGAATAGGATAAAGAGTTGTTTGCAGTTGTTTTAAAATGAATTAAAAGACACATTATAATAGTCAATCGTATGAAATCTATTATAATGTAAAAATATAAAATGAAAGTAATTTTTTGTATATTATTATATAGTATCATTTTATATATGTATATCATATTTAGAATAATGTTTAAAAATTTCAAGTATTTAAATCAATAATAATTATTATTATTAAAAAATAATTATAAATATAACGAATATATAGGTAGATAAAAGAGGAAGGGATGAATATATGATAATATTTGAGGTAATTGAAATATATACTTTCAAGACATTATACCAGATATAATATATATTTATTTATATTTATAACAGTCTAGATCCTTCCTTATATGTAAAACAAACACTCCATGTGAAACCTCTAGTGGCTGATCTAAGAAGTTGATTCTAAATATAAAATTAATAATTCCAGAAATTTCCATATAAAGAATGTTTATAATATTTAATTTTTTGTTTTATTTTTAATATTCAATAATATTAAAAGTAAAATCTATTTCAATTAAATTAAATATTACTCCTAATTGATTGATATTTTTTAAAATAAAGTATGTAATAATTTTTATATTTAAATTTTAAATAAAACTAAATTTTTATGGGTTAAATAAGTGTTAATTAAATGTGTTCATTGGTCAACGCCTCCATGACAGATTAAAAATGAAAAAGAAATTATTTCAATCTTTTAAATAATTTTTTTTTTATAATATTGTGAATACTGTGTGAATTGTGCTATTTTCTTCATACACATATTTAATAGCATTATTTATTTCTTGAGATATTTTGTTACTTTGTATTCGTTGTAAATAACACTAAAAAGTAGTTTTTTTTATTTTATTGAAATGATTTATATAAAGGTAGCCCATTTTCTTTTCTTTTATTAAATATCTTTTAATTAAGATGACCTATGATGTATTACTTCGGGGGTACAGAGAGGGGGGGGGGGGTTAGGTGCTAAGGGTGCCGAAACACTAAACAAATAAATTATATTATTGGAGAGGGAGGTTTGGAAATAGAAAAAGAGAGAGATAGAGAGATGAAAAGACAAAAGAAGAGAGGTTAAAAAATAAAAGAGGATGAGGAAGAGGAATTGAGAAAGTATGCGTGTAAAAGAGATAAAGAGAGAGAGAGAGAGAGAATAGCCGGGACATTGATTGGTTTCTATGAAGTCGTAGCAATATTATTGGCAAGAGTATTATTACCAGCAGCAACAAGAAGCTTTCTACATTTTTAGGTATACAACAGTGAATCTACTACAATCCAATACATACTTATATACTCGTATGTATTATTATATTTTGTCGTTTAAAACACAATTATATAGCGGGAATGTCTCCACTCGACTATCTCGCAAATTGGATTGGATTAAATAACATAATATATTATATTTAAACTGAATTTAATTAATTATAAATTATAAATTAAAATTAATAAATAATATTTATTAAACCAGCATATATTTGGTTCTTTGTTGATGACACTACGTCACATGCTGGCGCGTGATTGGCAGTTAACGTGTTAAAAAATTTAAAAAATTTAAAAAATTAATTCCATTAATTATATATCCAGTAATTAAATATAGCAGTTTTATACAATTTTTAATCATGTAAAAACTATCAAACATCTCTTTATTTTTACGGTCACTTTAGAGGAAACAAATCAAAACGTTGTAGATAATGACCCTCTTCCGGTTGAACTACATTTCTCAAAAGTTGCTAGAAAACTACGAATTTTGAATAATTCTCGTATACCAAATTTCATGATTCTAGCTCAAACCGTTTTTGCATAATCTTGTCTACATACATACACACATACACACACAGACATTTTTCTCAACCTTAGTGAAAATGATTCAGGAACCTTCAAAACGTATAAAAACATTAAAATCTCAACATCGAAAATTTTCGTGATCGCAATACTATAGAAAAAAAAAGAAGATATAAATTGTCAACCTAATCAAAGGTTAATATATATATAAAGTAGAACCTCGATAACTCAAACCTCGGTAACTTAAAAACCTCTATAACTTGAAAAAATAATTGGTTCCCTTCCCATCTGAGCCCAAAACCTCAATAACTTAAAATATGCAACCCTTATAACTTAAATAAGTAACTAATTGCAGAAACAAGACTTCAATGTAAAAGATGAAAAATTGCAGAATTCCCTAATTTAGAATAGAAGAATATTTGTTTAAGTGGTTCAAACACACAGTGTCGAAACAAAAACATGAGGGTTAGTGGACTCATACTGAAAGAAAAATCTGAAGAGTTCGCTAATTCGCCGAAAATAAAAAATGGCTGGTTAGAGAATTTTAAGAAACGACATGATTTAGACTTTAAAAAAAAGCTATTAACCTATGCGCCTATCCCTAACATAGACCCTTGATAACTTAAAATCTCTATAACTTAAAATATTTCGTGTTTCCCTTGGACTTTAACTTATCGAGGATCTAATGTACATATATATATATATATATATATATATATATATATATATTAATGATTATATAGGAATAGTTGCTTCATTCACATAGTAATAATAAATAATTGATTCCTTTTAATTTTTACCCTTTTGATGTATCATATATGTTATTATTATTATTATTATTATTATTATTATTAATTTCTTTTTTTTTAGACAGTAGTAATGAATTAAAGTGCAAGGATAGAAATAATAATGAAGAGAGGGAAGGAAAATGGGGGAAAGGGTTAAATATAATACTTTTCATATTATCTATCAAATACCAGATGAGAATTTATTTATTATATATCATTAATTATATATAAATGAAGGACTTTTATGATTCATTTCACCTTTCAACATGAATACTAATAAATAAATAAATAAATAAATAAATGATGATTCATCCGCCTATGCAGAGAGATTGAATTTCAAAATTAAGTTATGATTTTTTTTTCCTATTCGTTTATCCCCTATGAAATTGGAGTCTTTATCGCCCTAATCAAACAACTACCCATCTATACGAGTATATATATATCGTGTATACTATTAGCTGGTCCAGTCATCTGACTAGTGGGCTGGATTCTATTTCAATTTTCCTCCACCTGCTTCTATCCATAATTCTATTCTATTTAATTAATGTAAACGAAAAGAGGATCGAAAATCAAATTGTACAAATTTATGTTATATATATATATATACTTGGAATGTAGCAGTAAGTTTTTTAATAAAATTAAATACTTAACTTGAAATATTACTTTATATCATTGATTTATCTTCTCCTTTTTTATTATCTCACCAGAGAGATAGTATTGCGATCACGAAAATTTTCGATGTTGAGATTTTGATGTTTTTATACGTTTTGAAGGTTCCTGAATCATTTTCACTAAGTTTGAGAAAAACGTCTGTCTCTGTGTAATCCAATTCAAATTGCGAGATAGTCGAGTGGAGACACTCCAGATAATTTTCTATTATTTTATATGAATATGATTGAAAAATTGATTATTAACAGTAGTCAAATATATCAACGAATCTGTTTTGAATTTGTGATTTGTAAAAATGTGTTAAAAAAGTGTATAGATAGATATATCGTATTGTGTAAGGTGAAACAAAGATCCCCAGGGGTAAAGGTCCACACACACACACAGACATTTTTCTCAACCTTAGTGAAAATGATTCAGGAATCTTCAAAACGTATAAAAACATCAAAATCTCAACATCGAAAATTTTTGTGATCGCAATACTATCTCTCTGGTGAGATAGTAAAAAAGGACTCGCCCTATTATTTCTAAATTATTATTATTATTATTATTTCTAAATTATTATTATTTTTATTATTATTATTATATGTAAATTAAAGGTTAAACATATTACGTTCACTTCATCGAATATATTATATATACATATAATAAGAATAGTTTTTATTTCATCATTTTCTTTGTGAGTAAGGATGATTTTTTCAATAAATTTAATTTTATTTAAATTAAAATTTAGTTTGTTTAGTATCATAAATAAAGGATGTGTCTATTTATCATTTGACTTCATTCTTTCAAAAATAAAAAGACAAGGAGTAGAACAAAATTTAATCTTTTATAATTCTTATATTATTTACTGATACAATCATTTTATACTTAATTTAAAATTAAAAAATAACAGATAGGAGTTAAGAAGGAAAGACAAACAAACGAACAAACAAACAAAACCCTTAAGCTCCATGTAATTTTCTGATTTTATTAATTTTTCAATATATTGTACAATAAAGAGCTCATTAGATATTTACATGTTTGAAGTTAAGCATTTGCTTTTAATAATTATTAATGTGTGTATAATATTCTATTATAATATCGTGGAATTTAATTATTCTTTTAAGTAAATATCATAACCATGTGTAAATATTATAACAATTGTTAATATTCTTTTAAAACAAATAAAATCACTATAAACCGAAAAAAACATTTATATAGCCATTGAATGTCACATTACACATATTATATATAATAATTAAATATTTAAAACCATTAATATCCTAGAAATTCTATCAAGATTCTGTAATTTTTACCGACCGACGATAGTAAGGGAGGTATTGTTTTCACACCAAATTTCACATGTGGAGATTTTTACATATCTCCACGAGTCATGCATTTTCTTAACAGAAAAAAGTATTTTTAGCATGATGTCTGTCCGTTCCTCCGTCTGTCCGTATAAATGTGTACAGCCTGAACGGCTCAACCGATTTTGATGAAATTTGGTATGTTTACTTACTGCATCAGTGGGATGAATTCATCAACTTTTGGTGCAAATCCGGAAACCGGAAGTGGTAGTATTAGCGATCGACACTAGGAAGGGAAGGGTTATTTTCACACCAAATTTCACACGAATCATGCACTCTATTGGTTTTATCCTCGAGAAAAATCATCTTTATTAGTTTTTTCTTAATTTAAAATTATATGACGTCATCTAGCCATTCATGACGTCACAGCCTGGTCTTGCACATATATTATAAATAAAATAAAATTAAAAATATTTATGTTATATCCATACGTTTTTTATTGTATTAATAGATATATTAAAAATATTTGAAATTGTTTCTGTAGCTGGAAATTAATTTACTTCAAACCGTCGGTCGGTTCTGTGCCTGGCCACAGGTCAACTTATTTTAATATGTATATACAAAAGTGATGGGAAAAAGAGAAGAGAGGGATAGTTAATTCCTGCTTTGGTTTTCTTTTAGTAATTTGAACCATGACAATAAATTTCAATTTTTTTTTTATTTTCAACCAGCCATGTAGCCTCGTTCCATACAATCAATCATGCACCGATGTAGACCTTCTTAATTGTTCAACATAAACGAAAAATTAGTTTTGTCAATGGATTCCAGAAGTTCAATCGAACAATAAACACACAATTTGTCAATAAAGTAGAATGGTTGCCTATCTTAAAGGCGAACCTAGCTCAATATCTTTTCTCTCCATGGTACATACATACTTTATTGATTTATCTTTTTTTTTTCTCTTAACGCATCCTATTATAATATAGTATTTTTGACAATATACAGGGAACTTTCTTATTAAAAACAAAACAAAATTTAAAATATCTCGGAATGCTAGGCAGCATTACTATCAACGAACTTTTATTCATATTTATCACAAAATTGCATAAATAATATATAAATATTTATTATAATTTATAATAAATAATAATTAATAAAATTAATATAATTTATTTTTATAATGATACGATTGAAGATGCGCTGAAAACATCACTTATTTATAATATAATGCTCTGAAATGCGGGAAATTTTCAACGTGGACCGCCAATTTGACAGATATTCCCAACCGAATTTAAAAAAACCAACACCACTTTACAATTACACTTTTTTAAACTCTACTCGAATCCAAAAGAAAAAAAATTGAAAAAAATCGAAAATTTTTGGCGACAGACACACAGACATAAGTATAGATTTTATAAACGAACTAAAAGTTTTTTGCAAACCTCTAATACTTATTAGAGATTACAATTTAATTCCATTTTGTAGCTAAAGGACATAAGAGGGCGTGTTATGAATTTTTTTTTTTTTGGTAACTGCTTTTTTCTGAATCATAATCGTGTTATTCTTTCAATTTTGTTTTAAATGTGATTATGTTGTATGATTTAAGATATTTAACACAGAAATGCTGAATAAAGCTTTACAAATGTTACGATTTTATCTCTACCTGTATTATATATATAATAAATTTCCATTCTATCTGTATTAAATTATTAATAAAGAGACGGTAGAGTTTGCAAAAGCATTGCAACGCTTTGTATTATTTTGACATTATTTTAAAGTAAGTGTATCCGCTTGATACATCTATTATTTGTCTATCTTGTCCTCAGAGTAGGCTCTGCCTTTTTATATGGAGATGTAATGAGGGGGGGGGGGGCTGGTCACTCGTTAGGGGTGGCAAGAGAGGGAGGTGGTCAAACTATTAATTTATTACAAAAAATAAAAAGGCTTAAAATTATAAATGAAATTATCTTACAACTAATATTATTAATTTTATAATTAATTAAAATTAACATTTATAATTATTTTTATTTAATTAATATACAGAAATATATAAGTATATAGACAAATGGGCGGAAATTTAAATTAAATTGTATTTAGGTTCCATGCGGATAGTAATAAGTATGTAAGAGGGAATTTTTTTTTGATTCTGGGTCTTAAGTTAGTCTGTGTGGCCAAGAGTCGATGTAGAATTTCGGATTGAATGGGTGTGTGATGGGACGGAGTCAACCCAGCCTCCGGGAACAACCTTGGGGAAAAGCTACTTGATAGCGCCTCCAATTAAGAAAATCAAGGTAAAGGTTGAGAGGATCCGTTCTACTGATCATAGGACTCCTCATCATTTATATAACCGGCTTGATAGGTGTTATCCTTACGTAGGGCGTACAAAGTCAGAGGTTTTTTTTATGGGTGTGTGAGATTTTGGGCTTACTGTGTTCCGAAACTTCGAAGAATCCTTGACATTAACATTAACATTGACATGCATCTGCTTTTGATCACGGCCTAAGGTCGACTCTTAATTCAACATATTAACTAATGCAAGACTTAAAATCCTCCCCCCCCCCCAAAAAAAAATACTTTAAAATAAATTCTAATAAAAATGTTGAGACCACTCATTCTTACAATTAGATGTGAAAATAACCCGGAAAAAAATTTATCATAATATATATACTAGTATACGTTTTTCTCATACTAGTATACAATGTGTATACAAAAATTAAATTAAAATCATGTTTCATTATTCAAAATAAAATGAATAAATAAATAAAACTTTATTTTTATCTTTAAAAAAATTATAGAAAAATAAAAATATTAATTTTATATCTATTTATTTATTTGTAAAATTTTCATTTAAGTTTTAATTTTTCTCAATTTATATATTTATATATTTATTCAACTTTTAATTTGATGTGATGTGTTTTGTTTCACTTTGATTATGTAATTTAAACATAAAATATATAAATAAATAAATATGTTCTACATCTATTTATCATTTTAATAAAAATTAATAAAATGTTATCTCACTCTAGAATTAAATCTAACACTAAAACATGTCTTGCTCGCGTCAGACACCAATTCATAATAAAATCTTTCACGAAACGGACATAAATGTATGTACATACTTATATTATATTATATGATTTCACATTCACATGGTCCCGGGTTCAAATCCCGGGCCTGGCAAGAGAAATTCCCTAGCTGGGGTCTGTGGGACGGAGTCAACCCAGCCTCCGGGAACAACATGGTGGAAAAGCTACTTGATAGTGCCTCCGATCAAGAAAATCAAAGTAAAGGTTGAGAGGATCCGTTCTACTGATCATAGGACACCTCATGGATAGAACCGGCTTGATAGGCGTTGTCCCTGCGTAGGACGTATAAAAGTCAGAGGGTTTTTTTTATATTATATGATTCTTAGTTAATTAATACAATTTGATTTCTAAAGATTACTTGGTCCACTACATACATACACAATTACACATTATTCATCTCTACTCTCTCTCTGTGTTCTCCTATCTTTCACTTTTCGATGAAATTTGAAGGGGAGTTAACAAGTAGTTAACAAGTTGTCTTCAGTAGGGTAGTGTTCGCAACCCTTTGAATTGGTCTTCCTTTTGATCATTTGAAAAAGGATTGGAGGGGGGAGGGGGTGTGAGTTGCATTTAAATTACATTTCAAAAACTACATATACTACTTACTAATAGTAAATCGAATGAGCAATTAGTAGTGAGAAATAAAGAATATTAAAAAAAAAAAATTACATTGTGGAAAAGGGAAAAGCACCACCAAATACACACACACACAAGTTATTCCATGTTTTAATTAAATTGATTGATTCTTAATGGAATTTTATAATAGAAATAGAATATATTTTTTCTAAATTTTATTATGTTTTTTTATTTTAAAATTGTGATGATATTATTATTATTATTATTATTATTATTTAGTCATGGGAATAACCATTGAGTGAGTGTATAATCCATCTACCCTTTCATGCATAATATTTAGAGGTAAATAAATATTTATCTAAAATTAAAAAAAAAAAAAAATTAATATTCATTAAGCATATACACCCATATATATATATATATATATATATATATTATAGTCGTACTCGATGATTGCTTGATAAAAAAAAATTATATATATATATATATATGTATGGTTTTTATTTATTTTTTAAATTTTTTATTAAGTAGATTGATATTTGAAAAAAGTAAAAAAAGTCTATGGATGAATAATAGATATTTTTTATTTTAATGTTTCTTATTATATATTCAAGTTATTTTATATTTATTATACTATAGTTATATAGCACTAAATTATTTATTAAATTATAAATTTTATTATTATTATTAATATTCAACGAACTTTTAGTTTGTTTATAAAATCTATATGTCTGTGTGTCTGTCGCCAAAAATTTTCGATATTTTCACTTTTAATTTTGGATTCGAGTAGAGCTTAAAAAAGTGTAATTGTAAAGTGGTCTTGATTTTTTAAAATTCGGTTGGGAACCTGGTCCAATCAGCGGTCCAAGTTGAAAATTTCCCATATATTATAACTACTGTAATTAGTGTTATTATAATGTAAAATTGTAAACAAAAAATGTTATTGTAAACATTAAAAATATGCCCGGGAACATTTGGGAAATTCCTGGGAACATTAAGAAAGTAAACGATGATGATAAATATGAATAAAAGTTGGTTGATAGAAATGCTTCCTAGCATTGCCAGATGTTTTATTATTTTATTTAAAAATTATAGTAAATACAATAAAAAAAGAAATAATGTAAGTATATGATTCATATAAATAAGTAAATAATTTTTTTATTTTCAACTTAAAAATTATTTACTTATTTTTTTTAGCATTAGCATTAGCATTAGCATTTTTTTTATAGCATTAAGTTTAGTATAAGTGTATATTAAACTAAACGAATGTAAATTTTCATAAATGGATAATTATATATAAATATTAATATTAATATTTTGTTTCAGTTTTATTCCTTGCTGGAAGCTAATCAAGTAGCCAACACAACACTCAACTATCGCCAAGCAACATTGTTTGCGCCAACAAATCAAGCATTTCAAATTTATTCGGGACCAGCGGACAACAATCTCATTCTCTATCATATGAGTAAGTAATCTATATTTTAGTTTTAATTTATATTATAGAGATATATTTTATTAACATTAGAATTATACATATTTACACCAAAAAAAAAAAAAAAAAAAAAAAAAAACATAAATAATAAAAAAAAAAAATATGAATAATTGTTTAGAAAACGGGAAGCTTCAGGGATTTGGATGAAACTTTGACAAACGATTATTCCATTTTTAATTTCAAAGAAGCAATATTTCTCAGTCTCTCTTCTAGTTTATGAGATAAAAGTTATTAAAATTTTATATATAAATTCATTTAAATTCTATTAAGCTACCATGTTTTATTCATTTGGCCAACATAGGGCTCCACTAATTATCTGGGGTTTTTTTAGTTTGGTTTGGATATATGAAAATTAAAAACACGAAAAATTAATGAATAAGTGAATAATTAGTGAATTAGTGAATTATTAAATTATTAAATTGCTTCTCATTCATAACTAGTTTATCTGTCAAACTTTAATAATTTTTATCTCGTAAACTATGAAGATACCGAGAGATATTGCATAAGGAAAGTTTAATTGGAATTGAACAAGGAATCTACTGGTAAAGTTTCATTCAAATCCCTGAAGCTTCTTGTTTTGTAAACAATTTCCATAAAAAATGTTATTAATCATATTAATAATTATTAGTCCTCTCAAGTATATTGTATTATTATGTACTTGCCTATATAGTATATTTATTTATTTATTGCTTATTAATAGTAATGGTTTAATAGAATATATTTATATGTATTTAGTATAATTTGTATAATTTCTATTTTGTTTGTTACAGCAAATTTAGCAAAAACACTTGATAATTTGGGTCATTCAGTCTTTTCCGAATTGGAGGGCAATCCGCCATTATGGGTGACACGAACCGAATCCGGTGACATTTATATTAATAATGCTAAAGTATTAAAAGAGCGTAGCAATATTATAAGGCAAAACTCGAAAAAGAATAAACAAGTGTTGCATGTCATTGATCGGGTATTAGAGCCTGTCATGGGCAAAGCAGAGTCCCAACTTTACAATCCAGATGCATTAATGTTTTTAAATCAATCAGAAAATTTTGAACTTGGAACACATCGAGTACGGTAAGTTTATCAAAATTTTATTTTTTTTATTTATTTTCTTTTTAATTTTTTAAAAAAAATCAAATAAATATCCTTAGAATTTAAATAAATAGAATAAATAAAAAAAGAATCAAACACACACACACACGCGAGGTTTGTCCCCTTCAAAGTAATTCCACGGAAGATATAATTCATTTATGCCAGTCATCGCTTCTTTCAATCTTCGAAGCACTTCTGAAATGCGCTTTTTGATATGGCCAGCAGCTCGTTCTTCGATGATTTCGATTTTATCTCATCCATTGTGGCAAAACGCTTTCCATTCATTGGACTCTTCCGTTTTGAGAATAGAAAAAAGTTGAATGGAGCCAAATCTGGTGAATACGATGGTTGAGGCATGATTATGCTGTTGTTTTTGGGCAAAAAATCACGGACAACCAATGATGTGTGAGATGGTGCATTATCGTGAGCAGAATCCATGATTTGTTTTTTTCACAATTAAGATCGTTTGAACCGTATTGCTTCACGCAAAAGTTGCATCACTTCCAAGTAGTACTCCTTATTTTTTTTTAAGTAACAAATCGAAGAACACTTGAAACGTGACTAACTTTTTCAGTTGTCAAACACAAACTACTAATCCAAAACGACTGATAAGGTCAATATATAGGAAACATTTGTGTACCAAAATAAAATAAAAAAAAAAAAAAAAAAAAAAATTCGATAATCGAATGTACACAGCCCGCGAAAATTCATATTTCATCTTTTCTTTTGAACAGACCTCTCGTGTTCGAATGTATTTATGAGGGAGATAAAGAAGGTGTTAAGCTACAGTTATACAATTTAAATCCTACTGTGTAAAACAGATAAGCTCCTCTTTCTATTCTATTCTATTATAAAAGCTTCTTCTTTTGTAGAAAGCTTACAAGATTTCATTCCTTTTAAATCCCAACCACCATAATAACACCATTAATCCTTAACATAATTACTAACAAAATATTTATTTCAATTGGATATAAAATGATAATAAAATAATTAACGAAAAACATTTAATTGCAATTTAAAAAGGTTGTGGCGTCAGATTTAATCTTAATTATTTTGTAAATAATTGTAAATATATTTAGTAAAAATTGAAATTATTTATAAATTCAAATGTGGTGCCTCACACCACGAGTAGATGGCGTCACGGAAACGGCACCAAACAGGGACGAGAATGACATTATAGAGAAAGTGTATATCAGCGGTTGCCAAAGTGGTGGTCCGCGAGAAAATTTCGCTGGTCCGCAGAAAAATGTGGACTCATCATGTTAAGTTATGTTTTAAGATGCATTAAAACATGATTCAATTCATAACAATTCGTGATAAGTTATAAAAACTCAATGTTTATGTGTTCTTTGATAACAATTTTTATTTATAAATATATTTAACACTTAAAAAATCCTATTAGTGGTCCGCGGGATTTAAATTATGAATTAACTGGTCCGTGAGGTCAAAAAGTTTGGCGACCGCCGGTGTATATAGCGTGGATGTTATGATGTATATTAAATAAAGTTTTTATGTGAATAGTTTTATAGGATTCGTCTCATCTTTGTTATTCCAACATCTCCCTTACTCCGACACTAAACAAATATTATATTAAATTAAATATTGTACTATAAATATAAAAAAAATTTAATATCGTATTAAAAAAGGATTAATTATATAAATTTAGATATTATTTAAATAAATTAAAATAGAATGTATTTTTACTATCTCGCCAGAGATAGTATTACGATCAAGAAAATTTTCGATGTCGAAATTTTGATGTTTTTATACGTTTTGAAGGTTCCTGAATCATTTTCACTAAGATTGAAGGTTTGTGTATGTAGACAAGATTACGCAAAAACGGTTTGAGCTAGAATCATGAAATTTAATATTCGGGCATTATTCAAAATTCGTAGATTTCTATCAACTTTTGAGAAATGTATTATAGCTCAACCGGAAGAGAGTCATTACCTACAACGTTGTGATTTTTTTTCCTCTAAAGTGACCGTAAAAATAAAGAGATAAGTATATTTGATACTTTTTCACATGATTAAAAATTGTATAAAACTGCTATATATAGAATTTCAGCTTGATTGAATCGCTGAAAGTACCGGAATTAATTTTTTAAATTTTTTAACACGTTAACTGCCAATCACGCGCCAGCATGTGACGTAGTGTCATCAACAAAGGGCCAAATATGAGCTGGTTTAATAAATATTATTTATTAATTTATAATTAATAATTTATAATTAATTAAATTTAATTTAAATATAATATATTATGTTATTTAATCCAATTCAAATATGCGAGATAGTCGAGTGGAGACACTCCAGCTTATTATATTTATTATAGAATTAGTAGAATTATATTTTGTATAAATGATATTAAATTCAGTCTTGATGAAGTTACTGAACCAAAAGATTATAAATAATTTGTTATTGTTATTTTGTGTAAATTGTCTGATTGGATAATAATAATGGTAATGGTAATGGTGATGGCGATGGTGGTGATGGTTTATTGGATATTATTTATGCAAAAATCAATGACAAGTGTGAAGAATGTTATCGTGATGTTGTGATGTGGTGGGCTTGGCATTCTTTCTCTCTCTTGCTTAGATTTGCATCCTCTTTAAATCCTCTCCCTTTTATTCAACCTTTACCCTTGTGGATCCACCACATTCTTCTCATTTTTTTTCTATTCAACTCATACACATTAACCCCTCCACCCATTCCATCACTACACTTATGCCCACTGTATAACGTTTTTTGAATAATATTCTACGACCAACGACAAGTCACGTTCCTTTCTTTCCCCTCATCCTCCCCTTTCACCCCTCCTCTCTCTTTCTTCTATGCATCATATTCTTTATATATATATATATACGTCTTTTCATCTCTTTTCATATTATAATATGATAATGCATGGTTCATTTGTCGCTATTTATATTTTCTATGCGTTATCTTCTTATCCTTTCTATCGATTTCTTCTTCCATCGCCCTTACACAGCATTTATAAATATTTTAGTAATATAAATATTATAATAAAATAATTTTAAATTTTTTTTTCTTCTTCTTCTTCATTATCTTTTCAAAACTTTAATTGATTATTATTCATTCATATAACCTCTGACTTTGTACGTCCTACGCAAGGACAACGCCTATCAATGAGGTGTCCTATGATCAGTAGAACGGGTCCTCTCAACCTTTACCTTGATTTTCTTGATCGGAGGCGCTATCAAAAAGCTTTTACACAATGTTGTTCCGGGAGGTTGGGTTGACTCCGTCCCATAGATCCCAGCTAGGGAAATTCCCTTGCCAGGCCCGGGACCATGTGAATGGGAGGCAGGTTTGCTACCCACACACCCAATGGCGCCTTTTATCATTAATATAATATGGTAAAAGAATAATAATTAAATAATCTGACAGATTAAATAGAAACAGAGAAATTATATTATACATAAATGAGATGTATAATGATTTACTCTAGTAATACGTATATTTAGATTCAAAAACATAAATCGACCATATTACGTATTCTCAACAAATCAATAGGAACTTTTATCTTTTGCCATTAAATTGTTCCAAATTTTTTCAGTACAATCAACTTAACTAAATCAAATCATTCGAAATGGCTGTAAATTTAAAATGTCTCTTAACTTTTACAATCCTGTCCACTTGTGGTTCCTGTCATTTAATTATATATAAGATATATATATATATACTCGTATAAATCAATTTCTGTTAGAATAGAATAATGATATTAAAACCACATACGCCTATTTTAAAAAAAAATCATTTTTAAAATTATCAACTTTTTTTTATTACATTGATATTTACGTTTTGAATAGAAAATTTTATTATTAATGATTTATTTTAACGAAATTTATATAATTTCCAATGATCTAATCCACTGATTCTCAACCACTGTGCCACGAGTTGGTTCTAAAAAAAAAAAAAAAACTGTAAACCGTTTTTGAGACCATTTTTTTTCAATATGGTAAACTTTTACACTTCTCTTTTTCTTTGTGTTCCGCCAAATTTTTATACCGTTAAAAATGTGCCGCGGCAAAAAAAAAAGTTGAGAATCACTGATCTAATCATTTTATTTGTTAATTATAAAAAAAACAATAAAATATTATATAACTCTACTATGATATAATATTTTTAAAAAATTTATTTTTTTTTTCGATTTCATTCGAAAAATCAGTCTAGTATGATTTTTAATAAATAAAACGTTGAAATTATTTTAATTAATATGTGTGAATCAAAATTAAAGAAATTAATTTTTAATAGTATTTTTTTTGTTTTTTTTTTTTGTTATTAAATGATTGACGGCTTTATGTTTAGGTATATATTGTACATATGTACTTAGGAATCTTGAGATACAATCTATGTACTTTTTAAGATGTATCATGTCTCGATGGTAAAATAAAATGTAAAACAACAACAACAAAAAAAAACAATTATTTTTTAAGGGTTAATGGTATTATTTCAATTTAATAAAATATGAAGCGTTGTCAATTTATAACGTTGAAACATTATATATATATAAAGGATAATTTGTCATCGATCCAATGAACTGTGTGAAGGCAATGGGATGCTTCTAATAATATAATATATCGATCGATCACACATTCAGGGTGGCAAGAGACTCGTATTTCAGATATAAATAATAATTTCTATTTTTATTTTATGCATTCAGATGGAAAAAAAATTTCCATGTTTTTGTTATTTAAAAATATTAGCTGAAGTGTCACCACTCGACTATCACGCAATTTGAATTGGATTAAATAACATAATATATTATATTTAAATTAAATTAAATTAATTCAATTATAAATTAAAATTAATAAATAATATTTATTAAACCAGCGCATGATTGGCCAACTCTTTGTTGATGGCACCCCGTCACGTTTTGGCGCGTGAGATTCAATCAAGCTGAAATTCTATATATAGCAGTTTTATACAATTTTTATTCATGTGATGAAATTGATCAAACCTATATCTTTATTATTACGGTCACTTTAGAGGAAAAAAAATCAAAACGTTGTAGGTAATTATCCTCTTCCGGTTGAGCTACATTTCTCAAAAGTGGATAGAAAACTACGAATTTTGAATAATGGCCATATACCAAATTTCATGATTCTAGCTCAAACCATTTTTGCGTAATCTTCTCTACACACACACACAGTCACATATTTTTCTCAACCTTAGTGAAAATGATTCAGGAACCTTCAAAACGTATAAAAACATCAAAATCTCAACATTAAAATGTTCGTGATCGCATTACTATCTCTGGCGATGACTGTAAACATGGAGCATTAATTTAAACATTCATGATATTTAATTTAAATTTTCAAATCAATTTTTTTAAAAATAAATATTCTCTTGATTGAATCTCCAATTAATTGGTTATCGTATCATTTAAATCATCATATCTTTTTAAATTATAAGTAGAAATATCACTTGAAAATTTAATTTTTTTTTCTGTTTATGATTGATTGATTCTCGTTATTCAATTTTTTAAAAACTTTTTTTAAATATTTTTTCTAATATTTTATTTTATTATATACTTATATTTTTATATTCATTAATAAATTACAACTGAAATAGAATTTTAATCTTTACAGTGGCGTACCTAAGGGGGAGGGCGGTGGGTGCGGTCCGCACCGGGCGGCACTTATCTTGGGGCGGCATTTTTTATATTTAGTTATAGTTGTAAAAAGTAACTTATTCATTTCATATTTATTTTTTTTCTTTCTTGAATAATAAATGATTATTATAAGTTTACTATTTGATTTATATAAATTATGATCAACTATATGATTTCGAATATTATTCCTCGGTGTATATAAATGCATTTTAGCTTAAATTTTGAATTCAAATTCCAAGAACAGGATAATAATTTTATTTTATTGTATTCATTAAAATTCGTTGAATTCGTAAACGCATCTTTAAGATTTTGTTCGGCAAAATTATCTTCATTCTACAATGAGTCAATTAAGACTACAAAATCTTGCAATATTGCCAATAGAACAAGAAATTACAAATAATATAAATTTTGAGAGCATTATACACGATTTTTCTAGTATGAAAGCTAGAAGAGTAAATCTTATATAAATATGTTTATGAGCGCATACAAATATGTGTAAAAAAATTTACTCTCTCTGTGTATTAATTAATATTGATTAAATAACTTAATAATTTATTTATGTGTATTAATTTATAAAAACCACTATTTGATTGACTTATAATAGAAAGGGCGGCAAACTGGAGATCGCCCCGGGCGGCAAAAGTTCTAGGTACGCCACTGAATCTTTATGATATTATGATGATTATTCGAAAGACACACACACACACAGTCACATATTTTTCTCAACCTTAGTGAAAATGATTCAAAATCTCGACATCGAAAATTTGGCGAGATAGTAATAATATGAGAATATATATAGTATAGAAAGATGAATTTTTATTAATATAGTCAAATAGGGTTAAGTTTCCCCTCAAAGATCATGTAAAAGAAAGACTTATTTTTTTGTTTAGTTTTTGTTTCCGCTCAATCGAAATAATATGAACCACAAATGGGAAGTATTTTCTATTTATTTTTATTAATAAATTCTAGATATATAATTAATTAATTTAATTATTTTTTTTTCTAATAGATATTTTGAAATGTGTTAGAATTTAATTATGACAAATATATATATATATATATATATATATATATATATAGATAACATATTTATTTTAGGTATATATCTGTATTTTTATTATTTCAGGAAAAAATGACATATATACTTAATTAAAAAATTGTTCTATTTATTATTCAGTATATTCATAGTAAAAAAAATAAATTAAATATTTTATTATTTTTAGTGCTCTAGAAAAACGTTGTTTTATATAAATATATATATATATATATATATATATATATATATATATATATATTTAATTAATTTACAGTTAAGAAATATATATATATAAAATTTATCTGTTATAAACAAAAATCCCATCCACCCTTTTTCAATCACTTTTCTTTTTATTGAAAATCTTTTCAAGGCAATTAATTAAAAATGGAATCTTAGTCGTCGTCTTTTTTTTTTTTTTTTTTATTGTGACGGTGGTGATTCACCATCCCCGCTTACCCTAAACTCCCTTTCTTATATATATATATATATATATATGTGTGTGTGTCTGTGAGAGTGAGAGAGAAAGAGAGAATTTCTTGCATAGCTGCTTTTAACGACTTGGTTGAAAATGAAGCCTCCTCACTGACATTAGTTGGCCCTACGCCCCACCCCCAATTGGTGGACAGACAGACAGACAGGCAGACGGGAAAGAATGGGTGTCTATATCCACCCTTTACACTCCCCAATCTGCTCCCTCTCAACTACAAATGAAACCATTTGTATGCTACATGTGCTACCCTACATTTGAACTTGCCAATATGCCTGCCTACTTTCTTTTCTTATCACACACACACACACACAAATACATTAATATATATATTCTCTTTCTTTCTTTTATTTCCTTCTAAAGCTTTTGAATTTCTAAAATTGATCATATTATATATATAGAAATATATCATCGAAAAGGATAAAGATTATTATCAAGAGATAGGTTGATGATGACTTTTATCAAATTGTGACATTGATTAATTTACAATGTTAAAGAAAAAGACAAAGAACGATAATTTAACATTTTATATTTTTGATCGTTTTCAACGAACTTTTACTTCGTTTATAAAATCATATAGATTGTATATTATATATATTATATAAAATCATATAGATGTCTGTCGCCAAAAATTTTTGATTTTTTAAATTTGGATTTTGAATTCGAGTAGAGCTTAAAAAAGTGTAATTGGGTCGTAAAAGCGGTCTTGGTTTTTTAAAATTCGGTTGGGAACATCGGTCAAATCGGCGGACAAAGTCATATTATAACTACTGTAATTAGTGTTATTAGAATGTAAAATTGTAAAGGAAAAATGTTTAGACATTATTGAAAACATTTTCATTCGGTAAATTAAATAATTTTATTTCATTTAAATAAATATCTATTTTTCAATATTTTTTGCTCTCTCCATTATTTATCTAATTCTCACAATATACGAGTATTAAGATCATATATATTGGAATTATTTATGCAATTTTTTGATAAATATGAATAAAAGTTCGTTGATAGTAATGCTTCCTAGCATTCCCAGATGTTTTTTATTTTATTATCATTTAATTCATTTTTTCTTATTATTTTATATTTATATAAAATAAATATTCATTTATATAGATTATGTAGAGGTTATTATTATTATTATTCTTTTTTTTCATGACAAAATGTCAAAAAATCATAAAAGTATATATTTATTTAATATAAACTAAAATAAATAAAAACATTCATTTAATAAGAACCCCTGAAAATTATGCAACATAAATACACGATAAGCTGGAGTGTCTCCACACGACTCTCTCTTAATTTGAATTGGATTAAATAACATAATATATTATATTTAAATTAAATTGAATTAATTATAAATTATAAATTAAAATTAACAAATAAATAATATTTATTAAACCAGCGCATGTTTGGCTCTTTGTTGATGGAGATTTGTAATGAATGAATTAATATATTCCAATGAGAGCATTAAAAAATGAAAAATGAAATCAATGATCAAAAATTAGATAACGTTTAGTCGTAAAAATCAAATAATTTAATCCAAAAGAAAAAAAAACATGAATAACTAATAAAAATATTCATTTTAATAGAAAGTGTGCATAGAAAACAAACAATAGATAATATTTCTAATTAAATTAAAGAGAATGAATAAAATACTTATTAATGAATTACCTGGCAAGGTGGACGGACACTCAGCCCACTCAGCCCAACCGGTCACATTCACTTTGCAATGTAAACTAAAAGTTTTCATTAAAATAAATATTAAAATAAGTAAATTTTAATCCCATTTTTATTTATATTCTGTTTTCCATGAAATTTAACCGAGTAGCTTATCGCACGATTAGAAAAAAAAAATTATTGGAATTGTACCCTTTTACTTTTTATTTAAAACAAAATAATATTATATCTAATGTATATTATAACAATAATTTATTATATTTATTAAAGAAATAATTTAAAAATGAATATTGACTGATAATCATTTACTAAGAATCGGATATTTATGAAATAAAATAAATAAATTATATAATATATTATATTTATAATATATATTAATATATTAAATAAATAATTTATTAAATAAAATTTTATTTTTAATGAATCTAAATATATATATATATACTAATGATATTATCACAAAAATAGAAATGTAAATAATATTTTCATCGCGTAAATAAATAAATTAATTAATAAATGTTAATAATTAATCATAATAAAAAGGAGAGGATTGTAAATATATAATAAATAATTCATTTAATACTAATCATATTACATATACCAATCTAGGTTCTTATTTCTTATGAATAATATACCAAAAACGACTTATAAATTATAAATTAAAATTAATAATTAATATTGATTATACCAGCGCGTGTTGGGGTCTTGGTTGATGGCACCCCGTCACGTTTTGGCGCGTGAGATTTGCAGTGTTAAAAAATTAATTCTGGTACTTTCTGCCATTCAATCAAGCTGAAATTCTATATATAGCAGTTTTATACAATTTTTAATCATGTGATGAAATTGATCAAACCTATATCTTTATTATTACGGTCACTTTAGAGGAAAAAAAATCAAAACGTTGTAGGTAATTATCCTCTTCCGGTTGATCTACATTTCTCAAAAGTGGATAGAAAACTACGAATTTTGAATAATGGCCATGTACCAAATTTCATGATTCTAGTTCAAACCATTTTTGTGTAATCTTCTCTCCACATACACACACACACACACATACACACTTACACACAGACATACATTTTTCTCAACCTTAAAATGATTCAGGAACCTTCAAAACGTATAAAAACATCAAAATCTCGACATTGAAAATTTTCTTGATCGCAATACTATCTCTGGCGAGATAGTAAAAATCAATGAAAAAATGAAAAAATCTTAAATAAAAAAAATAAAAAAATGAATTAAATTCAAAATAATAATAAAAATTATTCAAATATGTTGTTTGTTTATTATAACAAGTATAATAATCGTAATAATAATAATAATAATAATATTATATTTTTGTTTTAGATCGTTTCGCCAACGAGTAGAGCTCACAAATAAAAGCAGTGTTTTTCGTGCTGATGGCAGACACACCTTCTTTATTCCAGTTGATGAAGGATTTAAGGTGATTTATCCATGCTCTCCCCCCCCCCTCCAATCTACCATCTTATTTACTTAAGTATAATATGTTTTAATATTTTTAAAATTAACACTCTTGTATTATATTTTTTATTAAGATTGATCGAAATATTTATTTTCTTATGAAATTTGTCTACCTAATAACCTCCCTAAATACGATCATGTTATCTCATCATCATCTTTTTTTGTAGGATTAAATCCAATTCATTGGAAAATTAGAATTGATTAAAAAGGAAATAAATATGAATTTGTTTCAAAGTTTATTAGTGAATTTTGTAAATAAAACCACATATTGATATTTTTTATTGTAAATTCATTCAAGAAAAATACAAAAAATATACAACGTTTCGATTGCTACTTCTGCAGAAGATTGATCGAAATATTTATTTTCTTATGAAATTTATCTACCTAATAACCCCCCTAAATAATAAATAAATTCTGCACAAGTAGCAATCGAAACGTTGTGTATTTTTTGTATTTTTCTTGAATGAATTTACAATAAAAAATATCAATATGTGGTTTTATTTACAAAATTCACTTATAAATAAAAACAGCCACCAAAACTTTAAAAATTTAATTGTTTTAAAGTTATCATCAAAATTTCTCTGGCTAAACCCAGTTAGAATAATTAATATACAGTAGAACTTCGATAAGTTAAAGTCCAAGAGAAACACGAAATATTTTATGTTAGAGAAGTTATAAGTTATCAAGGGTCTATGTTAGGGATAGGCGCATAGGTTTATAACATTTTTTAAAGGCTAAATCATGTCGTTTCTTAAAATTCTCTAACCAGTCATTTTTGATTTTCAGCGAATTAGCCAACTTTTCAGCTTTTTCTATCAGTATTGGTCACTAACACTGATGTTTTTTCTTCAATACTGTTTGAACCACGTAAACAAACATTCTTCTAAATTAGGCAATTTTTCATCTTTTACATTGAAGTCTTGTTTCTGCAATTACTTACTTATTTAAGTTATAAAGGTTGCGTATTTTAAGTTATTGAGGTTTGGGGCTCTGATGGGAAGGGAACATATTATTTTCTCAAGTTATAGAGGTTTTTAAGTTACCGAGGATTGAGTTATCGAGGTTTTACTGTATTATTATAAATACTCTCAAATACCTATAAGAAAATTTTCGCAAATTTTTCAGAAATTTGAACTTTTATGTAAACTAGTACTTTTATTACTTGGAAAACTGTTTATGATAATGTTTTATCGAATTCAGTTTTTGTAATATTTTATTTCAATTTATTTTTAAAGCTTTTTTTTTTATCTAATTATACATGTGTTTTATAAAACATTTCATAATAAATAAATGATCGAAAGATCAATGAATGATTAATAAATCCATATAAATTTATATATATATTTATAGCAATGATAAAATTGGGTAGGAATCTGCAGTACCTAAAATTATTATATTAATAAAAAATAATCAAAAGGTTACAATAAAAATAAAAGAAGCAAAAACAAGAAAAATAAAAAATAAATGTCTTTCATTTTAATAAATTATAAATTCATTAAAAAAACATTAAATATTTTTTATCGGTTAATCTGTTAGATATTAGAATATAGAAAAAATTAATTAATTAAAAAAATACTTTTTGAGTTTTAAATAAATCAAATCATAAGCCTTTTAATTTTTTTTTTTTTTTTGATCTTAAATTAATTTTGTTGAGTGATGTAAAAAGAAAAAGTTGAAATACAATTGAACAAACAAAAACAGAGGAGGAGGGGAGGGGGGGGGGGTGATGAAAGAATTAATTTAAAGAAGTAACACACACATATACTTAAATCAAACCTCTCTTCATCTTCTTCTTTCTCTTCCTTTTTAATTTGCTTACCATTTTAATAAAAAATTTACTGGAAAATCAAAAAAAAAAAAAAAAAAAAAAACAAATGAGTAAAAAATAAATATAAAATTTTAATTTAAATATTTATTGTAATATAAATTATATATAAATAAAAATATGTACCATATAAATATCAATGATAGTTTAATATAAAATGTAATATTTTTAATGATACATATTGACTTGTCTTTCTGTCTTGATTCAATAGAACTACAATTTATATAATATCATTCTTAAATTATGAAAATAATATAAATATAAGTATATTTTGATATAAAAAAATGCATAGAGATCATGCAATTCCCAGTTATGCAGTCTCCGTCATCCCCCAGTGACCGCATCTTTCTTTGGCCCATAAATTCTTTGCAGAATCCTTTTTTCAAATACTCTAAATCTACTCTCGTCTCCTAACGTCATAGACCATGCCTCACACCCATATAATACAACTGGCAAAATAATTATTTTATATATTTTAATTTTTATCCCCTTTGATAATAATTTTGATGCGATAAGCCCTTTTACTGAATGAATATTCAAGGATTATGAATAAATTTTAGAAAAATATAAATATTCGTTTGTTTTTTTTTATTTATATTTTTTTTCCTCAATTTTTTCTTTCTTTTTTTTTTTTTTGTTTTTTTTGTTTTCAATAATTTGATCCCGATATTTTTTTTAATATTAATAAGATAATCTTACATTTAGTTCTAGCTTAGTTAGTTTAATATTATATATTGACTATATTAAGAACTACAATATCAAAATAGATAGAAATGTATGTCATCATTTTTCGTCATGACAAGTTCAAAATAATAATAAATGTAATATAATAATAATAATAATAATAAACCTCTGACTTTGTATGCCCTACGCTAGGACAACGCCTATCAAGTCGGTTATATAAATGATGAGGTGTCCTATGATCAGTAGAACGGGTTCTATCAACCACTACCTTGATTTTCATAATCGGAGGCGCTACTTTTTATCAAATAGCTTCCCAATTTTGATCCTGGAGGCTGGGTTGACTGCGTCTCATAGACCCCAGCTAGCTAGAGAAATTCTATTGTCAAGCCCGGGACTTGAACCCGGGACTACGAGAATGTGTGCCAGCTACGCTACCTCCTGCCTTGTGGTGTTTTCAAATATAATAATAATATAAATAATGATAGATTAAATTGTATTCATTTTTTTTTTATTTAAGTATTTTTAAAAAAAAAGAAATCAATATCTTATGATTATCAATAAATTAGAATCTATTTTTGTTGTTATTATTGTTACAGCCACCACCACGGCCTTCTAAAATCGACGGCAAAGTTATCGACGGACATATCATTCCTAATCATGTTCTCTTCACGGATGCCACACCAAAGGATCATGAATTTGAGACGTTAGCTTTTGGCGATATGATTAAAGTTTCTGTTTCTTTTACATCCCAGGCTGATGGCAAACATGGTATTGGTCAGTAACGAAACACACATACACCCTCTTCTCTCATTTTCATTACATCAAAGAAGCTCTTCTTTTCATTTATTTCAAATCAAAGAAATAATAAATTTAAATTTAAAGTTAAATTTCTCCATTAAAAAATAATTTATGAATTATTTTAAGTAGGATATTCAAAATTTCAAAATTTCTTAAAATTTCTTTAAAATTATTATTTTTTTTCTTTTTTTTTATCTTTCTTAACAAGAGAAAGAAAGATTTGTTATTATATTGGTATACGCATTTAAAAAATATTAAATTAATTTTATTGAAAAATTATAAAATTATTAAATTGTTTCCTTTTTTTAGCTTATGTGAAGAGTAACACAGTACTTGGGGATAAACAACATACAAATGGTGTGGTGCTTGCTGAAATTATGAAAGCCAATATTCCAGTGAAAAACGGCGTTGTCCATTTAATTCATCGTCCTTTAATGGTAGTTGACACTACCGTCGAACAATTCCTTAAGGTATTTTCCATCCATGCAAATTATTAATATTATTATTATTCAATTTCGAAATTTTCAAAATTTCTTAATATTATTAAAAAAAAATTATATACCTATATTATTTAAAAAAAAAAAGAAAAGAAAAGGAAAAAAACAAAATCTTCTTTTCAAATTTTTCTCATATTTCCTCTTCCTCTCATCTCTCTTTTTAATTTATCCCCTCCCACACCCCACACCCATAAATTAAAAAAAAAAGGTATTATTACACTTGCTTGCAAATTATTGCTATCACATTTCATTAAACCAATATATTTCGTATATAATATATAATAAATAAATTTATCATTTTTTCAAATTCATTTCGAATAATTAATAAGTGATACTATTTATTTTAAAAATTATATTGTTATTTAAAATTTAGAAAAACAATATTATATATCTAATAAAACACTACATACGATATCAATTTTATTGGGTAGTTGTTCGGTTTATATATGACGACTACAATAAGAGTGTTGATATTTTAGTATAATAATGTTTTATTGAAACATGTACAATCGGAAAGTTACTTTCTGACATTTGTACATTCGAAGGTGTTGTATGATCAGTACAACGTCAAGCGTCATTTTCAAATGATACCATATCATATTTTACATAAATATTAATTATTAACTGGAAAAAAGTAATAATAATATTTAAAATTACGGGGACCAAGTAAAAAATGAAATAATAATAAAATGAATGAAATAACCTTTATATAAACAAATTTCACTTTCTATACATATTTAATGTGAAATGTGAATACATACAATAAACGAAAATGTTTAAAAAATAAGTATACTATAGCCATATAACTACTAATAGGTAATTAATTAATTTTCTGATGGAATAAAAGGAAAAAAAGTTTCTTATTTTCGATTTTAATAAAGAAAATAACATTTAAAAAAATAAATTCCCTACATTTTAGTTTATTTTTTCTAAAAATGTTTTAATGAAATTATATAATATTAGGATTATATTTATTTTATCTTATTTTTTAAAGGTTTTCCATATAATAATAAAATTATTTTTTTAATCCGTTTCACAAAAAAATATTATGGAGTACATTCTTTCATGAATATTCTTGTTCTTATTATTATTCTTTTAATATATGTATTATATTTGATTTATTTATTTGTTTTTTTAATTAAAATAATTTTGAATTGGAGTAATAAGAGTAAAGTAAGAAAAACAGAATAGAGCAGCAGCAAGCAAAATCAGCACCTGTGCTACACCCACGTAGCTAATTACTCTTCCACGCATAGGCACTCTTTTTTTTCATTCTTCCTATGCCATTTTTTCTTTTTTTTTAATTTAACTTTATAATTCCCACTCATTCACTTTCACCTTCCTACACATTTGAACAATTTTCCTTTACTAAAAATTAAAATCTGTTTATTGATTAAAAATATATATCAAAAAAATATGTGTCCAAATTCATTTTATTTTCTACAATTACAAAAATTGAATTCAGTGTCTAGCAAACAAATAAACTGCAATTTTTTTTTTTTTAATTTCTCATCTTAACAAATATTGAAGAAAAAAAAATGAAAATTATTAATTTTTATTAACACGACGTTGTTTTTCAACATGTATGTAAACAATTTATTTTTACACGAATGAATTCAACAATAAATAGAAATCAAAAAAAAAAATAAAAATTGAAAAACCAAAGGCAATATAAATATTTATATTTTTCATTTATTAATTGATATTAATTTTTTTATTATTAAATTAAATGGAAATTAATATATATATTTATATATGAATGTATGTAACATCGTGTTAATATTAATTAAATAAAAGTAAAGAGTAAGGTGAGCTAAAGATCTGCAGGGAACAAAAATTCGCAGCTTTGTTAGGTTTTTGGAAATTAAATAGCGTATTTAGAATCTGATTCTATCACAAGTAGATAAATTATATTTTTATCTCATTCCTTTTAATATTTATGGAAATTCTTATGGTTAAAAATTATAAAGAAAAATGAACCGACCAGCAATTTGAAATAAATTAATTTCCAAACGACATTATAATATTTATATAAAAAGTATTAAAAATATATATTTTTATTAAAATTTGAATTAAAATGACTAAATTATTACTCAATTATTAATTACTATTATATTTTAAGTGAAAAATTTCCGACAATGAATATAAAATTAATACTTTGTAAACTACCACTTCCTATTTCCGGATATAGTACATCAAAAGTTGATGAATTCATGCTACTGATGCAATAAGTAAATATATCAGTTATCGCACGACCCTTTAACAAATATTGATATACCTACAATTTTTTAATTATTTATTACAATTTTTAAATGAGTTTTCTAAAAATGACAAAATTTGTTTTCTAAAATGGTATAAATTAATTCAAATGAGATAAATTTTAGATTAATATATAAATTTTAAACTACCAAGCTGTGTTTGTAAATAGAAATTATCAATCAATTTGTTACTTTCAAATATTTTATAAGAATTTATTAAAAACTGCTCAAAACGTTCGCTCGATGAACGATGTACTTATACTTATATTACTTATTGATTTCGAAACCTATAAAATCACGTAAGTTAAATAATCTCATCCTATGTTTCTGCTTCTTTCATAAGAACAAAATCTCTGACTTTTGTACGTCCTACGCAAGGACAACACCTATCAATGAGGTGTCCTATGATCAGTAGAACGGGTCCTCTCAACCTTTACCTTGATTTTCTCGATCGGAGGCGCTATCAAGTAGCTTTTCCCCAATGTTGTTCCTGGAGGCTGGGTTGACTCCGTCCCATAGACCCCAGCTAGAGAAATTCTCTTGCCAGGCCCGGGACTTGAACCCGAGACCATGTGAATGTGAGGCAGGTTCGCTACCCACCCACCCAATGGCGCCTTATGCTTCTTTCATAGGAAGGACAAAAAAATTTCCAAACAAAAACTGCGGATCTTTGCCCCATCTTACTTCACAATTATAAGATATATATATATATATATATTGTTATTGTTGTGTTGGTGTTGTTGTTGTTGTTGTTGTTGTTGTTGTTGTCGATAATGATGATGATGATATTATTTTTTTCTTGTAAAATGCACAACCATTCACAATTTTACTTTTTTCAAAAATATCTCAATATATATATATATATAATAAATATATATTTACCGTAAAAACAACATTAATAATTTATATATATCTTCTCTTGATTATATTTTTTATTTTACCGATCTCTTTCTATCTTTCTTTCTCTCTCTCTTTCTCTCTCTCTCACTCTCTCTCAATACATCCACTTCTGAAGTCATTCAAGGTAAACAAAAAAATACTTGAAAAACATTTAACAAATTTATTCATTTTTTTTCTCTTTTTTTTTACCCTTTTTATTAATTATTCAAATTTTTTTTTTTCATAAATTATTTTTTTTTTATTTTTTCAATAATTATTTATTAGACATTTATTTATTATTCTAGTTATGATTTTGTTTTTTATTGTGTTTTTTTCCATAAATGAATCCATTTGTTATTATTTAATTATTTCCTCTTCCATTTCGATAGAAAGTAGATTTTAATTTTTTAGATATATATTTGATTATAAGTATACTTTTTAAGATAATCTTTTTATATTTAATATATAAATACTATGAATATTTTTTTAATTTTTTTTAAATATTTTCCATGGTAATTTGTGTGATATATATATAGTGTTTTTTTTTGTTATTGGTAATGATTTCATATGGAAATTTATATCTTAGTGCAGTGTTTTCCAACCTGTGGGGCGCGCCCCACCTAGGGGGGAGGGGGCGAGACTGTTGTAAAGGGAGCGCGAAGTTATTAGAACTAATTTGTTTTCTAAAATCTATAATAATCTATAATATGTTTTTGCTTAATTGAGTGTGTGTGGGTGTGTAATGTGTATGTGTTATTTTGTAGGCCATTAAATAAATTACTATATTATGTGAGTATTTATGAAATTAGATTATTACAATAAAATTAAGGGGAACGCAAGAATTTTTTTTTAAAAAAAGAAGGGCGCCGGTACAGAAAGGTTGGAAACCACTATCATAGTGATTTGTGGACAATTCTTTATTATAGGAGAATTTTTAGAATTTATAAAATAACAATAAAACAAAGATTGATAGTAACAATTTGGCAGAAAAAAATCTTAATATAATATTAATAATTTATTTTTCTTTTTTTTAATATAGTCTTACAAATAGAGAGAATAAGTATTAAAATTGGGAATTTTGGGATTGGAAAGTAAAAAAAACAAACTTTAAATCTTTAAAATTTGCTGTTTTTTTTGGATTTGTATATAAAAACAACACTAATAATACTTACTTAATATGTTTATTGATAAATCTGTTAATATGTATAAGGTGAATGTAGGTACTAGTAGTTGACACTACTATAAGGATAACTTTATGACAAAAATTTGATATCTACTATTTTTTATCAGATATCATTTTTGGTGTGGTTTTTGGTGATATATTGGTTAATAAGTAGAATTTATCTTGATCCCAACGCAATTTTCTATATTTCTTTTACTTTTTATATTTTTTTTAACATTAGCATCTAAAATCACCATCAATAGTTGACAACCTTAAAATTTGGTAATATGGATATTCAATTAAAAATATTTAATATTGATGTCAATAGTAAAAAATAAAAATAAAAATTCGTGATATGTCTCCTGTTTTCCAACCTGTGGGGCGCGCCCTCCCTGGGGGGCGCGAGACTGTTGTAAGGGGGTCGCGATGGTATTAGAACCAATTTCAAGTGCCCGCAAACTTTTGAAAATTTTCGATTTTTTTTCAATTTTTTTCAATATGGTTCTAAAAAAGGTAAGATGATTTTGTGGCAAAACTTTTGAACATTTTCGATTTGTTTTTGTTTTTTTTAAAAAAAACAAGGTCAAATGATTTTGCGATGCTCTGAACCATGGCCCACCCTTGTTATATTATTTCAGAAATGTACCCAACTATTGTAAAAGGAAATTAGATTCTTACAAAAATTAAGGGGGGCGCAAGAATTTTTTTAAAAAAAGGGGGGCGCCGGTATAGAAAGGTTGGAAACCACTGTCTTAAGCATTCAAAGAACAAAATATGAAAATATTCATTTGTTAAATTCTATAAAAAGTAATTGAACTGTTATGCCGTTACTCAAACGGTGACTCAAAACTTTTATAAATATTTACACATCTTCAATAGAGAAGGAATTACTTTCATATTAAAAATGTTTAGACATATGATATTAAATATACAAGTGTCAACTATTAGTACATTTACTACTATATTTATATATAAATATAAAATTTATTTTATAATATGACGGAACACTCTCTCTTCCCTGGCTGGATTATACATATATATATATTTCGCTTTGACAGTTATTTATTTATTTTTAAATACAATTTAAATCGATTAGATTGTATTTAAACACCTTAGAAAATTAAATTAGAGCATGAATGAAAGAAATCCATCAGTTAGTATTTAGAATAGAATGAAAATGTTATGAGGGAATGAATGAATGTGTGTGGGTGGTTGAAAAACACGAAATTCTGAAAATTCATGAAAAACATTCACTTTACTTTCATTTTCTCATGAAACTCTTACCAATAATAATATTATATTAGTTTTAATTTAATTTCAAGTAGATGTGTGTTGAGTGTGTCTGTTTTTTTAATAGAGTACGATTGTGCCCATTTTTTGTAGACGAGATATGATAATAAATTAATTTTAGATCTCATTTCCTCTTTCCTAAATTTAATATATCCATTTCATTGAAAACTGCACACACTGCATGACAATTTCTCTCACATTCTTTTATTTATTATTTACTTATTTATTTATTTACACGTCTTCAGCACAATTTTCTTTTTCTTTAAGCTCGCTTTTCTGCTTTCAAAATTTCTTTTAAAACTAAAAACTCAACCAAAAAAACTTTTTGTTATTAGAAATATTTGTATAAAATTTTATTATTATTATTGTATTGTTTTTTGGTTAATCTCATCAGGACTTTGAATTGGAATTGGAATTGAATCGAAAACGTGTTTAATCTCGAATTTGTGGTGGGGGGAGGGGGGGTGGAAAAGTAAGAATACTTGAAAAAAATATGATTCCTTTCAAAAAATTGTGATGATACTAGATTAAATAAATTCATTCTAGGAATAAATGCCCAAAGTGATAGATAATATATATATATATATATAATATAATATAATAGATGTTTAAATCAGGGCTTCGAACCGGAACTGAACCGAAAACCGAAAAATCGGAACGAAAACCGGAGCTGAACCGAAAAAAATATCGGTTTATTTCAGTTCAGTACGTGTTCAAGCCAGAGTTGCCAGAAGTGGTGTTTTGGCAACACACAAGCCCGAACTTTTTTCAATTAGTTATGCCTCCCACTGCATGATGTCACTAAAAATTTTGTTTCAAAAATTAACATCGAGTGTCCTAGTCTTACTCTCCCTTCGATTGCGTTGGCAGCGTACGATGAAAAGGAAGACGATTTAGAGAATTTTAGACTCCCTATTTCTACAGATGTTGACTTTGAATTCATATTGAATAACTTTGACCAAGTACGAAGATTAGACAGTAAAAAACATATTTTAGAATTTTGGGAGGAAAATAAAAATACATATCCTCATTTATACAAAATTGCAATGGTGGTTTTGGGAGCTCCTGCAACACAAGTTAGTGTTGAAAGAGCTTTCTCTGGTTTAAAGTTTATTTTACGAGACAATAGAAATAGTTTAAATGAAAATATATTGGAAGATATTTTAATAATTAGCGGTAATTTTCATCTTTTATAATTATAGTTATAATTATAAGTAAATATATCCAGGAATCCTGTATACTTTAACATTAAATATACGAATTTGTTTCGTTTGTTGAGTGTTTGAAAGTAGAGCCATGTAAAAAAAATATTCATACATATATGTTCCGTTTATATATATATATTATATATAAGATATCTTATATTAAATACTTCTAATTATTATACCTTTAATTAATTATTATTATTTATATTATATTGTATCAATTCATGTAGTATGATTTAGGAAATATTTTTCGGGCGCTAATTTATGGCAGACTCGGCATACCTAGACCTAAATTTCTAATCTGAACCGAAAACCGAAACGAAAAAAATAACGATTCGAAGCCCTGGTTTAAATACATTTACATATTTTGAGAATAACTAAAGATTATTTTAAAGATGGCATCTTTTTTCTATTAATAATCTTTTTGGAATAAGATATACTGTGCAACCAACTAGTAATTAACGATTCTATTAAACATACCGATCTTAATGATTTAATATTAGCATAAACCCCAGCTAGACAAATTCTTTTGCAAAGTCCGGGACTTGAACCCGAAATAACAAGAATTTGAGCCTGCTACGCTACCTCCCACCCTGTGGCGCCTTCGTATTGTACCATAGATTTAACAATAAAAGAAAAATTTTAGATTTCTGGGAGAAAAATAAAAAAATACCTATCGAACCTATTTATAATTATTTTTATAATTAATAACTCGGAACTGAAAAAGCGTTATTTTTTTATAGCACAAAAATCGGAACCAAATACAAATTTTTTTTATTTTTATTTTAACAAAATGAAAAAATAAAAGTTTAAAGTCCTGAATGTTGTTATCAAAATTAAGGTGTCAGCGAGCAATCATCAGATTAACAGAAAATTTAGAAATGAAAATCTCTAGCTTTTTTTTCAATCAAAATGTGTAGACATTTAAGCTCCTCATATAAGAACTCCCTTCAGGATTCTTTATTTTTTTTTTATTTTTTGGATGTCTAAAAAAATAATAATGATAGAAAGAAGAATAGAGGAGGATTCATTTTTTTAAACCTTCAATTTATTCTGTTGACACTGCACATTTTCTAATCAATCAATCAATATTATTGTTCAATTTATTCAGAGAATTATTTTTTAATTTTTTTATTTGCCTCTCTTTTGATGTTTCCTGCATATTTGTTTTAATATCTAAATTAAATTTTGTATTAGAATTTGCTATTTTTGCTAGATTTTGTAATTTTTATATATATATATCGTATATATATATATATTACATGTACATTACATTAATTTTTTCTTATCTTTTTATTCGTTTTTTTTTTTAAAAAAAAGATGGGATTTCTGGACCATAATTTAAAAAAATTCAAACATTTTTACATATTTACACAAAACATATCCATTCATAGACACCCACATACATACATACAATAATTTTTTGGGTGTTTCGTTTTTATTTAAATAAAAAAAAAACAAAAACAATTTCAGCATGCAAATTTTTCAATAGCATGATGCTTTGCCTTATTTATTTCTTTTAGTTTTTATTTTCATTAACATAGAAATTTACTATTTATATACCATACTTAACTTATATTTTAATATAATATTTTTTTTTTTAAATAAGTTTTATTATATAAATTATTGATAAACTGATGTGATACTCAATATTTTCATATAAAATAAATATAATTACTTTTTGTTTGTTTTTTTGTTTTTTGAATTCAATACAGTAAAGTTTTAATGAACAAATAATATAATTTTATTTATTTTATATAATTGTTAAATAATTAATAATTAAATTTACTAATCTGTCGATATTTTATATTTAATTTTTTATAAGCTTATAATTTTTAGAGAGAATTTAAAAAAATTTATATTTATAATGTATATTTTTAATTTTTTTTATTTTTTATTTTTGTTTTTTCAATAGGATATACGTATATTTACGTATCTACAATAAATAATTTATAAATATAAATTTCTAAAAAAAAATTTTTTTATGAATTTACACCAAAACATTTTACTTATTTGATCGATTGTTTTATATAATATTTACAAAAAAAAAATTATTATTATAATTATTATATTTTTATTATGAATATATGAAAAAAGAGTTAGAGTTACAATATTGTTAAAATAAACCAATCAAATCTACTCATTTAATTATTTTTTCCTTTAAAATTTGATATTTTATCTTAAAGTTGTGTTATATTAATTAAATAAAAAAAAATGATCACAATTTCAATTAATATATTAATTATATTTATTTAAACAAAATTATACTATACTTGGAATCCCTGTTAATACATAAAATAATAATACAGGGTTATCATTAAAAAATGGTGCGGTTTCGAACATTGTTTAAAGAAAAACAGAATTACTTACAGTTAATGTTGTTTATTAATCTAATTTGTCGTCTCATACAGTTTTTTTACATAATTAATAAATTTCAATATGGGCGCTCTTAGTCGTTCGACAAATGTCCAAACGAGAATCAACTTCTCCCCAAACATTCGCTAACATTGCTTCGGTTATGCTTGTCATTGCTTCATTAATCCTGTTTTTTAAGTGGTTCAGGTCGCCAATTTTTTGTGAATAAACAATGTTTTTGATGTAACCCCACAAGAAAAAATCACAAGGTGCCAGGTCTGGAATCCTTGGAGGCCACAACATAGGTCCTTGCCGGCCTATCCATCTATCTCCAAATTTAAACCAGCGTGTTATGTTATTTTTCTGTGGTGGATCTCTTCCAAATTCACGTCGGAACGCGTGTTGAACTAAAATTACGGATTTTAATTCAGCCATCAAAAAACATACTTTTCTTTATCTTTAACAGAGAACATAGTAACTCACTAAACTCACCGCAACAACAGTACAAGAACGGATGATGAGGTTAGACAGCTTATAAACAAACTGTTGGGTTGTAGGCTTTCAGAGATATCATTTAGAAATTTCCCTACAATCTTCCTACGAATTACTGAAACCGCACCTTTCTTTTATGATAACCCTATATAATAATATATAATAATTGTTATGATTATTTCATGTTCTATATTCGAATCAAAAGTTTCTAAATTTTATTGCAAATATTAATATAAAAACAAAAATCAAATTATATTTTATCTTTTACAAAAAAAAAAAAAAAAAAAAAAAAAAACTAATAGGTATACGATATTTTTTTTCATATATTATTTTATCTTGTAATTTTGTTCAATCAATCTAATATACACCTTTATTATATCAAAAACTGTTAAATATATTATTATATATTTAAAATTAATTCAATCGATGAAATAATATCAAAATTTAAATTTATAATTTATAATTTATAAGAGATCATAGAATTAATGATACTGTTTTCAAAAATTCGTTGAATGACATGTAAAACAACAATATGAGTAACTTTTACTGTTTATTTATAATATTTTTGTCTTTCAATCCTTTCATCTTTCTATGATCTCTTGGATTTTCATAAATTATAATAATCTTTTTATAATTCTTTAGCTGCTGTGTGTGTGTGTGTGTGTGTTTATTTTTATTTTATTCTTTTTATACATTCATTTATATATACATTATTTTTCGGATTTGTTTGTTTGTTTGTTTGTTTGTTTTTTGATTCTATTTAACATTAACACTATAAACTATAATAAAATAAAATAATCTCACTGTCTATCAAGAAAGAAAAACGCTCTTTTAGATAATATTTCTCTCTCTCTCTCTTATCTTCCCTTAATTTCTTCGTATATAGTTTATAAATAATTTTAAAATATGAAAAATAAAAGACAAATTTAGTATTTTTTTTTTTTTTGAATTTTTAAAATTTCACAGTGGAACAGATATCAAGGTTCTCAAGGGATGTTGATTTCAAATAATCCTCATGTAAGTTTATTTTAAATTTTTTTGTTTTTTTTGTTTCGTTTTTGTAATTAACAAAGCCATCTATTTATTTTTTTTCTTATTCCTTTCTTCTCTACCAAATACCACATTTTTTACCTGATTTACATTCCTGTTAATGGAACATTTATTTATTTTTTTCCAATTTCTTATGTAACTTAAATTGTTTGTGATATGAAATAAAAAAAACAACAAATAATACAATTATGTAGATTTCTTAAATGATTTATTGACTAACCATTATTCTGCTCTTGCCCCCACCCCCCACCCACTCAAATCTTAGTAAGAAAATTGACTAAAATTGCGTATATAAATAAATACAAATTATACAGTGAGAGTATATACTAAACTTTGGTGTTTTTGGTTTGGTTCTTTAACATTTTTTTTGTATTTTTGTGTGTTTGTTCTCTTTGTTGGTGGATATTGGTTGATTGTTGTGAGTGGATTTTTTTTATGTTCACTCCAGATTGTAATTAATGTCATTTTCCCTTCTCTGGTTTGCTTTGCATGTAAAACAACTATGCTGCTGCATGGTCTGCAAAAAAAAAATAAAAAAAAAATATAGGACATTGTAAGTACTTTCTATCTATTCTATCTATTCTATCTATCTATCTATTTATGTTATATCATATATCTTCTTTCTTATCTATTACTTACTTATCTATATTTATCTCAAATTAAAAAAGAAATAAAATTTATATTAAATATAAATATAAAAAATAGAAAATAGAAAATAGAAATTTCAAAAAGAGGTCCAGAAATTACCAAATTCATAATTCAGACTTTGTTTTTGTTGTTGTTGTTGTTATTGTTGTAATTCCCGGTCCAAAATATTTAATTCCTGGGCCTTGTTATTCATATTTTAGAAAATTGAACGAAAAAAAATTATTTAATATTTATTTATTTTAAATTGATTTAATATGTATGTATATACAATAAATACATGTATAATATAGTCATTTTTAGTGTATTTTCTATTCTAATTATTTTAAAGATTTATTATAATAAAATTAATGGGGATTGTGTACCTCAGTATATAAAAATTTTAAAATAAATTGTTACGAATATCATTTTAATTTAATTTAAAAAAATATTTTGTAATTGTAACTTTCTATTTGTATTTGTAATTTGGACTACACTAGAATTGAAAATATATGAATTAAGATTCTTTTCTATTAAAAAAAAACAAACTAAAATACCACAAAAAATAATCTTTTCTCATTCAATTTTCTATTTAAGTAAAATTAAAATTTATTTTTTATTATTAAAAAGCTTTAAAAATATAATATAAATATTTACACAAAAAAATAACAAATTACAAAATAAATTAAATAATTAAATTAGAAAATAGATAAATTTTTTATAAATATGGATAATAAAAAAACTTAAAACTTAAATAATAATGAATACTAATTTAAATACATATAAAATTTTTTTTTATATATTTAATTAAATATTTATAGAAAAGTATATACTTATATTTATAAAAAAAATAAAGCTTCGTAAATATAAAATTAGTAAATAACACTTATAATAATAAAGTTGATACGCTTTAGAAATAAAATGCTTCATAAATTAAATAATTTTTTTCATCATATTATATAAAATTTAAATATTTTATTTTCCAGGATTAATTTATCATGTATTGATTTCAATCAAATCATTCATTCATAAAAAAAAACAAAAAAAAAACACGATTCTTAATTAATTACCCCCAATTAATTAACATTACTTAATAATTATTTTTTGAAATCATTCAAAACTAATTTTTATTTAATTTTGATTTTCAACACCAATAAAATCATACAAATTAATTAGCTCTCTCCATTTGCCAGTTTTTCTAAAGATAGTTGTAAATTTATTTATTTATTTATTATTTATTTTTTAATAGTTTTTGGATAAATACAAGAATATATATATTATATAGGGTAAAGTATACAGTCCTTGGCCCCCTATGATGATTTTTTTTTTCATAAAAATGCTGATAGTATTTATGTTCTGCAAACCTAATTTGACACAGATTGTTCCGAAATTTGCCTAGATATGCATTAAAGACTGCTAGGAATTGCTTAAGGGGGCCAACGACTGTATGCTTTACCCTAAATATATATAAATAAAAACGATTTCTCTCTCTTTCTCTCTCTCTGTAATGTTCAATGTCATAATGATAAGATTGTATAGTAGATTGTAGGGGTAAAGTCTTTGAATCATTGATTTCTTTGAAAAAAAAAATCAATAATCCATGAAAGAGGATTAAAATTATGGTACTTTAAAGAAACAGAAATTGACAAATTTTATCATTTATTATTAAAAAATGTTTTTTTAACATTTATCTTCCTGAGACATAATATATACTTATACAATATAATTCAAATAATTTGAAATAAAAATAATTTTTTCCATTTCGTTACTTTTTTTTATTTATTGTTCAAAACAAATTTTATAAATCATATACGAGTACATCATCTAAATAAGTGATCGTATATTTATAATATTTTAAGGAATCTACATAGAAATAAATAAATTTAATTATTATATTTACAAGTATGATGAATTATTTTTTACTACAAAACATTATAAATATTCTATTTTTTTTTTATTATTATTATTTTTTTATTTTTTGGTATTAGAAATGAATGAATGAATGAATGAAAATCAAATTCAATGAATATTATCCTGGACAATTTTTTTTTTTTTTTTTTTTTTTTAATTAATTTCAATAATTATTGAAATTTAAACTAAAAAATACTTTTGCATTGCATTAGGATAAAGACGATGGACCCCTCTTCAAATTCTACGAGGTGATCATGGATGCTGGCGGTGATTTCATGAATAAGATCACCAGTCTACCACATTTGACCCTTTTTGCACCCAGCAACGCTGCCTGGCAAGATCCTAACGTGCAGAATATCATTAATGATAAAGCAAGATTACGAGAAATTCTCAATTTACATCTTGTCGAACAACGGCTACCTGTTGAAGAGATTGTCAAGAAAAATGTTGATACGGTAAATATTATTCAAATCGATTCATAAATATTATTATGTATATATTATATTATTATAATCTTGTCTTTTTTTATTTTAAATAATATTTTATGAATAATGCCTGCTTTTCTTGTGTGATTTATATATAAAAGAAATATCTTTCATTAAAAGATAAGCAATTTAATTAATTAATAGATATAAATATAAGCTTATATATTCATTTAAATTTAAAATAATAATGAAATCTTTAACTACGTAGATGGTACACCTTGTATTTTATATTAGAAAAAAAACATTAACTTTATTAAATAATTTTATTTTTATATATTAATTTTAACAAATGAATTTGAAAGATATTTTTAAAAATTTGTGAATGTATTTTATTATTATTATTATTATTATTGTATTATATTATAATTTATTATTAAAGTTGTGAAGTATAGTTTTAGTAACTAACTATATCTATTGATGACTTATAAATGATAAATGATAAATATTAAGTATATTATAGGAATATTTAATTTTTTAAATATATATATATATAAATAAATGGATAAAAAAAACCTCTGACTTTGTACGTCCTACGCATGGACAACGCCTATCAAGCCGGTTATATCAATGAGGTGTCCTATGATCAGTAAAACGGGTCCTCTCAATCTTTACCTTGATTTTCTTGATCGGAGGCGCTATCAAGTAGCTTTTCCACAATGTTGTTCCCGGAGGCTGAGTTAACTCCGTCCCATAGACCCCAGCTAGGGAAATTCCCTTGCCAGGCCCGGGACTTGAACCTGGGACCATGTTAATGTGAGGCAGGTTCTCTACATACACACCCAATGGCGCCTTCATAATTAAATGGATATCCAAATTAAATACAAAATTTATATTTATTTATTGATTTATTGTATTTTTCTTTTGTAATTATTAATGATACATGAAAATAACTCAATCTTTTATCATTTCTATCATTGATTTTATAATATTAGTAACCTTATTATAATAGTGAATAGTAGAAAGTATTAATTTTACTTTTAATTTCTAAAATTATCAAATATTTATGTTTCAATGCATAAATAATAATTGAAATTTATTTCTTTTTAATATTTAAGAAATAGAATTAAAAAAATATACTTTGATATTTTCTAAATTTATTTCTAAATTGCTCAAAATATATTTTTCTTTTCTTTTTTAATTTTAATCAAAAATTAACAAAAAAAAATGTATCGATTTCCATTTGTTTTAATATATATATATATATTTATATTTATATTGTATAATCATTTAAATATGTAGTTAGTTAGTCAAGTTGTTCATTCATTTAAGAATGCGATTTTATTTAATAGAATTTGTTAATGCGTAGTCATTATTTATGAAAAAGAAAAAAAAAGTTTTTTTGCATCTCAAAGTGTTTTCTAGCTGCATTGGATTTAATTTATTCAAGGAGAGAGTGCATTCAATATTATATTATATTTTTATAATATCAATTATTTAATGTTTTTTATTTATTATAATATTTTCTTTTTTTTTCTTTCTAATCACTTAAACTACTAGTATATTGAATGCATGTGATATTTCTTGATACAAATTGTTATTATTATTACACATTTACCTTTTTTTTTTTTTTTTTTTGTTATTACTCTGCAAGGACCCTTTACAAGAGAGAGAAAAATGAAAATTTTTGTTTATAAAGTGTCAATTATTCAACTACGGAGGCGGGGTGAAAAGTTTCCGGACTGACCAAGAAAAACGATGTTTTTAAATTTTTTTTGTTATATTTTTCAACATAATCTCCATCAACACTGATACATTTCTCATAACGGTGTTCTAATTAATTTTATTAATTATTTATTTAATTAATTAATTAAATGTGATTTAATTTAATTTAAGTCTCATCAACAGTTATGAATCGACGCAAAAATTTGTTTGGATTACGCGAACACCGCCAAATTGTCAGTAGAAATGGTTTTTCGAAGCAGTTTTTCGTCTAACGTTAGCAAACGCGGCACCCATGTTGCACACAGCTTTCCATGTTTAAATGGTTGTTCAAAATATTTCGCACACGTTCAGCTAACATCGTACAGATCTCAGCTATCTTGAATGTTGAAAAATAAAGCAAAAAAAAAAAGTTTAAAAACATCGTTTTTCTTGGTCAGGCCGGAAACTTTTCACCCCATCCTCGTATATATAGTAATGGATGAGTAAAGTATATATATATATTATATTACTGGTTAATATTTACCTGATTAATGTTTAATGTTAAAATATTTTATTTATTTCAATTTTTCTATTGCTATATGAAAACAACACTTCTTTTTTTTATATATGAAAAGATTTATTAAATTTACATTTATATATTACCTATTGCACTAATTTTCTTAATGTTTAGCACTTTACTCTTTGTTTAATCCTATTTAAATCCTAATTACATACAATAAGCCTGGTTTACACGGGCTAAGTACTTGTCATTAGATCAGGGGAGCAAATACTTTTAAGCTTGCATGTTTGATCAAATGACAGCATGCATTATTATTATTATTATTAAGCATCTTGTCTAATATTTAAATAAATATAATTTTAATTAATTGCTTGATTTGTTTGTTTGTTTTTTGTTAAGAAGAAATAAAATAAAATAAAATAAAAGCAATTGATAATTGTGATATGGGGGGGATATTGTTGTAATATGTTAATGAATGGGGTATGTGTCTTAGGTGGACGTTTGCTGACTTCAGTTGTTTCAGGCACCAACAGTCGCCGAGCGAAAGTCCCTCTACTTTAACATCATCCGTGGCGAACATGGCAATCTTACAATGACAGTGGAGGGTGGTGGTGTCAATGCATCTGTGGTCCAAGCTAATATTGCTGCTACTAATGGTATTGTGCATATCATTGATCGTGTATTAGGCGTTCCATATACAACAGTCAAATCAAAATTAGCCACTGATCCTATGCTCAAGTAAGTAATCGACTTTCATTTTTGTTTTTTCTTTCTTTCTTTCTTCTTTCATAACATAAAGCCTTTTTTAACTTTTCTTTTCTTTTTTTTTAGTAATACTTATCATTTGGGCGAGTTGAGTGGTTTCAATAATGAATTGGGCGAGCCAACAAAGAGGTTTACTTATTTTGTACCACGCGATTACGCTTGGAAACGGGCTGAAGTTGATTATCCATCAGCACATAAGAAACTCTTCATGGCTCAATTCAAATATCATGTACGTAAATTATATATCTATATGGATTATAGTAAATAGTAAAAAATAGTTTACAAACTATTCTAGAAAGAGATCAATTTAACACCTTTCTGTAATCTACTGATTGAAACAAAATGGATGAAAACCTTTTACTACTTTCAACCAAATACTATGTACCACTCGGGGGTACAGGGGGCGGAGCAGCTAGTTTCTCCTTATGAGATCGAATAAATTATTAAATATTATTATTGTTATTTTTAAACCTACTAGACTAATTGTCCCTCTTCAAAATAATATTACTTAATTTTATTTTGTTTTTCTTAGGCCCGTCAAATATTGGAACGCCATCTTGTAGTTGCTGATCGTGTATATACTATGGCAGAATTAAAACGTTTCGGTAACGATACAATCACTTTGCCATCAATCCGGGATCAACTTAAAATACGTCTTAAAGAATCTGACCAAAGTAAGTTTGTTTTTTTTTTATTATTATTATTTATATTATTAATTATCTTATTTTATTAAATAATAAAACACACATGTTTCAAACTTTTACTAAAAATTTTAAAATTAAGAAAAGAGCAAAATTTACAGTTTACACCCCCCCCCCCTCCCCATTTCCCTCTGAAATGATAAACATTTAGAAAAAATTAATTAATCTCAATAATTTTTTTTTTTAATGGAATTAGAAGACGGTCAAAAGTTATAGCTAACGATGAAAAATAATTTAATTAAAAAAATATGATGTAAAATTAAAAAAAAAATGAAATCTTGATTTATTTATTACACACACATCCCCCCACACACACATCCCCCCACACACACAAACATATATATATATATATATACTTCTCTATACTCCATATAGTTTTTCTATAGTAAAGGTAAAAGAGATAATAATTCTCTATTTCATATACAAAAATGGATCAATAATAATAATAATAATAATAACAATAACAAATTTATAATATTATAATGATAGTGTTTTACTTTATCAAGTGAAAAACATTTTTAAAAATTTAAAAATATTTAAATAGATAGTGTTGCAGTTTTTCTTTTTTTTTTTTTTGTCTTTGGTTGAATATTTCAGCCTGAAATAGATCTTTCCAAAACTTGATCTATTTATGTATGTACATTGTACATACTATTAATTAAATTGATCCCATTTATGGATAAGAATTTCCTACTATCAAAAAAAATGTATATTTTGTTTCAATTTTTTACTAAATAAATGAAACTAAAGAAAATAATAATATAATAGGGTAAGGTATACAGTCGTTGGCCCCCGAGGCCGTCATTGACCCCCTATCACTAAAACACAATTAATAAGAGATTTTTATTTTAAAAATTGCGCTATTAACTATGGTTATGTAATCGTTGGTTGTACAGATCCGAGCTCCTTTCGGTAGGCCATCCCATCCAAGTATTGAGTAGTTTATTTTAGAGTCCATTCTCCTAGACTGGTTGCTTCCTCTATGACTAATTAAGCCCAATTCGACCATTTATTATTCGTTTTTGGTTCCACTATTCACGACCTGAGTAGGTGCCTGATCAACTCCACACACGCCAATTGTTTCATTATCACTTTGTTCTTTTTATTTTTAAGGTTTTACCTAACTTATTAGGTTAATTTAATTAATTTTCAATCAATTAGTTTTCAATCTTTATCTACTTCGTTAAAAAATTAAACAAAATTATAAAATTTCACTCTATTGATTAATAATTAATTACATTTTATATAATATAATAATATAATCAATAGAAAGCATAGAAATATAATATTAACAAATAAATATTTTCTTTTACTTTCTTTTGTGTATATATATGTAAAAACTATAAATAGATAGATAGATACATAAATGTTAATATATATATATATATATATATATATATATATATATAATGTGAAAGGTAGTTAGTATTATATTATAGACACCTATTATTTATTTATTTAAAAAACTGATCTCAGAGCCCTTCACCACAGATGAACTTGAATCACCCCAACGACCCGGTGAGTAAATTTATAGATAATTTGATGTTTTATTAATTTATGTACTAATAATAAATAATTATTATATAAAGTACATAAAATATAAAATCATAATATTCTTCAAGCACTTGCCAATCAATAAATGAGCTTTTTTAAAATATTCGAAATATAAATTAACATCGGAATGTATTGTTTTTATTTTTGTTTTTGTTGTTGTTGTTGTTGCTGATGCACTTTTTGCTTTCTCTGTTTTTGAAAATAAATATTTTAAAAGTTGTGAGTATAATATATATAATATAATAATTAAATTTTATTTATATACGAGGGTAGGTCAATAAGTCCATAACTTTTTGAATTTCCCGTCTCTTAAATGAAATGTCAACACTGCTCCTATTGAAATTGGAATTAGCTGAGTCTTTTCGTTTTTGTTTGATATCCATTAATAGCAGACTACCACCACACAGAGCATCCTTAATGACTACCACGTAATTGGGAAGGAAAATGAAAAAAAAGTGAATTTCCATAAAAATCCATGAATTGGGATACGAATGCTCCGTCCTATCCTCCGGATTTAGCCCCGAGTGATTATTTTTTGTTTCCAAACCTGAAGAAATGACTTTTTGGAAAAAGATTGGACTCCAACGATGAAATCATCTCACAAAAAAATACCTATTTTGATGTCCTCGATAAATCTTATTTTTTTGGAAGAGAAAAAAATTGGAGAAACTTTGGAGGAAGTGTACTCGTATAGAGAGCTCAAAGGAGGCTACTTTGAAAAATAAAATTATTTTTCATACAAAAAACTGATTTATTCAAAAAGCCACGGACTTATTGACCTGTCCTCGTATCAAAGCTTCTGATTTTATTTTCTATACAAAACAAACATAAAATAAAATTTATTTATCAAATAAACTAAATAATTTTGGTGTCTTATAGAAAATTTAGGAAAAAAACTTCAAAACGTATAAAAACATCAAAATCTCGACATTGAAAATTTTCGTAATCGCAATATCTCTTGGGAGATAATAAAAAATGATATTTATCTTACAAAACATTTTATTTTATTAATTTTTTTTTTTTTTGATATCATTTAGAATCATAAAACATGAAATTTTAATTTATAGTTAACTTAAAATTTAATCTATAATTTCTCTTCTCTTTTCTTCTATCACTTCTATTTTAATTAACCGCCATCCCTGTTGTAGTAAATAATAACTTATATTAATTTAATATGATGGAAAGTAGGTTACGAGAGAATGGAGATAACTGAATATTATTATTATATATTATTTTTTTTTTAGGAAAAAAAGCAAAAATTTTAATTAAAAAAATGTCAAACTACACAATCGTTTAGTACCTTTTTTATATTAGCTAACTTATTAATAAAAATCAACTGACAAAATCGAAAATTTTATAAAAATATGAATAATAATTATATTATTATACTAACAATATTAATATTATATTAATATTTTTTTTTATATTTTTAATGAAAATTGTATGAAGAAATTCCTTAAAACAACATTAATTCTCCTTTGGAGGAAAGTTATCGAAGGGTCTGAGAATAAGAAATCATTTTTTTGTGAACAGAATGAATTGAAATGTTGAATGTTGACACATTTTATTTCAATTTTTATTTCCATTACTATTAATAATTACTATTATTACTATTATTTATACAAACTATCCTATTATTCTATTAAAATTTTATAAATTATTACTTTATTATTCATTAATTAATAACTTTATTAAATGATATTTTTTAAAAAAAATGAATGTGAAAATAAAATTATACCTATATGAAATAAAAAGAATAATTACTTTTATACATTACAATTAATTAATTGCAATTAAAATATAATTTTAAAAATTTACAAACATTGAAAATACTGTTTTATATTAACTAAACTAATGACTTTTTTTTAGATAAAAGAGAAGTGAACAACCTTTTCTTTTATTAAAGAGACAAATGAATTTTAGACATTTCTTGGCGAGCTGTATACAAAAAAAAACAACTTAATTAATTATCAAAATTCACATAATAATACATATATTTCAAAAAATGATTATAATATAATATAATAAAGTTTAAGATACCAATAAAATGATATTGTATTATTAGATTATGTTTGATTGCTCACCTCTGGTTAATGTTTATCTGATTATGTTTATCTATTGGATAATGAATTACTGAAAATATTTTTGTGAAAATTATAATAACACTTATAATAAACATTCAATACTTATGATGATCTATACTATAAAGTGTATTTTTTATTTTTTTTTCTATTTGGATTATATTTGAGTCTGATTATAAATTAAAAAAAAAAACTCTAATTTGTACGTCCTACACAAGGACAACGCCTATCAATGAGGTGTCCTATGATCAGTAGAACGGATCCTCTCAACCTTTAGCTTGATTTTATTGATCGGAGGCGCTATCAAGTAGCTTTTCCCCAATGTTGTTCCGGGAGGTTGGGTTGACTCCGTCCCATAGACCCCAGCCAGGGAAATTCTCTTGCCAGGTCCTGGACTTGAACCCGGGACCATGGGAATGTGAGGGAGGTTCTCTACCCACCCACCCAATGGCGCCAATTTAAACTTTTAGAATTTTAATTGTCTATAAAAAAATAACTAAATATGATATTTTTTAATAAAAAAAAAAACAAAAGAAAGAAAAAGAAAAAATGATTTTATTAGAAAGATTGGAGATTTATTTTAAAATGAAACACATACACACACGAAATGATTCCATCTCGAATGTTACTGCTAAGTTTGCAGTACAAAATTGTTATATTTGAGTATCAGAGAGAATTGGCACCCACACCCAACAACTAACGAACTGTTTAATGTAGTTTGGTATGGTTTTTGATCCACTGGCAAGATTGACCCATTTACCTTGGAAGATAAACAACAAGTCGTTCGTTGTTAATGTACCATGCTAAACGATTTTTTGTTTCCAAAAATCGAAGGACTTTTCGCGGGATGCCCTTAAAAGATAAAATGTCACGTGAATCATCTATTGAAAATGGTCTACAAAATTGAGTTGATTGGATAAAGAAGAATTCCATTCTTAAGTGCAAATGTTAAATTTTTCTAAATTTTCTAATTCCTACATATAAAGATATATTTATCTAATACAGTGTTTCTCAAAGTGGGCGATAAAGCCCCTTTTTAGGCTTTTGAGACCTAAAGGGGGGGCGTTAAGAGGTCCAGAAATAAAGGAAGGCATTGACGTGGATTACAAATTTGTTTGTAACCGACGATAGTAAGGGAGGTATTGTTTTCACACCAAATTTCCCATGTAGAGATTTTTACATATCTCCACGAATCATGCATGTTTTTAACAGAAAATAGTAATTTTAGCATGATGTCTGTCCGTCCATCTGTCCATCCGTCTGTATAGATGTGTACAGCTTGAACGGCTCAACGGATTTTGATAAAAAATTTGGTATATTTACTTAATCCATCAGTACGATGAATTGATCAACTTTTGGTGAATTTCCTGAAACCGGAAGTGGTAGTATTACCGATCGACGATAGGAAGGGAAGGGTTATTTTCACACTAAATTTCACATGAGGAGATTTTTTTACATATCTCCACAAATCATGCACTTTGTATTGGTTTTATCCTCGGGAAAATCATCTTTATTAGTTTTTTCTTAATTTAAAATTATATGACGTCACCTAGCCCTTCATGACGTCACAGCCAGCTCCTCCTTATAAATTAAAAATAAAATAAAATTAAAAATATTTATGTTATATCCATATATGTTTGTTATTGCATTAATAGATACATTTAAATTATTTGAAATTGTTTCTGTAGCTGGAAATTAATTTATTTCAAACCGTCGGTCGGTTCTGGCCACCGGACAACTTATTTTTTATTAAAATAAAAAGAAAACAACCTTTTTAATTCAAAAACGGCTTCCAACAATTTTGGCTACGAAAGTCAATTCAGCAGTTCCTGGATTTTGGTCGATCGTTAAACGATTTTTGATAACATTCCATCGTAATATTTGTGTCAACGTATATTTAACGCTGTGACAACGCTGCTTACTAAAAAGAGAAATCATTTGCAAGTTACTAAACGAGACGACTTACGACTGTTTTTGACTAAAATCGAACCTGATATCAACAAACTTGTTAAAAATCATCAAATTCATCTCCCATCCCATTAGATTAGTTTAAAAACTAAAATTGATTACCTATTTATATTATTTCTTTTAATTTGATTAAAATATATTATTAATTTTATAAAGTTGCTTTTTAATTGGTCTCTCACTTGTAAAAATTTCTAGATTAGAAGAATGTAAGTTCAAACACCAGAACCGACTAATATAGCACACAACTAAATTAATTAGAGTAATGAAATTGTACTTTTTAAGTTTTAGGAGTGTATAAAAAAATGGGGGCTTAAAAATAATTGATTATCAAAGGGGGCGTAAAAAGAAATAAGTTTAAGAAACACTGATCTTATATAATGTACCTACATACTCGTATTCATGTAGTATAGAAAGAAAAAGAACATTAACACGATCCAGCCGGCATGTACCACCGGTGGCTTATGCCGCGACATAAAATAAATTTGCAAATTATGGAGCCGGCGGGAACGAGTTAAATATATATGTTTTTTTTCGTGTGTGTGTGTGTGTGTGTGTACTAATAAATATTAACTGCACAAATGCACATTTTTTTTCACTGATAAAGTTGTAAAGAATACAAATTGTATAATTTAATCAATCACGTCATTAATTCACTAATCTATTCTATTTTGCTATTATTATAAATATTATTAATTAATTAATTAATTAATAAAAAAAATAGAAATATTTTATGTATTTATCTATGAAATAAGCAATAATATATGAGTATATCATCTTTTCACATAATTGATATGTTTGCTAATTTATTTATTCATTCACTTTCTCATTCATTTCATTCCATTCAATATACGAGGGTGGGGTGAAAGTTTTAAAAACATTTAAAAACATCGTTTTTCTTGGTCAGGCCGGAAACTTTTCACCCCACCCTCGTACAAAATAAAATGAATTTGTTTACTTTAATTGAATAAATAAATAAATGACGATCTAAAATTTAATTAATATTTAGAATTTTAAATGACAAGATCATAAATATAATTTTATATATCACATAAAATTAAATTATAATATAAATTTACTTAAATAGTTTTTAAACTTTCTTAAGTTTAAATATTGTATTATTGTACTAATTTATTTATTTTTTTTTTATCTTCAGGTTATTATATTGAATGGCAAGGTGAATGGGTGACCGTATATAGGCCTGATGTTGAATGCACTAATGGAGTAATCCATGTAATTGATAAGGTGCTCTTCAGAGAGAGTGACGTGGTGGTGAATGGTGCAAGTGGATTACTTGCCCTCTTCATTCCACATCTGGCCATGATTCTTGCTGCTCGTTGGCTACTCTCATAAGTCCTCCCCCTCCTCTAAATTTAGTAGCAAGTAAGTAAGTATTATATATAATTAACAATTCATTATTTTTAATTCTTTTTTTTTTTTTTTTTGTTTTTTTTTTATCTGTACCTTAAATTGACTTTTTATGTTATACAAAACAAGAAATTTATTGACTAGAATTAAATTTCTATAAAATAACTCTAAATTTATAAATTTAATTTATTTTAAGCTATAAATAATTATTAATTATAATTAATTTATTGATTTTTTCAGATTTTGCTTATTTCTCTTCTCTGACTGCCATCTGGTCTTCCCAACCCGCCCAAAAGAAAAAGAAATTAAATCAACATCAAAATCAACAACAAAGACATTTAGGCCAATCACTTTTACATAAATTATAACAACGATAAAACATAAAATATATATAAATATATATATATTTTTTTTTAAATAATAAAATATTATATGTACGTATAATTCCACTTAAAGCCTATGTGATTTTGTAATGAACAAATTTTCTTGTCTTTTTATGTTGTTCCATAAATTTAAAATTTAACCAAATGGGACACTTATTAATACATAATAATAATAATAATAATAATAATAAATTATTTCTGGGTATTTTTGGGAAGGGAAAGGAAGACAAAAAAAAGACAAATTATAAAAAGAAAAAAAAAAAAATTAAAAAAATAAAAATAAAATAAAATTATATATATATACATATATATATATATATATATGTATATATATGTATATGTATATGTATATATATATATGTATATGTATATGGTAACCAACCGTCCGAAAGGTCTCGAGTTGGAAAGAATGCGATCGATCAATTAAATAAAATAAAAAAAATTCACTCGCTGCTTGCCTGTGTACCTGTTTCAAAAGATTAATTTGCCTTCTCGATGAAATTAGGGTCGAGTATTTATTTATTTAATTTTTTTTATTTTTTTTTTTTTTTTTTTTTTTGATGGTGTGGAGGGGAATAAAAATCTCCTAAAATCTTTATTTTCTCTTTATGAATGCATGAAATTATATTAAAAAAAAAAAAAAGAAAAAAAAAAAATTATAAATGTATGTATAGTATGAATGTGTTAAAAAGCCCGATAGAGCAACTCGAAACTCGACGGTTGTATAAATACATATATCCAAAATATATATATATATATATATTTTGCTATTTTTTCGCAATAATCAAAAATAATATATACATATATATATATATATATGTATGTATGTATTTATTATAATAATAATAAAATATAAATAAAAAGAAAAATTGTACTGTCACCTAGCAATATATTATATATATATATATATATATATAGATAATCCAAAAAAAGAAAAAATAAATAAATAAATGAATAATAATAATTAAATAATGCTGTTACACGCTGCTACCAGGGTATTTGAATTATTAGTTTTTAATGATTTTATTGTTTTTCTCTGATTTTTTTTTTTAAATAAATTAATTAGATTTAAAATAAACCAATTAAAAGAGAGAGAGAGAAAGTAAGTTATTCAATATAGTATTTGACTTTTCTTCTTATTATTATTATTTATCTATATTTATTATTTTTTTTAATTTGTTTTGTTATTTTTTTTTTTAATTTACCTTAAAATTGAGACAATTAACTACTAAAAATTTGATTTATTTTTCAAATAAAATGAGATATTTTTTTTTGAATTAAATTTTTAGATATAAAAAATAAATAATTTAATTAATATTATGATATATACACACACATGTACAATTAATTATATATGTCTCAATAATAGTATCCGTGATCTTAAAATATATGTATGTTTTTTTAATTTAATATTTTCTTAATATAATTATATAATTATAATTATTATTATTATTAATATTATTTTAAACAGATAATCTTTGTAATAAATCGATTTTGAAAATAACTAAACATTAAATAATAATTATTATTATTAAAAATAATTTATATGATTAGATGATATGATGAATAATTCATTTTTAATATATAAGAAAATTCTCATAGAAATATAAAATTACTTTTAGTATTACTATTTAAAAAAAAAATATTAATTTTTGTTTTTTAAATATCTACTTATTCTTAATATTAATTTAACTTGTAAAAATTCAAAATGTTTTTTTATTTATTTTTTTTTATAATTAATTTAATCTTTAATTGTAAGTATAACTTTAATTTTACATGAATCTATCAAAATTCTTATAAATAATTTTTAATTTCTTTAATATATACAAATTATATATTATATTATTATTATTATTATTATTACAAAGATTATCTGTATATATTATATACGTATGATAAATTTGAATAATAAATGTATGTATATACCTATATAAATATTATTTTTTACATTATTTTAATTAAAATAAAAATTTTTTTTATATATTAATAATATATATATATCTATAGATAGAATAAATATAGATGGAGGGGAAAAAGCAGATGCTAATTTAAAATAAAACTTGAACGAAATTCATCCTTGTAAAAAAAAAAAATAAATAAATAAATAAAAAATATCGCCATAAATGTTGTCAGAGAGCAAATATATAAATAAATACATGAATACTTTTCTAGAAAGATTAATAAATAAATGTTTCTTGCCAAGAGTAGTGATTTATTTCATAATACTAGCAAAAAAAATAATAAATAAATTTAAATAAAAAAAGGAGACTATTTCACATAATTAATTTAATTATTTATGTATTATAAATATTAATCGATTAAGAGAGGATTTTTCTCAAATATATACATTAAAGGATATATTTTATAAAAAAAAAAAAAAAAAAAAAAATTAGTAAAATAAATCATAATTTGTTTATATTTTAATGTATGAGAAAATAATTTTATATTATTTTTGTTTTTAATTGTGTTTTGTTTTTAATGCCTAAATAAATACCAAATAGCTATCCAATGTTATGCCAATAGTGTAGGCGTAGTATGTGTGATTGATTGACCATTCTATAATCAATAAATAAGCTTGGATAATAATATCTCTCATTGCGCCATTTGTATTTAAAATTTTGTTTTTTTTTTGTTTTTTTTTTTCTTAATCTATTTACAATTAGTATTATCTAGAGAAAACACAAACTCCTTTTCTCAAATATGGCAAATAAATATTATTATAAATAAATTATTAATAACAATAGATGAAACATACCACATATATAATACTTTTAAACCTCCATCTTTAAATAATAATAATAATAATAATAACAATAAATATATAACAAGTACTTGAATATTATATTTATATAAATTATAATGTAAACAGAGAATAAGCCGCCTTCTATAGATTCCAAAATATTAAAATATAATTATATTAAATAAATTAAATATATATACTTATTGTTTTTAACCTAAATTTATCTCTAATATATATATATATATATAATTAAAAATATAAAATTATAAGAATAAATAAAATATTTTTGTGTTTTAACACGTTCCCGCCTGCATATACCACCGGTGGCTCATGACGCCACATAAAATAAATAGACAAATTATGGAGCCGGCGGGAACGTGTTAATAATAATAAAACAAACCTACTTATATATATATATATATATATATATATATATAATTTAATTATTATTTCATCAAATTTTAAATTTAATTTGCCCATAAAAAATAAATGAATATATATATATAATATTAGTATATATAATAAAACTAAAATATTTTTCCAAGTTTATTTTTTTGTAATAATTAAATTATTCTCTTATAAAAAATAAAATATAAAATTAGTATAATAAAAGTTTTAATAAATCAATATTATTATGTAATAATAATTTGTCTTTAAATCCTATTGTAATTAATATTTAATTTGATTTTTATCTGAATTAAAATTCTTTTTGAAATTTGTTTTGAATGACATGTTTAATTTTTTATAAAATAAAATAAATAATACCTTGATATGACATAAATATAAGTTTTTTATACAAATTTTTCATATTATTTTTTTAAAGGAAATTATTTGATATAGTACCGAATTTAAGTTAAATCATACTATTTTTATAATTATTTTATAATGATGATATTATTCTACATATACATTATATATATATATATATATTGTTAATTTATTAAGCTATTTTTGTAGTCACTAAAAAAAAATTATAAAAATAAATATATGTATTAGGGTGGCTCTTCTTATCTAAAAAGTCGATTTGTAATGATTTAATGATTTTATTTAGTAAAAATAAAAGTATTGTGAAATTGCAGATCAAAATGAGTTAATTTTTAAAAAAATTGGCAATAATACATACCCTTTATATATAATACATAGAAATTATGGAGATTGCAATTGGCAAATCGACACTGCATAAATAAAAGCTACCTTAGAAATTATTATTATTATTATTATTGTTGTTATTATATAAAGAATGATTCAAAAATTAAGATTAAATTTTAAATTTTTTTTTAATTCAATATACCATTATATAAAATTTTATAGGAACTTAAATTAAATTCATACCAATTATTTATTAGTAATTTTTATATTTTTTTAATATTTAATTTAAATATATTTGTATGTATATAGGTATATAGAATTTTATATTTCAATTGATTATTTAAGTCGTAATTTTTGAGTCAATCTATATAAAAATAAAATTATCAAATAAATAAATAAAAAAAAATGTAAATTTGTGTTTATAATTATGAGAAAGTGAGTAAATAAAACAATTTATATGTAATAACTCACTTCATTACACCAGAGATACAGATACTATTACACATGCATTCATTCACACTCTTTTCCACATTCACTCACTCACTAACTCACATACACCAATTTACTTTAAATATTAAATTATATTCTATTATATATATATATATATATATATATATATATATATATATATATGTATATGTATATATATATTATGTTGTATAAAATCAAAAAAAAAAAAAACATTCAATAATAAAAATATGGTTTAAGTTATAAGTATTTGTGTTGAATTTGAATGTGTTATATATATATATATATATTATTCTTATTATTCTAATTAAATATAATCTGAAAAAGAAAACGTATATAAGTGAGTAAAAGAAAATGAATGAATGACATTTGTTCTCTTTTTTTTATTTCTTTTACACCATAAAACAATCCCATTAATTTAATCTTTTTATTTAATTTCATTTTATTTTAACTTAAATTGAGAGTAGATAGAATGATTTTTGATTTAGATTAAAAAAATATGTTTGCACCCTTCACTTCAAAATAAATTAAAAATTAAAATAGTAGTTTAATATAAAATATTTTAATTTTTTTTTTTAATTATAACTTAATTTATCTTTTTTTTTTAACATTTCACCACTCCATTTATATCTGTTAATAATTTATTTTTCCTATTAATAATATCTCTTGTTTTTATACAATTATTTTGTCCGCATTTTCTTTTAATTTCAAAATTTAATTAAAGAAAGTATTTTTAAGAATAAAAATAATTATAATCCTCTAATCTACCAAAAAAAACTGTTCATTTATAAATGTTTACATCTTATTAATAATATTCAGCTAAAATTATGTATTATGTATTAATCATTAACTCTTCCACTTTTTTAAAGATTTTTATTCTTAAATAGATATTTTTTTTCATTTTGATGATGATGAAGATTTTGACAAAATAAATTATTTATTTTTTCATAACGTTTAGACTATACTTATACGTAATTTAAAGATGTTTTTTTTTTACTTTTGGGTTCTTAGTTACAAAACTTTTAAATTTATTTTTTGCACATTGCACGTGCCCCCCCCCTCCACCTGGGCCCGACGACACTGGTTAGAGGTACTTATATATATAAAAAAAAATTCTATATAATACATTGCAATTGATACAATCAATAAACCTTTATAATTGTGATAATATTTTATTTGCTATTGTAGAACGAAATTTAAATCAATAAACGTCTACAAGAACTCTTTCCAATAGAGTAGTTTAATATTAGTAGAAATTTATAGAATGAAATAAAGTGTAGTATTTATATTTATATAATATATATATATATATATTATTTGATAAAGATATAATTGAAGTAAATTTTAAAAAAGAATAAAATAAATAAAAAAAAAAATTAGAAAAAACATATTTATATTAATTATATATAAATATGACTTTATAAATAAATTCATCTTAAGAAAATTTAAATTAAATTTAAATTGACATCTATTAATAATGCATATTATGTCCACTAGATGCGCCACTAGACACTTGTCATTTTTTTAATTTTTCAGATAACATAATAAATATATAATTATTATCCAATAATATTTAATAATATAATAGCTAATATTTATAAAATAAATTAATATGGATGATTTATTACAAGAGGAAATTAAATATCCAATATATATAGGTAAAATCATATAAAGGTTATTTATTTATTTCATAGGCATTTGTTGAAAAAATTACTAACAAACACACACACACAAATGAGGATATTTATTCTCTTCACAGACCATATTCTCATACTAAAGTGAAATGATCACTTAATAAAGAAATAATATCTTTTTTTGGTAATGGTCCATCGTAACTAATCCCTCAACGGATCGAAAAAAAAAAATACCAGTGCGTACCTAAGATTATCCTGATTGATTTTTGATATGAAATAATTGGTGCTCATTTCGTGTTTACGGGAGAAAAATTAATATAATTTGCATATAAATTGGGGGTGGGGGGCCATGTTTTGATAGTTATAGTATGACTTATGATCAAAAGAGGGCGAGATTTTCACCTTGTCCAGTAGATAGCGCTATTAAATACAATTTGAATTTAAATATATATTAATTTCAACATTTGCCTAAACATTTATAAAAATAAATATACATATGAAATACGTTTAATATTAAAAATAAATAAATATACATATGAAATTTGTTTTTTTAATATTAAAAAATATTTAATTTGAGATTAATTATATATAAAAAGATCAACTATCAAATAGATTCAAACTTTTATTTTCTTTGATTAGATTATAATTAAATATTTTTTATATTATTTAAAAATTATTATTTTTCTATTTATTAACGATGTCTTTTAAAAAATTGTAATTAACCCTATCATATGTCAAATATTATAGCTAAGTTTTTTTGAATTTTTTAAAATTAAAATAAATATTAATTAAATAAAAAACCTTTGTACTGTATAACTAAATTATTTAACCTTATATATACTAATAATAATATCCTAAAGGATTTTTAGAAATATAATTATAATAATTAGAAATATAATATAATATAAGGTTATATAATTTAGAGATACAGTACAAAGGTTTTTTATTTAATTAATATTTATTTTAATTATAAAAAATTCAAAAAAACTTAGCTATAATATTTGACATATGATAGGGTTAAAGCAAACACAATGGTGAAGGCCCCGCCATCTCTTGGTCTGTCTTGACCTAAAGCCAAGCGTGGTTGTTGGTTACGCCCTCTTAGGGACAATCATTTCTATCTCGGAGCCCCGGATGTAAACCTTTACCCTTTTAATAAATTCATAAATAATAAAAATGTAAAATGTTTTAGACCCTATAGATTTTTTATGTATATAGAAAATATGAATCTATTATTTATTTAATTTCTTTTTTCATTCCTTGTAATATATATAAGATTAATAACTTGGATAAATTTCTCAAAATCTCTTCCTTATACCAAAATGTTCTTTCGATTTTTTCAATGTTAAATTTGATATATTTATTTAAAAAAAAAATTGATCACCCTACTCATACTATATCTTCATTTATGACATTTGATTTAAAAATAATAAATAAAAAATAACTTTATTTATACATATTATTATGTATTTTTTACTTGCAAAATTTCTAAAAAAAAAAAATATCTCAAATCACTTGAGCAAATTAACATTTCTGCTTATTTTATTTTGACGTAAAATGATATATTAAATTAAAAATATAAACAATATTTTTGTTATAGATTAGTTAGAAGGTATAATCTTATTATTAAAAAGTATAAATAATTTAAATTAATAATAATAATGAGAAAAAGATGATTATATTTTATAAAAATTTAAACTTTAAAAGTTTAAAAACAAACTATCTTAAAAATTTTATATATATATTTTTTTTTTAATACAATTTTATAGTTAACATTTCACTTTCATACAAAAAATACAAAAACAGAAAAAAAACAGTATAATAAATTATATATATATATATATATATATATATATACTATTTATTTTTAGGACCCTTAGTAACCTGTTATTATTGTGGAACAAATTTTATTAATGAACAATTCTTAACGAAACACGAAACTAAATGTTTTGAAAAGAAAATATTTTCAATTTTTAAAAATCAATTAAAATTGAAAGAAAAAAATAATCTAATAAATAATATTAATAAAGAATTATTGTTAGCACATTGTTTTTCAGAAGAGAAATTATTTCAATGTTCCAAATGTAATAAGGGTTTCTGTAAAAATGAAGAGTTAAAAACACATTTATTAACACATTCTGATGATAAACCATTTGAATGTACACAATGTAATAAAAAATTTAGCCGTAAAACAGATTTAAATTTTCATTTATTAATACATTCTGGCATAAAACCATTTGAATGTTTTTATTGTAAGAAAAATTTTACACGAAATTCATCCTTAAAAACACATTTATTAACTCATACAGGTGAAAAACCATTTGAATGTATACAATGTCCGAAAAAATTTTTTCGTAAAGATGAATTAAAACTTCATTTGTTAATTCATACTGGTGAAAGACCATTTGAATGTAGTTATTGTAAAAAAAATTTTACAAGAAAATCAACATTACAAACTCATTTATTAATACATTCTGGTGAAAAATTATATGAATGTCCACATTGTCAGAGAAGATTTACACAAAAACATTCATTAAGTAAACATTTATTAATACATACAGGAGAAAAACCATTTGAATGTGTTTATTGTAAAAAAAACTTTACTCAAAATACAACATTACAAACTCATTTATTAATACATTCTGGTGAAAAACCATTTGAATGCACCTATTGTAATAAAAAATTTTGCAGAAGAGAACAATTAAAACTGCATATATTAATTCATACTGGTGAAAGACCATTTCAATGTAGTTATTGTAATAAAAACTTTACACGAAATACTTCATTACAAAATCATTTATTAATTCATAGTGGCAAGACACATGAATGTTCAGATTGTCATAAAAAATTTATACGTAAAGATGATTTAAAACTTCATTTATTAACTCATACTGGTGAAAGACCATTTGAATGTATTTATTGTAAAAAGAAATTTACACAAAATACTTCTTTACAAACTCATTTATTACTTCATTCTGGTGACAAACCATTTGAATGTACATATTGTGAAATGAAATTTCTTAAAAGGGAACAATTAAAACTTCATTTATTAATTCATACTGGTGAAAAACCATATGAATGTTCACAATGTTTAATGAAATTTAAACAAAGAGAAGAATTAAAGTCACATTTATTAATTCATACTGATGTAAAAGCATCATAATATTTATTTATTTATTTATTTATTTTTTAAGAGGTACTAATTATTATTTATAATTCACTATTCATACAAACTCATTTATTAATTTTAATTGAATTAGTATTCTGGTTTAATTAAGATTGATAGGATAGGCAGACGGTGTTAAAGAGTTGTTTATTTTTTTAATCCCTCCTCTTTCTTGAACATTAACAAAAACAAAAAAAATATTAGAAAATATTTAAAATTTAAATACTTATCTCTAATAATTAATAAATTACAATTTACTTTTTAATTCTAAAATACTTTCTTTTTCTTTAATAATTATAATAATAATAATAAAAGATTAAAAGTAGCAATTTTCAATAAATAAATAAATAATATTTTATTAAATATTAAAAAATTTTAAATTATATAATTATATATTTATTTATTTAAATCTTATATATATATATATATATATATATATATATATATTTAGTTTATTGTTTGTTAATTAATAATAAGCAAATGTTATATAATTTATATAGACAAACATTGTATAGTATATAATTTGTTAATCAATTATAAATATCTAATTATATCTATTAAAAATAAAATTTTATAAATTTTCTTTTTTAAATCCTTTTATCATTTTTTTTTTTTTTTTACATTTTGATTTAAATACAAATTACCTAGAATAAGAACCATAGTAATAGGTACATACATATTTATATTATAACAATGAATTAGCATCTAACAGTGATTCTCAAAAAAGGTAAACCGTTTTTGGGACCACTTTTTTTCAATATAGTAAACTTTTACACTTATCATTTTCTTTGTGTGCCGCCAAATTTTTAAACCGTTAAAAATGTGCCGCGGTAAAAATCAGGTTGAGAATCACTAATCTAATCATTTTATTTTTTAATTATAAAAAAACAATAAAATATTATATAACTCTACTATAATATTTTTAAAAAATATTTTTTTTTCGATTTCATTCGAAAAATCAGTTTAGTATGATTTTTAATAAATAAAACATTGAAATTATTTTAATTAATATATGCGAATCAAAATTAAAGAAATTCATTTTTAATAGTATTTTTTTTTATTTTTATTAAATGATTGACGACTTTATGTTTAGGTATATATTGTACATATGTACTTAGGAATCTTTTAAACCGTTAAAAGTGTGCCGCAGTAAAAAAACGGTTGAGAACCACTGATCTAACAATAAGAGATGGCTAACGAGTAAGTACCTACTATTAATTTTTTTCTAAGAATATTGCTAGTTAAGACATAACGTCAGTTTGGAAGAATACCGTCACAACTCAAAATTAATAGATTTCCAGGAAAGGCATTTCAAAATTTGTAAAATATTAAAACAATTCTATCTTTACAGGGATAAATAATAGAAACAAACGGCTCTACATATAATTGAGAGGCATTTTAAACTATGATTGCGACTAATATTTTGTTATTTATGTACCTACACTTACGAACCCCTTTACATCCCCTTATTTAAATGTAACAGTCTTGCCCAAAAAATTGTTCGTCTTTTGAATACTGCACAATAATCCAACACAAAATAGGACTGTATTCACCAACACTATGAAACTATCAAAATCATGGCACTTTATAAAATGTTACACTATTTCACATATAATTCTACAATAACAATCAAGAAACAACTAACATGTGACTGTCTTACACAGAATGACCGTATAAAACGGCATTGTGAATTTTCTTAATAGCTGGCGTCTAATATTAGAATTTTGAAGACCGAATCAAATAACAATTTAGTGTAAATGCCTTGAAATTCAAAAAAAAAGTCAACAAATGCTACATAATTGGTAACTATTCTAGTGGATGGCTTCTTGCCTACAAGTGACTTCACAATGTTTTGTTATATAAAAATATTTTTTAATTTCTACATACCTCTAATACAGTGATTCTCAACCTATGTGCCGTGACACTTTTGTGTACCGCGAGATTTTCAAAAATGTGCCGACAAATTATTACAAATGTAAAGAGGCACTTAAACATTTCCGACTTTTTTTTCTAAATTTTTCAATTGTAAACCGTTTTTGGGACCACTTTTTTTCAATATGTTAAACTTTTACACTTATCTTTTTATTTGTGTACCGCCAAATTTTTAAACCGTAAAAAAAAGGTTGAGAATCACTGCTCTAATATGTAGAAATTAAAAAATATTTTTCAATGATGAAATGATAATTTCTAGAATGAAAATAAAACAAGATACAATTAAACCAAAGACAAGAATAAAAAAAGCCATTTGAAGATCTTCTAAAGTGAAAATATGATTCATTTCTATGTCATGTTTTTGTATTAAAGTTGAAAAACTATTATTCCAATTTTCCATATTTTCTAGCCATTCAGAAATACCATTTTCATCAAATAATCGTACAATTTTACGAAATTGTGTAAAAAATGGTGGGTTATCTAAAGATCCGCCAATCATTAAAAAACCATGAATGAAATCTTCTTTCAATTTATGAAGATTATTTTGATAGATTTGATTCGTGTTCATTAAAAAATTCACTTCTGTACATGGAAGAATCAATGCAATTGATGAATCATTTAATATTATATCAGGTTGATAAATTTCTGGATTATCCGTATAAAGTTTGTCCCCCCATAACTTTTGAAATTCTAGAAAATCATTCGTTAATGATTCTTCTTGATAAAATAAAAAATAACATGTGTAATAATATTTGCATTTTACAATTTTTTTTGCATCAATCAATTGTTTGAAAGTATCAATCGGTTCATATTTTCCTAATTCTTTAAAATTATTATATAATAAAGGCAAAAAAAGGCCATTAATCAATACATTGCTAATTAATATAAGAACTGCAATGAAAAGTCGTAATCGTTTTTCAAATGAATGCATTTCTACAATTGGATAAGTTATATACATGCCCAATGTTTGTATTATTGCATTGCAAAAGGATTGTTTTCGATAAATGATGTACCAAATCAATGATGTAAAAATGACAATACATAAAAATATTAACCAAATTAGGAGTGAAAAACAACGATGAATTGCTTGCCATTTTGGTATCCAATCTGATTGATGTACAAGAATACATTGAGTTTGTAATGCACGTGCATCAAAAATACCTGGTGGAAATTTAAGTGTTGGCTCTTTTAATAATTGTAAACGATATTTTTTGATAGTTTCATTTAATGGAATCGTTATATTGAATTTTTTAATTTCATTAGCTATTGGAATGGACATTCCTTTCAATGGTGAATCATTTTTATTTAAATATTCTTTTATTTCAAGTGAAATTGAATGTAAATTTAATTTAGAATTGATAAAATAATGAAAAAATGCTTTTTCTATATTCTCAATACGTTTCATATTTAAATTACCTCCCCATGGTGGAAATATCCAAATTTCATCCATATCATTCGCATTATTATTATTATTATTATTATTTTTACAAAATACAACACTACGATATTGCCAATAAAATATGGATAACCATCTAATTTGTTTAATATAATTTTTACAATTATTATTAATTTCATTCATTTCTACATAAACAAATAAATTTATTTCTCCACTATGGATATGAATTTGAAATCGATCATCAACATCAAATAAGATTATATTAAATAAATGATGAGAATTTAAATTTGGCATATTTCTTATACGCCAACGTTTATTAACCAAAATATCATAATGTTGTTGAATTTCTTTTAATAAATCATTATCCACTGATAATTCATTTTCATAACTGATATAAGTAATATAGATTTTATTAAAATATTGCAAGAGTGTATTTATAAAATTTGTATAATTCTTGACTTTTACAGGTGTTAATATTGTATTTGATTCTTTTGGTATTATTATTATTATTATTATTGACAAAATTATTATCTTCATTTTTTCGTTTCAATATGAAAATTCAATTAAGTAATATTTTCAATTTATATAATTCAAGTTTATAAAAATATAACTGAAAAAAAAATAAAAAAATTAATAAAAGAGTAATAAGTAAATGTACTAATTGTACAATATATATAGAAAGTAAAAGTAAACATTTTTTTTTGTTTTTCATATCTACAATTAATTTACTATTACATATATAGAAATATGTATTGTAGTTAAAAGTTAAAATGATAGGAGAGAGAGAGAGAGAGAGACAACGACTATCAAAGTGAGTTTATAAAAATTTTAAATATATTATTATATTTATATTCATTTATTTATTCATTTTCCTACAGATATTATATTATAAGAATGTTTAAAAAAAAGAGCGACATTGGGTGTGCGGGTAGCAGTCTCGCCCTAGCTTTTGAACAGTCAACATCTCTCTCAGAGTGGAGACCCTTAGCCAGTGCAACGCCCCTCTAAGGCCCGATTCACACACAAGTGGCGTATCGCACTGGCGTGGTTCTGGCGTGGAACAGGTTTGTTAATGTAATTGCATTAGCTTATGACTCAATACCCACAGATATGGCGTATGGCGTGTTGGAGGCGTGGAAAATGGCACGAAGACCACTCCAAATGGTCTAGAAGTGGCGTGCCAGTCCCTACGAGCCACCGGTGGAGTCGGAGCGGAGTGGTCTTCGTGCCATTTTCCATGCCTCCAACACGCCATATCTGTGGGTATTGAGTCATAAGCTAATGCAATTACATTACAAACCTGTTCCACGCCAGAACCACGCCAGTGCTATACGCCACTTGTGTGTGAATCGGGCCTAACGGAGCTCAAGGCCACTGTCACACCGGTGCCTAAGGCCCGATTCACACACAAGTGGCGTATGGCACTGGCGTGGTTCTGGCGTGGAACAGGTTTGTTAATGTAATTGCATTAGCTTATGACTCAATACCCACAGATATGGCGTGTTGGAGGCGTGGAAAATGGCACGAAGACCACTCCAAATGAATAATGAAATGGTCTAGAAGTGGCGTGCTAGTCCTACGAGCCACCGGTGGCGTCGGAGTGGCCATTTTCCACGCCTCCAACACGCCATATCTGTGGGTATTGAGTCATAAGCTAATGCAATTACATTAACAAACCTGTTCCACGCCAGAACCACGCCAGTGCCATACGCCACTTGTGTGTGAATCGGGCCTAAAGTTCCAACAAGTGCCAACCGACTAAAACGGTTATCACTCCAACCCAGCAAATGCATAAGGCCTTCTAATAGGCAACGTGCATCTAAGCTAATTTATTCGAAACAGCCTTTCACAGCTGCTAAAATTATTAGCGTAACCAGAAGAATGGCATCTCTAAAAATTAAAGCCACTAAGCGTGTGAACCAGTAGTTAACGGAAAACGCGGCACTAAGAAAAAAAATTGAAGAAATCGAGATGCTAGTAAAGGATCTAGTATCTCCAAAAGAAGAAGAATCAGTTACTACACCGACACAAGATTCATCTCCGAATCAACAAATGGAGTGGACTCCTGTTGTATCTAAAAAAAGAAGCAACATCGAAAAACAAGAAATATCAACAAAAAAGGTGAGAAATTTCGCAACTATTCCAAAGCCTTCAACCTCCAATGCTCCAGCGCCTGAAAAAAAAGAAGAAAGAGTTAATATTTCTAAAAACAATGGCCATCCCCCTCCTATAAATTTCTTTCATGATACCTCCAAAGTGTTATTATTAATGAAGAAAATATCTGACAAATTTGCTATTCGCAAAATAGCCAAATCAAATAAAGGGATTTTCAATTGCGAAAGTTTTGATACATTTGAAAAGGCTAAATCTTTATTCAAGGAGAGAATGGAATTAACTTCTATACCTATACTCCAAAAAATGAAAAGCCACTTTCACTAGTTTTAAAAGGATTGGCTCCTGATACAGAAATTCAACAGGTTAGAGAAGAAATTGAAACAAAAGTGAAAAAATTTCTGAATTTGCGAATAATAAATCGGCTAGTGCGAAAAAGAAACCACCGATACTCTTGGTACAAATAGTACCTGAATGTAATCTATCCCAATTAAAGGAGATAAAGTACATTCTACATCAAAAAATAACATGGGAAGCATTTAAAAAAAAACGAATTGTCAGAGGATGGGCCACGTAGCCATTAACTGTGAAATGGAGTACAGGTGTATCAAATGCCCTGAAAAACACCTTCCCGGTCAGTGTAAAATAATAGAAAAAATTAATAAATCCAATCTTTACTGTGCAAATTGTAAAAAAGAAGGCCACCCCTCATCTTATTATGAATGCCATATTAAACAACAAAGAAGAGATAGAGCAAAAAAACAAAAAGAGGATCAAGAAAAAGCGAAAGAAAAAAAACTAATCGCAATAAACAAGCTAGTCACTCCTGGGATCAGCTATGCCAACGCTACAAGTAGAACCAATGGAAATTCTAATGACAATCCAGTGCAAACAAATAAAATTAGTGTGCCAGTGTCTCAACTTAATCCACAACAACAAAGTGATCACTCCATTGAATCAAGACTAAACGTACTATAAAGATCAATGATAAAGATGAACGATTCATTTCGGGAATTGCATGAACTGCTGACGTCACGACTTTCAATAAAACAACTGTGAGTAAAAAAATTAATTCCAAATTAAAAATTCTTTCCCTCAATATGTGCTCAATCGCTTCCGAAAAGAAGCGTGCGGGTTTCACAGCAATCATTCATTATCATAATCCTGACATAGCACTAATCTGAGAGACTAATCTTAACAGTAGTCACTCAATTGAATTTAAAAATTATTGCCTCATTAGATCCGATAAGAATAGAGATAAAAAGTGGGGTGGTACTGCCATTTTGATCAAAAGGGTATAAAAATTCTCTGAGATAAGAATTGACGGAATTATTAATAATAAACAAATGGAATCCACCATCATAAAAATTAAATTAAAAACACAAAACATATTCATAATTTCTGTTTATAGCACCAATAGATCTAATAGCACTTTTATAGGTGATTTAGACAATATTTTTGAACATTTAGAACTTGACAACCCTAACAATCTGTACTATCTGGCTGGGGACCTAAATGCAAATTGTGGGTGTACAACTAATGTGCGTACAAAAAAGCTTTTCAAATGAATTGATGAGAATGAAATTAAATTATTGTTTTTGGAAATTCCCTCGTTTCATACATTGATCTTGTCCTCATGGCATAAATGTAACGCAAGGAATTGGCGGCTTGGCCTTTGCAGATGATCTGGTTGTGTACATCTCTGGAAATAAGCCAAGCGAAATGAAATTATAATTGGAATTGTTGGTAAAAAATTTTTTTCTCATTTTATTACAATTGGAAACTAAAAATTAACTTGGATAAATTTGAAACTATCCTATTTCGGCCACGAATAGAATTAGGTAACTCGAATTTAAAAAAGCACTGGAAAAATTTCCATATAAATGTGCAGGACCAGGTCATACCACATAAAAGAATTGTCAAATATCTTGGTATAAACATAGATGAGAAACTTTTATTTTATCATCATGTGGACATCCAATTAAAAAAGGCCAGAGCCGCCTTTATGGGCCTCAAAAAATTATTCTTTTGTCCTCACCTCAATCCTAATTTAAAAATAAAATGTTATCAATTATTCATCAGGCCAATTATTACCTATGGTTGTAGCATCTGGTACAACCAGAGCTCATCAACAATAGAATCTGTCAGATTATTTGAAAGAAAATGTATTAGAGCATGCTTGGGTAGATACAGATCTCCCGAGTCTGGCTATCATAAATATACAAGTAATCAAATAATATATAACATAGCAGGTATTAACAGAATTGACTGTTTTATGCTCAAGCTAGTTAGAAATCACTTTAATAATATTATCAAAATTACAGAGAATAATCTAATATTTGGAGCATGTTTGCCAAATGAAAATTATTTTAATAAAACACTTCTAAAACCACCTAAAACCACCTGAAGCATTCCCACGGTTACATTCAAGATAGTAACAATATCCCTATTATCTAGCATGCATTTAGAACAAAAAAAATGACAAAAGAATAATTTATGACCCTCACCTTGACGGCTAAGATCGGTATAGAGTTATAGACTATGAAGGTATTGCAAACCGATCCCAGAAAAAGATAAAAAAGAAAACCATCAAAATAAATATTGGTGGTTGGAATGAAAATGTTTATATTTACATATAAATTTAATAATTTTTATTGTTAATAGATGCAAATATAATTATAATTATAATTTAGACATATAATTTATACCCAAATTGTAAATAATACTATTATTTCAATTATAAAAGTAGTCTCCAGGTTTTTTTTATTTATAAGCCGTTTTCCTGAATAAAATTAATAATTTTATCATTAATTGTATAATGAATATAAATTTAAATTAAAAAAAGAAAAAGGAAATAATGTAATAATTTGAAATTCTAAATACATTGTATTTTGTAATATTTAGTTTAACAATGAATGTGCTATATTGCACAATTTTGTTATATATTTGTTTGATTTATTGTTAATTTGTATATCCCATGTGTTTAGGGATAAGCTTCTCTGTAAATATAATTTGTAATTTGGCTCAATAAACACATTTTCAAAAAAAGGGTGTGCGGGTAGCGAACCTGCCTCACATTCCATGGTCCCGGGTTCAAGTCCCGGGCCTGGCAAGGGAATTTCCCTAGCTGGGGTCTATGGGTCGGAGTCAACCCAGCCTCTGGGAACAACATTGGGGAAAAGCTACTTGATAGCGCCTCCATTCAAGAAAATCAAGGTAAAGGTTGAGAGGACCCGTTCTACTGATCATAGGACACCTCATCATAAATATAACCGACTTGATAGACGTTGTCCTTGCGTAGGACGTACAAAGTCAGAGGTTTTTTTTCATTTCTCTTTCTGTTAATTTCCAAAGCCCTTCTCAGATGCACCCTCCTTGTCAATTATCGATTCATTACTTACATAACTATTATAAAACTAAAACTAAAATTTAAACGGAAAATGTTTTTTTAAAAAAAATTCAATTGATATTTCATACTCTTTTAACAATGAATTGAGACGAAAAATAAATGAAAATCAAATTTACAATTTACTAACCTGGATATCAAAAATCACTAATCAATGGTTTTTAATTATAATTTATAAATGAAATTTTTTTCAAAAAATGATGTTTAAATTTAATTTTCTTTTCTCTCACTCTCTCTCTCTTTCTCCCTCTCTACTATGTTTTAGTTTATCAAATTATTTCAAATTAAAAAAATAAAAAATCTTTAATATTTATAAATTATTTATGAGTGAAAAGTATTTATCGATTTTCTTCAACCATATATATATATATATATATAAAAGTATAAAAGTAATAAATGTATCTCAATATTTCATGCATCACACACACAATAAATAAATAAATAAATAATTATAGGTATACTAGATATCTAATTACAATAGATTTAAAGATAATCTATTATAAATTTAAAGTTATATTTATATTTAAAAATAAATAATCGAATTTATATACAAATCAAGTTACTAACGTATATATGTATGTATTTGGATTTATATCAATTATTATTAATTTATAGTATTAGTAATATTAGTAGTGAAAATAAGATAAGATGATTATATTTATCTTCTATGTTTATAAAGTTAAAAGTATGATTATAATAACTCTAACGGAATAAAATTATAATAACTCTAACGGAATAAAAAAATATATATGTGTGTATTTGAGTATGTACGAGGGTGGAGTGAAAAGTTTGTAAGAGAGAGAGTGAGAGTGTGATTATATGAATATTTGGGAAATAATAAATAAATGGGAATAAGAAAAAATCTCAATTTATAAAATTTTTTTATATTTTTATTTAATTATACTTGAATTCAAATTATCATATTAATATAATCAAAAAACAAAACAAACTATCTATCTATCTAACTAATCTAATATAATTATTATTATTTTCCCCCTCTTCCACTTGTGAGCAGGAAATTTATTTATTTATTTATTATACTTATTGAAAGTATTGTAATTAAGAAAAGGTGGGTGTCCAAATCAAATATTTAAATCAAAATATTACAATGGTGGCTTTGAATAATATATATACTTATATTTATTATATAATATAATATAATATTCTGTTTATTATTCAGAAGTTATGTTGCCGTTTTTTCTTTCTTTTATTAATCTTGTCAATGTGGAGAGGAAATTTATTCTATAAACCACAATGCTTTTTTATTCATTTTTTATTCATAAAGGATATGACAGATTCGAAATATTATGACATTCTGGCCAGTCCGTATCAAGTTGTTATTATTATTATTATTATTATTATTATTAAACGAATTTTTATTTTTTATATGAAATTTTAATTGATATTAATTTATTCAATATTTCAATTAATCTAATTTTTATTATAATTAAAGAAAGAATTATTTTCATTATATTTTAATAAATTAATAAGATTTTATAAATTTCAGAATAAATAAATTAATTTAAATGATTTATTAATAATAATAATAATGGAATTTTTTAAGAAATTTTCATTTATATATTTTATCAATTCCATCTACCCACCTTACATCTTACATCTTACTATACTACGAGGCTGGGGTGAAAAGTTTCCGGCCTGACCAAGAAAAATGATGTTTATAAATTTTTCAACATTCAAGATAGCTGAGACGTATACGATATCAGCTGAACGTGTGTGAAATATTTTGAACAAGCCTTTGAATATGGAAAGCTGTGTTCAACGTGGGTGCCGCGTTTGCTAACGTTAGACAAAAAACTGCTTCGAAAAACCATTTCTACTGACAATTTGGCGCTGTAGGCGTAATCCAAACGAATTAACTGTTGATGAGACTTAAATTAAATAAAATCAAATTTATTTAATTAATTAATTAAATTAATGAGACCACCATTATGAGAAATATATCAGTGTTGATGGAGATTATGTTGAAAAATATTAATAGCAAAAAAAAAAAATTTAAAAACATCGTTTTTCTTGGTCAGGCCGGCATCTTTTCACCCCACCCTCGTATATCCTACATAGAAATTACTCTATTCCTTACAATTCGTAATATTTCATTTTAATTGAACCCACAAATTGATACACACAATAATTCTATTAAAAGATTTCATATATATATATATTTTATAAACAATACATATATCATACATTTTTTTTTATTTATTTTTTAATTTAATCATTAAATGAATTAATTATATATTTTATTGTATATGTTATTATTATATGTATGGAGATAATATTTTTATTAATATATATTCATTTTAATATAATTGATTTTTTATTTAATATTAATTTATATGTAATTCTTAACCACCTCCATTCAATTTCTCCTCCTCCTCTCCCAACTCTATAATATATATATATATATATATATATATATAAAGATAAATTTCTTGTATTAGTATTGTATGTATGTATGTATGTATCTGTTTTCAATCCAATATCATACATTCTATCTATCTTTAAGGTCAACTTGTTTCGTTTCGTCGGTTCAGCTGAATACCAAAAAATAAAAAAACAACTTTTGGCATTCATCGTTAGTCAGTCAGTCAGTCAGTCAGTTTAGTCAGTGTGAATGTAACCTTCCTTGACTTGCCTTGCTTTGCCTGGTTTTGTTTTACCTTGTTTAAGTGTTATTAAATAAATAAATAAAAAAAGTGAATGAAAATAGTCACTTTTTATTCTCTCTTATCAAACTACTCTAACAACAGCAACAACAACAACAACAACAGTCATGCTGGTAGATTTATTAATTGGTTTAATTTTCCTCGCTTTAATTGGATTAATATTCTTATTAGAATGGAATAAAAGAAAAGTTAAACATATTCCTGGACCATCCACTTTACCAATTATAGGAAATGTTCATCAATTGGGTACTAACACCAAAGGTAACAATTTTTTTTGTTTTTTTTTTTTATATATAATCAAAATGAAATGATAATCATAATACGATGGGTATAGAAAAAAAACAACAACAACAACACACAAATATCACAAAATGAGGTTTCTTTTAAGAGGTATATTATAAAATTTGTAATATTTTAATTGACTCCTATTATATTATTATGTATTAGCGTAAATTTGATAAAAAAATTATTACTTAACAAAAAAATAAAATAATCATTACATTTTCTTTAAGTATATATTACTTTTTTTGAATTGTTTTTTTATTTTATTTTATTCATTTAAAACTGAATATATATCTATAAAAAGTATTATTTAATCTAAAAATCATTATTAAATTATATAATATTAAATAGGTTTAGTATGTACCTATGTATATTATTATTCAATTTGTCTTTTGTGTTTTATTTTCATTTTTTTTTTTTAATGGATAGCAAAAATGATCAATCTATACAAATAATAATAATAAAAAAACCTCTGACTTTTGGACTTCCTAAGCAAGGACAACGCCTATTAAGCCGGTTATATCGATGAGGTGTCCTATGATCAGTAGAACGGGTCCTCTCAACCTTTACCTTGATTTTCTTGATCGGAGGCGCTATCAAGTAGCTTTTCCCCAATGTTGTCCCAGTGGCCGGGTTGACTCCGTCCCACAGACCCCAGCTAGGGAAATTCCCTTGCCAGGCCCGGGACTTGAACCCGGGACCATGGGAATGTGAGGCAGGTTCTCTATCCACACACCTAATGGCGCATTTTTTTTGAAAATGGATAGCAAAAATGATCAATCTATACAAATAATAATAAATTATTATAAATTTTAAAAGATCATTAATTAATTTGCAATTATAATCTATTTATATACCTATATCTACATTTTTAAAGTAGCTGTTGTTGTTTTTTGAAAATAATTTTTTATTTCATTACTAAAAAATGAAATAATTATACATATTTTATGCAAATATAATCGTTATTTTTTTTAGTTATTTTAAATGCATAATAATATTACTATACCTTTCTTGAAAATAAACTTTACATTCTTTCATCAGTATAATAGAATAATATACAAAAATATATATTATTAATAAAATTAAAAATATAATATTATTTGATTGTATGTCCTTGGAAATTTAAAAATAAAATAAAATATAAATTCTGATTTTTAATTTCTAATTTATCATGATTAGTATTTGTTTCTCAGATTATAATATCCCTTTGAACATCAATCGCCAAAAGTAATTTTTATATTTTTAAAAATATATAAAAAATTTAAAGGTCATTTTTTATTTTTTTTTTTTTTTATTTTATTTTTATTTTTGTATGTGATTTGACCATGGATTTGACTTGCTAAAAATTTAATAATATAAAAATTTATATCATGTATATTTTATTTTTAACTATTTTATTATTCTTAAAATACCTATAAACCTAGTTTTTATCAAAGGACCAAATGAAAGTTGGACATTTTTCATAACAGACCACAGACAAAAAAAAGCAACATCAACTTACTAAATTATTAATCCTTAAATAAGTTATTTTATCAACAATTCACTTAATACATGTCTCTTTCAAGGCCTCGAAAAATCATTACATTATGATAATAATTATAAATAAAAAAAAAAAAAATAAAATTGAAATATAATTATTTGTTAAATTGCTTCTTGAATTAAATTATAATTAATTTAATAGTTTAATAAAAATTAAAAAAATCCAAAGAGTCTATTGATATTTTATAATAATAATATTATATCTATCTCTGTGACTCTACGGAATTCGAAAGTTCTTGGCCGCAGCAACTACATTCCTCCAAATATCCCTACCCTACACCCATCCAACTCCTATTTTCTCCCTCATCTGTGTCTCACATCCCTTCCTACATTGTCCATCTACCCCGTTTTTAGCCTTCTAACCGGACATTTCCCAATCCGTATACCCACCAATATATTTTCGCTTTTCTTTCATCTCCTATTCTATAACCTTCTTGATTTTATAACCCTATAATATTCTCGTTATGCAGCCTCGGCCATTTCCCGTTGACCTCATCCTTCATTTGGCCCTCGAAGAATCCTAAAACTACTCTCGTCTCCCAAGGTCATAGACCACGCCTCACCCACCCATATAATACAACCGGCAAAATAATTGTTTTATAAATTTTAATTTTGATCCCCTTTCCCAAATTCTAATTTATAAAAAATTTATTTTATTCTATTAGTTGATTGTATATTTATATCTGTATATTTGTATATTTTCAGAACTTCATAATGCATTCATAAAATTCGCAAGTATATTTGGTAGATTTTATCGTCTTTTTGTGGGACCTGCAAAATGTATTATTATGCTTGAAGATGCCGATGATTTTGAAGTAAGTAATCAATCTATCATACGAATAACTTATATAATATACTTAGAAGTCAATTAATTAATGACCTTGGAGTGTATTAAAATAAAATGAAAATAAAAAATTAATTACAATAACCAATTATAAAAAAAAAAAGATATTTCAAGAAAATATACATATATAATAGTAGTAGTTTTATTATTATTATAATTTTATAATGGTTTTATTAATTCTTATATTAGATATTGATCGATATCTACAATTACGAGGGTGGGGTGAAAAGTTTCCGGCCTGACCAAGAAAAACGATATTTTTAAATTTTTTTTTTTTTGCTTTATTTTTCAACATTCAAGATAGCTGAGATCTGTACGATGTCAGCTGAACGTGTGCGAAATATTTTGCACAAGCCTTTGAATATGGAAAGCTGTGTGCAACGTGGGTGCCGCGTTTGCTAACGTTAGACCAAAAACTGCTTCGAAAAACCATTTCTACTGACAATTTAACTGAATTAGAATACCGTTATGAGGAATACATCCGTGTTGCTGAAGATTATGTTGAAAAATAAAGCAAAAAAAAAAATTTAAAAACATCGTTTTTCTTGGTCAGGTCGGAAACTTTTCACCCCACCCTCGTAATTGTAGATAAAAATAATTATTATATTTTATTTTATTTATTTTCAGGTTATTTTAGGAAATATTAAATATCATGTAAAAGGTGATTTATATTTAGTATTTACACCATGGCTTGGAAATGGTCTTCTCACAAGCAAAGGTAAATAAATATAATAATACACACTCAATATCAATTTTATTTATAATTTAAAAATTATATATAGTACTTTAGAGGAGAGTTTATTTATTTAAAATGTTAAAAAATATTATTATTAAAATAATAATAATAATAATAATAATAATAATAATAATAATAATAATAATTTTCAAGAGAGTCCATTCACCTTGTAAGCAGAACATTGATAAATAATAATAATAAATAACAACTCCTATAATAAATGTAAGTATTTATTTATTTATTTTATTTATGTTACCTACACGTATTATTATTATTATTATTATTATTTATGATCTTTAGAAAGAAATACATAAAAGTATACCTACCATATATTAAGTATTCAAGGTGATGACATGAATCATCAGTATGTCTCACCATTTAATTAAGAAATTTAATTTAAGAAACATTTGCATAGATTGTAAAATTTATCGTTAAATATAAATAAACAAATAAATAAATAAATGTCCTAAAACTACTATTGAAGTTAACTAATAAATTTTCTTTCAATATATAAATCTTTCCAAATAATTTATATGTTGTTAAAAATTTTAGAAAAAATAATAAAAAAACGAATACAACATAATGATCTCTACAAAAAACAAAAAAATATTATACTGAATATAATATATGATATTTCATTCATCTTGAAATATCCAATTATTTTTTTTTTTATATAAATAAATATAAAACAAATTGACTTATTAAATCAAATTAAATTCAAAAATACAAACTAAATCAATTAATTCAATAAAAATTAAAAATACTTAAAGTTGATGTATGATTAAAAGTTTTATATTTATAATTATTTTATATAATTTTCAAGGGGAGTTTCCGTGGACAAGATAAAGTTTTGTTGATCTTAAAAATACCTTAAATAGCTTTTCAATTTGGATCCCGAAGGCTGGGTTGACTTTGTCTGATAGACCCCACCTAAAGAAATTCTCTTGCTATGCCCGAACCCAGAACCTCGAGGATGTGAGTTAACGCCGTTAACCCCCAGCTGTTCACCACGTCTTTCCTTAAATATATATACAACTAAAATAAAATATTCATGATGTTAACAACAATTATAACTAAAGAAACTTTTAAATATTATTTCTTTTTTTTTATTTAAATATTAATCAAAGATTTATCTTATAAAATTAAAAAAAATTGTATATTATCTATTTATGTTTTTCTAATTTTGAAATTGTCAACATATTACATATCAATCTATCTATTTAAAAGACAGTTCTATCCCATACTCCTCCTAAACGACTTAAGCGATTTAGGCCATTCCAATGTCATTGGGCTAAACTATTATTAGCTTGAAATTCATTGGAAAACAATAAATACTTTTTGGAGAAAAGTGAAAAAATAAATTTTTTCTTACTTTTCTTACTATTTTTGACGTCACATCCAGTGCCTCTTATATCTTATAATATTTTTCAATCTTTTGCCTTTCAATTTCTTTGCGTGTGAGGGCTCTCCCACTGGTCCGCTAATCTATAATTAATTTACTGATTAAATTAAAATATATTTTAAATAAGAACACAAAAAGAAAGGAACGTTTTATGTAATATACGGATTGAAACAAAATGGAAGAAAACCTTTTACTACTTTCAACCAAATACTATGTGCCACTTGGGGGTAAGCCCCCGTCTAGGTGTGAAGAGCAGCTAGTGTTTGTTTATTAGTTAATTTGCTCGAAATCTATATTAAATGATTTTTTATATATAATTATAAAAATAATCTTCCGGCATATATTATATTATTATTAAATCGTGATTTTTTTTAATTCATATAAAATTAATATTATTATTATTATTATTAATTTATTTTATAGGTGAACATTGGCATAATCATCGAAAATGGATTACTCCTGCATTTCATTTTAAAATTCTTGAAACATTTATTGATATTTTTGCAATGAAAAGTAATACCTATTGTAATATTTTACAAAAATATGCAGGCGATGCATCTGTAGATATTGCAGAAAAATCCGGTCTCTGCACTTTGGATGTTATGATTGGTTGATATTTATTTCATTATATTTGTATATTAATAATCACATTCAATATTAAATTATTATTATTATTATTATTTTGATTTTAATAGAAACTGCAATGCAATTATCATTGAATGTTCAAGAGAATGATGATTCAAAATATATTAAAGCTATTAAAGAGTAAGTTTTATTATTAATTTAGCTAGTATATTAATAAAGGCATTATCATTGTATTGAATACAAATCAAATTCATTATTAAAACAAATATGAAATGATGGTGTCATTCATTGTCTTTGTTATTGTAGAGTTGTACGTGTTATGATGTTAAGAAGTACTCGACCTTGGCTGCATAATGATATTATCTTCAGAAATTCTACAGATGGCAAAATATTTTATAAAAATTTAGAAATTATTCAATCATATACTAAACAGGTTAATTAATTAATTATTATTAATATTTCTTCTTTTTTTTCTTTCTTTTTTGATGTTTTTTTTTTATTTTTACCGACCGACGATAGCAAGGGAGGTATTGTTTTCACACCAAATTTTACAAGATCAGATTTTTTACATATCCCATGCACTTTGTATTTGTTTTATCCTCGGGAAAATCATCTTCATTAGTTTTTTCTTAATTTAAAATTATATGACGTCACCCAGCTCTTCATGACGACACAGCCAGCTCCTCCTTATATATTATAAATAAAATAAAATTAAAAATATTTATGTTATATCCATATCTGTTTGTTATTGCATTAATAGATACATTTAAATTATTTGAAATTGTTTCTGTAGCTGGAAATTAATTTATTTCAAACCGTCGGTCGGTTCTCCGCCTGGCCTCAGGTCAACTTATTTGTTTGTTTTTTTTTAATAATCTAGATTATTCAATTAAGAAAAGAAGAACGTTTAAAACATTTACAAATTAAAAAATCAAATGATGATGATGTTTATTTTAAAAAAAAGGTAGCTTTTCTTGATTTATTGCTGGAAATTCAAGAAAAGAATATAACATTTACTGATAAGGACATTCAGGAAGAAGTGGACACATTTTTATTTGAAGGACATGATACAACCTCATCCGGTCTCTCTTTTTCACTTTATTGTATCGCTAAATATTCTCATGTTCAGGTAATTGAAATAAAAACAAATTACAATTATAAATTCATTTATTATCATTTATTTTTTATAGTAAAAGAAATAATTAAATTAATTTTTTTTTAATTTTTTTATTTTTGAATTTCAGGAGAAAATTGTTGAAGAATTGGAAAATATTTTTGGTGATTCAACAAGAACAGCAACCTATCATGATTTAAATAATATGAATTATCTTGAAAGAGTAATTAAAGAAGTCTTAAGACTTTATCCAAGTGTACCATTAATTTTACGTTATGCTGATCAAGATATTTATTTAAAAGGTAAAATATTTTTGTTTGTTTTGTTTTTTTAATGAAAATAAAATAATTATATTTATCTGTATAATATAGATAATACATTGATACCAAAAGGCTCTGATATTGGTTTAAATATTGAAAGAATTGGAAAAAATCCAAAATATTGGGAAAATGCAGAAAAATTTGATCCTGATCGATATTTATCAGACAAGTCAAATAATCGTCATCCTTATGCTTATGTACCATTCAGTGCTGGACCACGTAATTGTATTGGTAAATATATAATATACATTTCTCTTTATTAATTAATATACAAATAATTAAATTACGAGATTTAACGCAAATGAATTGATAATTGAATAGGAGGATTCAATTAATTTTATTAGAAAAAATTCTTAATTCTTCTTCTTTTTATTATTATTATTATTATTATTATTATTATCAATAAGAAGATAATTGCTATCATTTTTATAATAATAATAATAATAAAACCTCTGACTTTTGTACTACATACACAAGGACAAGTCCTATCAAGTCGGTTCTATAAATGAGGCGCCCTATGATCAGTAAATCATATGACTCTATATCAACCTTTACCTTGATTTTCTTGATCGGAGGCGCTACTTTTTATCAAGTAGCTTTCCAATTTCGATCCCGAAGACTGAGTTAACTCCGTCCCATAGATCCCACCTAAAGAAATTCCCTTACCAGGCTCGGGACCACGAGAATGTGAAGCAGCTACGCTAACCTCCCACCCTGTGACGCTATTCATAATGATAATAATAATAAAAGTAAATAATAATTTTTAATTG